>JAOXJM010000009.1:6703859-6723822 GCA_026413425.1 Tringa solitaria | reverse complement strand
CCCAGAGAGGTGGTGGAGTCTCCTTCTCTGGAGACATTCAAAACCCGCTTGGACACGTTCCTATGGGACCTGCTCTGGGTGGACCTGCTTTGGCAGGGGAGGTTAGACAAGATGATCTCCAGAGGTTCCTGCCAACCCCGTATGATTCTGTGAAACAGTGTTGTTTTTTCTGCCCTCTTGGTCTCAGCCCCAAACACTCTTCAAGTATTTGCAAAAGGGCATCTACGAGGTATGAACAGAAGGTGGGTTTTCCATTGAGAATGAAGGAAGAAAGAAAACTGTAACAAATACACAGGGAAAAGTTGACTTGCTGATTTTCCAAGAAAGAAAAGCTTCTACTCTTTCCAGCTCCTGGCCCTGCACATACGTAACTGATCTTGTTCAGGCATTGGTGTGGTAAATAAACTTATTTCTCATTACAAAACTTCAAAGGGGCTGATGAAATCTCTGGCTTTGGGGTACAAATCTCATCATCCCAGGGAGCTGCATCACCTTTTGTGCCTTTTGCAAGGTGAATGCAGCACCTCAGGACACTGCCACAGCAGAGCCACAGGGAGGGATGTATGGAGTGGGTTCAAGAAGCCCTGGTTCTAGCACAATTCAGTATTTCTAGAATCGATGTGAACGATGGAACATAGTATGCTTACTAAAATTGCTGCTGATACCAGGCTGGGATGGGCTGCAAGCACTTCGGAGGCCAGGACTAGGATTCAAAATGATCTTGATAAATTGTAGAAATGGTCTGAAAAAAAAAGGAGAAAAAAAAGAGACAATTCAGGAATGATGGGTGAACAATGCTAAGACAGGAATAATCAATGACAAGGTCACAAGGGAAATAAATATCAACTCTGTTTTCTGGAAAAGGATCTCAGGATTACCATGGATCACAAACTGAACAGGAGCTGAACACCATCATGTTGCTCTAACAAAACCCAACATAGAATCACAGAATAGTTTGGATAGGAAGGGACCGTTAAAGACCATCTAAGTCCAAGCCCCCTGCTATGGACAGGGACACCTCCCACTAGACAAGGTTGCTCAGAGCCCTGTCCAACCTGACTTTGAATGTTGGGATGGGACATCTCCCACCTCTCTGGGCAACCTGGACTAGTGTTTCACCACCCCTTATCATAAAAAAATTCCGCCTTATATCATCACATTGCCATACACAAATGCAACTTTTTATTTATGTAGCACTACTAAAATCCTAATGTGGGTCACTGCCTTTCAGTAAAGTTGTAGAGACAGCCCCAGTGCAGACAGCAAGAGTGATCAGATGTTGAGAAAGCATAGACTGGAAAAACGGTGAAAAAATAACATTAATCTGGACCAAAGAGTAAAGACTACGGAGAGGCATCATAATGGTCTTCAAACACATCCAAAGGGCCACAGCAGAAAGGAATAAACTATCTTCTTGGCTTCTCAAGAGTAGCACAAGATGTTACAGTCTTAAATTGAACCAGGGAACACAGGTTAGACACTGGGAAAAGTTTCCTAAGGGAAGACAAGCACTGAGACAGAAATTCAAGGCAGCTGTGGGCTCTCCAACATTTGGATCAGAAAAGATAAGACACTCTCCCTCAGGAAGAGTTGTGGAGGAGCCAACTTTAGCTTGAAATCTTAAATTTCTTAATTTCAAAGGGTAGAAAACAAACTTTGGAAGCAGCCTAATGACTGCCCATCTGAACCTACATAAGTCAACTGTTAATTAATTAACTACATTATGACAGTTGAGGCCATGACCCCATTCACCACAGGCAGCCCACCTTCCCCAACTGCTGTCTATCTATACAGACCAGGGGGGAAAGAAGTATTATTATGCCAATATTTTGGAGAGGAAACAGAGAACTGAAAAGACCAAGTCATGTGCTAATGTCACCTGGAGAACCTGCCACAATAAGAGAGCCCTGTCCAGTGGCGTAATCTCAAAATGACCCTTCTACTTCGGGGAATATTAAAGTATATTCAAAAGAGGTCTCTCTCCCAAATATTTGCAGGTGCCGTGCTTGTGGCACTACATAACAGGATCTCAAAATAGTTTTATTTTTGAACAAATCTGTCTTCCCACATGGCATGAAAAAGCATTTGTTTGCAGGTGAAAGACTGCAACATAAATGTTCAGTGCATTAATTTCTAATTAGGAGTAACCTGTACAGAATAACGATGGGGCGAGGGCAGGAATTTGATGGCTGATGAGTGAAAGCAAATATTTTTAGCAATTTTCATTGAGTGCAAAAATAGATTCATAATAAGCCGCTCTCCCAGTCTGGCAGGTTGCTGTCAGCCACAGAGGAAGCTGCAACAGGGTCCCTCACCTGGGCTGGCAAAGGCTCTCCCAACCTCCTTCCAGGGGCTGGAGGACAGGCTGGTCCCACCAAGCCACAAAGCCTTCCTTCCGCAGGCTTGGTGAACAGGCAGCCTCTGGTCCAGGCAGACCTTTCCCGAGAATTTCAGGAAGCCTCAATAAGCCCCCCAACATCATCAAGCCCTCGCTGCCACCTGGCTGGAGTCAAGGTAGGAAAACCCCATGCCAGAACAGGCATTACAGGTGCTTTTAACAGAAGCAAATTTTCATTTTAATAAAAAAAAATAATAATTAAAAAATAAAGAGAGCATTTCAGAAGCAGACAGTTATTGTAGCCAGTGCAACACTGCTCTGGCTTTAGCAGAGCATTACTGTCGCATCACTCCTCTACCGCTGAGGCTTCTCCAGGGTATCTCTAATCACAAAGAACAGCTGAAATACCAATGGGAATAAATGCTGGCCTTATACTGATGCATAAACATCTAAACAGATTTCCTTTCGCACTCTCTTTGACAAACTGAAGCTCCAGCCTTTACCCCAATTTAGTTCGGGAGCATCCTATGAAATAGCAGGCAGACTTTTACTGATAAGCTACATCCATCTCAACTGGAAGGCATCTGCCCCATCTGGGTTTTGAACAAAGAATATCAGATTAAAAGGGAAAAAAAAAATAATAAAGCAGCAGTCCAGACACTTGAGATAAAGTGGCTCTTATCACTCTCTCTAACAAGGCTGCTGGCTTTCTGTCTCCAGGCGGTAACTCTCTGAAAGCAGTTTGAACACAAGTTAAAAATTCATATCCCAGCCAAGCTGTCCTCATGGAGCCAGCGGTGGGTCAGGGCTCCTGGGACCTTTCACGACACGTCTCTGGGAGATGGTGGCACTGACAGATACACTGGGCAGCTCCTGGCTCTGGCCATCCCCTCGGCAAGTGCCTTCAGACCTCGCTGCTTCTCTGTTCTTCTTGAATAAAAGCTTGCAAACATCATTTAGATGAAAAATCTCTATTTCTGGGCTGAAAACAACTTTGTAAATCACACAGCTCGTCCAGCATGGAGACGTCTGGCAAGTCTTCTTTGCAATGACTCTGAGCAGGGTGATTTAGCTCTGCTTTCAGACCAAGCCATGGGTTTCTGGCAGGATTTCACCCCTTTTCTCCCCACCAGCATCACAGCCTGAGAAAACTTGTGGACAAGATGCAACCAATTTAACGAGCAACTGCAAACATCCTGGGTCTTGATTCGGCAGCTGAGAACAGGTACCAGCAAAGCTGTAGTTCTCAGGAGGTATCACAGCACTGAGGAATGAAATTTCTCCAGTGGCTACTCACCCACTAAGAAAAAAAAAATAATATCCACCATTTATGTGCTATTTCACCCTGCTGACAGGAAAGAGCTGGAAAGGGCCATTGCTTCTGAGCTTAATTACATCCGATGCTTCTAAGGGTGAGGGAAATAGTATTTCATGAGCCAAACCCAAAAAAGTTAATATATTACACTGCAGCAAGAACGCAGTATCTTCAAAGCTTTCCATCCCCACACCCTCAAGTGTGAAATTAGAGAATTTTTTTTTCCTCAGTAATGCTTTTTGCTCATTTCCTGCCTGGCCTCATACTCTTACAACAATGAATCAGGATTAATTAACATCAATGTCAAGATTAAGATCATTCCTAACCCAGACTTTCTTGTCATCTTCTAGGGAATTAAACCAAAGCCCACGCAGTGATGGGCTGCCCACGCTGCCAGGCTGGGCTAATTCCCTTCACCACTGGAGAGCTGGAGCTTTCAGGTGGAACCAGCCTCCACTTAGCACAAATCTCTTGCTTTGGCGAAACTCAGGTAATCTCCCCAAGATGGTTCTTTGTTTTCCATGCATCTCTTCTAAACCTACCATCACTGTTTGTTTCCACATTCCCAGCAGGAAGCAAGAAGCCATGCAGAAGCCTGAAGGTGTGGTCCGAGGTGAATGAGATGCGCTTTTAGCATAAGACATTGCAAGCCACAAACAAGTACAGAAAGGAAAAACAAGTCCAGCAGTCTATGGTGCTCTGAAATCAGTGATTAGCAGCTGAGAAAGAAATTTCTCTGGATTCTCCTCCAAATAGATACCTCTGGCCTTAAAAGGCTCCATACTCTCATAAGGTCACCCACTATCAATTAAACTATGAACTTCCAGGTTGTTTTTTGTAAGATCAAGGAGACCAGAAGGTCTTGCCTTTCTCATCATCTGGGCATTTGCTCAGCAGGCTACGGCAAGTTCAAACTAAGTGTTTCCACAAGAAGATAGTATGAAAAGGGTGGGATGTGACCCCATCAGTCACCTCCCAGTAGAGGACAGGACTTGTCTCCTCAGACCAGCAGCTCAAGTCTCTCCAGTCTGGCAAGGATCCATGAAACTCCAGCCTAGAGGATGCAGTGGAGAGCTGCAGCATCACAAACACAGCAACAACTTTACTTGAGGACCCTCAGGAGATGTGCAGCCTCCCCCCTTTCCTAAGTTCTGTATACACATTATAAACACAATGTTCTCGGAAGGAACCTGCTGTCAAGCATGACACAGTGTCTGTGGCAGTTTCTACAGCTATTCATTCATCTTTCCCATAGCCATATTAACAGTGTATCAAGAACAACAGAAAAATTACTCATGTGGCACATTTCTGGTGCTCCTTGGTTTTATTTCACTTCAGTATGGTATTTTAGAAGTTTTTCAAAGTGTTAAAAAGCATGACGTTTGCCTTTATAAATCATCAGGAGAAACAAAGAGAGTCACAGGTAGGGGAAGTGTTAGACACTTGAACTTTTCGACACTTCTGCAGAGTAAAAATTCTCTGCTGAGCTAAAGGAAGTGGAGGGAGGCTTGAACGGAGGTTGAACCAGCAGCTCTTGAGTTTAGGTTGTACTCAGTTACAGAAAAGAGTCTTAAAAAGAAATCAGAATCTCTTTGCAGAACACCGGCCTGCATGTCTGAGCAGAAAGCATCATACAGGCAATTTCAGTAAAAACTAAGATGGCCAAACGTATGTACTAATGACTCATTAAGATAAAAATCTTTGCTTAATTTTCCCAGCAGTGCAAAATGAAAAAAAATCACTATCCAGCCTCCAAAATATGAATATCTAGATCCCTCCCAAGAGCGAGCACCCAGAAAGCTCACACCACCCTTCCCACCCCATCAGCAGGAGGGGAGAGATCCCACCCCCAGCTGTTCCTTGCAACACTCCCTGCAGCCAGACTGAGGTCCAAAGCAGAATCCAAAACCTTCTGGGGACTTTGAGGCTTTAGCTGCTGGATAAAGCTACCCTAGGACACCAGGAGTTCCATTTGCCACAGCATGGCCAGAAGAAGTACATCTCCACATTGCACGTGCTGAAATGCCTCAGTATGTTCATCTCACTGGTCAAGCAGCTCCCAAATATTAGCAATTTCTATGCTACTATTCACTTTATTCAACGTTCTCATCTGAAGGATGACACAAGAGTCTAACCTTGAACACAACATTCAAGAATAATTGTAATTTTCAAATTCTACTCATGTTACAGACCCAATTTGTCCAAAGAGCAGCTGGGTGGTTGGTTTTGGGTTTTTTTGCCTTATGAGAGAGAAAAGAAAAGAAAAAAAAAAACGTAGCAATTCTCTTCTATGCACAGAAGTTCTGCTTCTTTTGCTGGATGACACACCGAAGAACCACAACTGCACAGCCCTAAGGAGACAAACGGCTGATGCAAACGGAAAACAATGCAGCAAAAGGAAGTCATTCTGTAAGGCAATTACTTTGTTCTTTCAGGGGCTTTTTGGGGTATCTTCTTTCCATAGAAAGTTTCCACTACAGTTATTTAAATGAAAAAACTCGTGTATTTTTGTCCTCAAACCTGTAAGGCTGTGTGGCTGGAGCTCTTCTGAAAATCAGTAAAACAACAGATAACTGTGCATAGGTCCTGGTTCCTAGGTCAGAAACATAGAAAAAGAACAAGGAATGCCCCAAAACAATTAGTGAGTCATTTTCTTAAACTGAAACCTGGAAAGACCTCAAGACACCTTCCTGTGCAACCTGCTGAAGGTGGACCTGCGCTCGTGGGGGGGCACGGGGGCAGTGTGTGATGATTTCCAGAGGTTCCTTCCAGTCCCATATCATTCTGTGATATCTGTGTTATCTTTTAGCAAAGTCACTGGAGGCGTTTTAGGAGGAACAAAACTGTCTGCAAGCATGTGAAAAGTGAGAGTCCAAACCTACCTGCAGGGCTACATACACCTTCATGGGATGGGGCAAGAGAGGGAACAGGGAGAGTTGAATGAACATTAGAAAATCCTTCCACCAAGAGTCACCCCATCACTTGAAATGTCTCAAGGCTGGACAAACATCCCCACACTATTGGGTTGGAAACACTCCTTTTCAGGATGAAGATTTTCGGTGTCACCATCTCCATTTGGGGCTCCGGCAAACTCAGATGTGGGGGAAAACACCCCCATGCGAGAGGAGCTCAGACTGCGTCGGAGCTTCAGACCCAAGCCGGAGCCTCTGGGTGATTTTGGGATGTCTGTGCTGGTATCTGGTGCTGCCGGCCTTCCCCCAGGCATGCAGATGGCTGAATATTGAAGCAGCTTTTGCTTCCTGGCACCATGCAGCAATGCAGCAGCACGAAGGCAGCATATAAAGGGCCATTTTCTGCAGAAGATTTACCGTTTGCCTTTACACCCTCTAAAGGGGTTAAATAACACGGCGAGCACGGGTTTCTTGTGGAAAAATGACTCACAGGAAGGATGGCAACAATGCACTGCTATAAAATATTAAACATAATAGGTCTCTCTGCCCAGGACTGAAAGAATAAAAAACAAGGTAAGTGGACCTGTGTTTTTCTCCCGGTTTTCAAAGTCACTAATGGCCCTCTGGGTCTGTGAGCAGATGTCAACAGCATACTGCAGGTACCACAATTTACTCGCTGCAAATTATTGCCTGGCATTTAATTAAAATTTTATTGTGACGATTCCCATCAGCTCTCTCCCCAGCACCAAACGGAACAGACTGGAGAGAAAAGGGGATCTTTCAGAGCAAATGAGCCCAGTTCATCAATAAAATACTGTAGCTCTGAAAGGGGAAAAGAAAGCATGTGGTAAAAGGTTTGGTTATCTGACGTTCCTTCCCTGTGCGGGGCCCCATCATGCTGTTCCCGGCACTGATGCCCGAGATCAGCCAGCCTGAAGGTGGCTGTGGATTGTGTTTTTCCGTTTGGAATCATGAGGGATCACACAGTATCCCTTTAGGAGCGGAAGATGGAGGAAGGGGCCTCAGCAGTTCACTTGTCCTGCTTAAGAAGAAAGCACTTTTACTACAAAAGCTCTGTTTCATTTCCCACCTCACAAACCTTTTAGTAACAATCCCAACCTGGTGGGAGGATCTGTCTACCTAATGGAGTCTCCTCAATGATTTGTGCTTTTTTTGCCCCAAAATGATGAATGACTGTTCTTGCTCCCATTACAGCAGCTGCAGCCATCAGGGAGCTGGAGGGTCCTACTGCTGTCAGTGGATGAAGCAAAGGGACCAGATCTGCTCAGCCCCAAACTGCTGCTCCATGCATTCCACCCTGCCCAGATCTTGCACAGTTTCAGCTGGGGGTTGGATGGGAGCACAAGATCACCTTTTCTCCTGTCCTGCATGTTTTTCTGGTGGCTTGTACAAAAGCCAGTAACTACAAGCACAAGTGTGGGAGATTTGACAGCTCCGGGGCTTACACACAAGCTCCCACCTAGCCCAGACGTTCTGGCAATCATCAGGTGTGCAGAGATTCCATAAATGCCATTAGCTGTAAAGGAAGAAGAAAATCCCATAGATTTCCCATCAGATATCACCTTCTGGATCACAAACACAATGATCCCAAATCCATGAGCAAAACAACACAGCCAAGGAAGTAAACAAGTCACATCCATGAAAGCTGATGCTTGATAGCACCAGATTATCCTAAACATCGGTGTCCTTCTATCAGTTGAGGGCACCCTCGACCCTTCAAAAGAAGGGGAAAAAGCCAAAAGTCAAGATACAACATCCTCAGCTGCTTGTGCATTTAGAAGAACTGCCCTCCTGATACCTGTAGACATCTGCTGGAAGCCTTGAAGCCCAAGACCCAAGGAAAACAGTTTTCATGCCAAGCTGTGAGTGATACATAAGAAAAATAATGGCAACCCCTCTCTGTCCACAGCCAGAGGAAAAAGAGACTTATCCACACACCAGCTCCAGGGCCAGGATGGATTAACACCATCATCTGCCCTATGGCTCACAGTACTGGGGAAAACACAGCTCCCTTAAAACTAAGGGTCTCTCAAGACTTACCTCTGCAACCTGCTCTAGGAGGACCTGCTTTGGCAGGGGGGTTGGACTAGATGATCTCCAGAGGTCCCTTCCAACCCCATATCATTCTGTGATTCTGTGACTTGAAATACCCAGGGGAAGAGGAGATATTCGCTCCATTCCAGAGTCTCAGGGGTTAAGACAGGCCCAGCTGAGATGCCAACCTCCCCCTCTAAAGGTATCTGCTGATGCTTTACCTCCCTGGGCAACTGCTCTGGGAAGTCAGGGGAGACAGAGCTAGAATGATGGATGCAAAATTAAAAGCTCAATAAATAATTAATCACTGAGGTCATCAAATTGTACGAATCTGTCCATCTTGCTCTCTTTTCTCCTGTTAATCAGAGGAGTCTCTGTTTCAATGGTGGGTGAAGTGGTCCTGGAAGAACCATAATTCCTGCCCACCGCTGCCATGAAGCTTGCACTGGGTGCCATATAAATCAATAGTAATAAATCATTCGCTGAATGCTATAAAGGCTTTAAGAGAGTTAAGCAAACAGAATGCCTCCAGAGATCCCAAAATAAAGTGAGGGGTGAGTTTGAGTAACTTATTCAGATAATTATTAAAATGCATAATCGCCAAACATCAAATATGTATAGCATAGAGAAAACCTCCTTTCCTCTTTCCAGTATCAGCCTCTCCACAAATGCCAATGAAAAAGAGCGCTCTTAAGTACCACAAATAAAATTCAGGTCACAGGTGAGAGCCAGCAAACCCACTGTGACACCTGGCCACCGTAACCCTTTCTCTCCCCCTTCCACGCACCATCTCCCTCTGAGCTCTCCCTGCAATGGTAAACTCCCTCAAGTTGGGACCATGCAGCCAGTTTTTCCGATATGTGCAACTGCTAGTGTGTGATGGTGTTATCAATGTAAATAAGCGGTTAACGACACTGAGCCTGAATGCCCAGAAGGGAAGAAGTTTATCCCATGGTTGTTGCATCCTCCAGAGACGGGCTGCTGAGCGAGGTGAACTGACGGGATCCAGCATGTCGGGTCCTTGTGCTCCCACCAGCAGCAATGGCATCATCCAGTCTCTGCACGGGGTCAGATCAGCTGCTCGACAAGGAATAACGAAACCGCCAGCACGAGAAGCACAGAAAGAGGTGAAATATTAGGTT
Source organism: Tringa solitaria (assembly GCA_026413425.1). Taxonomy (NCBI): domain Eukaryota; kingdom Metazoa; phylum Chordata; class Aves; order Charadriiformes; family Scolopacidae; genus Tringa; species Tringa solitaria. Next base: position 6,714,060 of record JAOXJM010000009.1, on the reverse strand, counting down.
TATTTCTACATCTAAAGAGGAATTGGGAAAATTTAACTGCTCAAACTGTAGTTTAGTGAGGAGGGCTAAGGGCTAATGTTTGCACAAAATGCCAGTGCTTCACGGCCTCATGCAGCCACTCAGGACCTCTCTGCTTTGTGCTGCACCTACAAAATGAGTCTTAAAAGTTCTCTGGAAGTTTATTCCCAATTTGTAAACTGCATTGTCACTGCACCCAGGCAGAAATATCATGCTATTTGGTTAAGCACAGCCTGTGTGCATCACTCTGTTGCTGTCCAATGCGTTACAGTGGGAGGACACTGCCCACTGCTGAGGATGAGCAGCAGATGAAGGTCCTCACCACTGTTTCTAGGCATGGGATGACAACAGCCTTGGGACCATGGGCTGTGTGGCATGGGACGTGCATACTCATCTGCATGCTGTCCTCTGCCTACAGTTACACACTGGATGCATTTCTCCCCAGATTCTGCCTGCACGCCAGCTGTGCTTCATGCCGTGTAGAAACTCCTGTGGAGCAGGCTCCTGGCTTCTCCATCAGTGGTGGGTCCAGTGGCACATGGGAGATGCTCCCACACCCAGGCACCACGGCATGTTGGCACCCCAAATCCAGCCTCAGCCATACAGTGAAGCCACGGTGGTCGGCTTTTTGTGGCTACTGTAGAGTAGGACACTCATCAATGTATCCAAAAAAAAACCCTCTCACAATAAATGACCTGCATTTCCAACTTCTCATATCTCTCTAAAACAGGGCCAAGAACATCACCACCCTGCAGGCAGATCCCAACTATTGTCAAACTTTTTCCCCCTCTTCCAAAGAAAATCTGACTGATTTTATTATTTTTTTTTTCCTGAAATGCCATCATACAACACAGCCCTGGAGTCCAAATACCAAACTGCCCCTTTTCCAGCACTCTGGGTGCTCTTCTCTGCCATTCCACTTCAGCTGTTTCTCAACTCCTTTAGAAACACAGCCAGTAAAATTCTCCTGAAAACACTGTTCCCAATTAAAGTGAGCCCTTATGAAACCAGTATCACAGCCACTCGCTTAATATATTTTTCCCTAGAAGAACTTACAGCGTTTCCTTGATGAACCCCCAAGCATAACAGTTTCCACAGCGATTACAGAAAAAACAGCTGTGCCAGAAATAACACTCTTAAATGGAAAACATCCCCTGCACTCGCTCTCACACACACACACATCGAGAGAAAATGGGCACTGGGGACAACTCCTCACAGGGACAGCCCAAGCACCGAGTCGTCACCCCAGTGCAAATGCAAACAGAGATGGAAATTGGGTCAAAATATCACTTTTAAAGTAGGTGTCTTGGTGGTAGCACAGGGGCAGGTACCTTCTACACACAGGCATGCAAAAGCATACCCTCGAGTAGAGATATAACCCATGATAATATTCCAAAATCAGCTTCCTAAGTGCAATATTCAAAATATTTTACCTAGAAAGATGGGACAAAATGACCACTCCAGATGGTCTGTCCTGCCTTGTGAAAGGCAGTTTTAGTTCTGACGCTGCCCTGGTGCAAAAGCAGGAAAGAAAAGTATCGGAGCTTCCCTAAACCACCCCTCCTCGGCACTCATGTTCACGGAGTTCTTTGAGGTCTAAGTCGTGCAAAGCTGCAGTTTCCATTTGTGTGAAACTGCCTGTACGTTTTCAGGTCGCTGCCGTGCTCCCCATCCCTGCTCCAGGAACCCTGTCTCCGCTGCCCAGACACTTCCCACTTCCCTCATTTACTCACCGAAGTAGAGAGAGGGCTTTCAGTAAACACCTTTCCAAAGCTATTTTCTGCAACAAGTGCCCTCAGCACCTTCAAACTCTTTTACTGGCTTATGGCTCTCAAGAAAAGAGCAGAATGAATACTTTTTATTAATATTTTAACCCAGACTTTTTGCTCACCACCCGGGCACCAGTTCCTGTCCTCTCCCCACACCCTTCACAAGCACCTTTTCTTTTTCAGCTCTCTGTCCCTGTGTCCCTTCAGAGTCCTCACCAGCTGGGAGCCTTTTTTCCCGTGGGTGGAACTAAACATACTTATTCATGTAAAAAAAGGATCATGTTTATCACCTTGATTTGCATTAGAATTTATTGAAGTCTGTGACCAACCTACCGTCCCCTTGGGAAGACACTGCTATAATTTAAGATGGCAAAAATTAATTCAAAAAGAAAAAGCAAACCCTAAACAACAACATCCAGCTGAGATTTTTTTGTGATAGGTTTTGTGCTCAACACGACTCCACAAGCAGAAGCCTCCCAGGACAGGCGGACGCATCCCTGACTGCCAGCGACGACTTAGCTCCCATTTGGGAGAAACAGGATTTGAGGATTTCTGTTCTATTCACACACTTCATTTCTGCCTTTACACGTGTTTACTTAAAAAAAAAAAATAACTGCTGGTTTTACATTCTGGTATACTGTGTCTTATCTTCTGAATAATTCTGAATTCTGATTAATGCAAATATGATGGCAAAGTATTTTCTAAGTTTGCAGCAAATCCCCACAGGTGGGTGACAGATCAAAACACGAAGGCAGCAGACCATGTCTACGCAATGAATTACAGGCAGAATCAAAAAGCAACTTTATTCCATGGAGACTATAAGGCAACCAACACCTCATCTGGGACTTTCCCTTAACTTCTTTAAAGACCTAAAACCTGCATAATAAAACCAACACTGCAGGCTTTTTCTTTAGCAACAAAACAGCCCAGTGCTGCCTTAAGGTTATGAAAAAATTCTTCAGTTTGGCAGCAATGGTTTTAGCCTTCCTCGCTTTACTGTTTCTGAATGCAAATGGCACCATTCAAAGCAGGTTTGCAAAAGCAACAAGGGTTCGGTTTTAATAAACGCGCCTTGAATTAAAAAGGATTACCTTAGTAATGATACAAACCACGGCAGTAAACTCATTAGACATTGAGTCATTACCGTCGGATGCTCTCAGATGCAAAGATCCAGCCTGTGCTGCTGGCAGATCTACTCATACGGCACGAGGAAGATCTTGGGTGATTTTACCCTTTTCAGCAGTTTTTTTGAGTGGCTGCTGGGTCATTGGTGCTAAAAAGCAACAGCTTCCCCAGCCTAGAGTGAATGATAACTGTGACTCTTTACGATAATATGTTTTCATAGTTATTTGTAGTCATTCACTGTAGCATGAAGCACTTAGAATATTGTTTAAAATAGTATCCATTTACTTTTATTTAGCATTTTTTACACTGGTGGAAAAAACTCTGTGGTGTTTTACAAACTGCTGCAGAGGGAGTGTGGCAATGCCCCTGGGAGGGAGGGAGAATATTTTTAACCCCATTTTACAGAAGTGGGAACTGAGGCACGCACTTTTCCATAGAAGGATATTGGCCAGAAACACTTCTGAATTCTTGCAGGATAACTTCCAGCAGAGATCCTCACTTCCAGAAGAAACCTACACTTATTCCAAACTACAGTGGTCACACTGTTGTGTCCCAGCCAATTTTCTCACGTAAACAGAGTGGTGAAACAGTGGGGAAGAGTGGTTTCTCTTCAGGTTTTGTTAATTTTAGCCTGAGAAAGTCATGAAGGAAATACCTGAGCACTACAGGCAAGTTTGTGGGAGGTAATTAAACACCCAGCTCAACTTCCCTTCCAACTCAGAAAAGCTTCAAATCCTTCAGTAGGTATCTACAACTCTATTTTTGCACTTGATTCTAGCCTGACCTTTCATTGCACTGTTTTGTTCCAAAGTCAAAAACTCCACATCTTTTAACATGACCAAAACTTTACTTTTCTCTTTAAAACATGCAAAGACCCAACACATTTTTGGTGGGTTCAAATAAACACAAAAATACTTTGCGCTGTCCCCACCAGCCTTGACATCCCCCACAACAGAAACCTCCCAACTGACACCAGCACTTGGGATGCCAAGAGACCTCAAACTTGAGTAAAAAAAGTCCCTTAGATGTTTCCACTTTTACGAAGAATAACTGCTGCCAAAAGCCCTTCTCAGGAGAGCAGCTCCAGAATCACCACCCAATACTCATCCCCCCCCAGCACGCAGCCCCTTGAGGGACAGGCACTACCTCTCTGTTCCTCACCATGCCCAGCCAGCTCCTCTCCCTCTGCAGCTGAGACCTCCCTGGGAGGCACCACAGCCCCATCAGGTTTTTAGCAGATTTCCACCCTTGTGGCAATAGAGTGGCAACTGCAAATCACCAGCCCGTTACCCACTCCCAGCTGGCCCAGCCCAGCTGCTGTTCTCCTTTTACAGGTGGCAGGTACCACTCCAGTGCTTTCCGAAACCTGTGAACTTCGTGAAACTTTTTTATTTTTAATTTACATCCCACTCATTTTAGCCCCATCTTCAGTTTTTCTATAGCTTTATGTTAGTAAATCTCCCCAGAAAGGAACAAACCCAAAAAAACTGAATAAAGGGCTGGAGGGAACACAGGAAACCCGTGGGCAGCTATTTAAAGAGTCAGTGATGCCTCATGGAAAACTCTAAACACATTCCCGTTAGTGACAAACCCATTGCTTTGGCCCCGGGTCACTCACTACATCCCTTGAGGTCCTCACTGCCTCACCCTGACCAGCAGGGAATGGGGAGAACCTCTCTATTCCACACCTATCGTGAGCATCTCCTGGTAGCTTGGGGCAGGAGGAACCAGGGTGTTCCTCCTCAACCCCCTGGAAGCTCGTAGAAGCTCTCCAGGTTTCACATGTTTTCTGAACCCTGTACCCACCACCTGAATAACAACCACTCATTCACCTTCCCCACATGACATGGCTGGAAATGGCATGCCATCACTTCCAGCCATCACACAGACCTCTAATGCATTCAACCCACAATTTATCTTATTGTATTACTTTTTAGGAGCATGTCTTCAGTCACACACTTATCCAGTTGGGCTTTTACCCTAAGACCATACCCTACCTTGAGTCAGGAATGCAACCAGCTCACACCCTTGAGACCCTTCATTACTGCTGGCTCATGGTTCATGATGACATTGGTGATATATGGGGCTATCAATAGAATAATTATACAGCTGAAGATCAAGAAGGCCCGTCCATGTTTACCTGAGACTTAAGTCTCTTAGCAATTCTTATGGACAGTGCCAGTAGGTGGTTATAGAATGAACGGTTGTGTCTGTTTTGTGTCTTTTGAGTTCATAGAATGGTTTGGTTTGGAAGGGACCTTAAAAGCCATCCAGTTCCACCTCCCTGCCTTGGACAGGGACACATCCCACCAAACCAGGTTGTTCAAAGCTCCATCCAACCTGGCCTTGGACACTTCCAGGGATGAGGAGTTCTGCAAAGCAGTGAACTGCCCTTCAGGAGAAACCATCTCAGCAATGCAGAAGTTGGATTTCAAACTGGACACAGGATCACAGCAGCAAAGACTTCAGGGAACTACTACACTTCAAACCAGGTTTGCTGGGAAAAGGGCCAGGCTCAATTTTACTGGATTCTCCTGAGGTTTCCCCTCCAAACTACACCACCAAATGAGGGCTCAGCAAACCTCTCCAGGTCTCAATGCATCTGAGAGCAACATTAGTGGAGAAACACAAATCCTGTGTCTGAATTCAGCGGGATCCAGCCAATTTTTGACATACCTTGCCTTCCTGCCTAAAATCTGTAGGTCTCATGGAGAAGCAGAGCAAAATAGCCAAAACCCCAAAGCCTCCCAGGGCTGGAAAGCCAGAATCGTGGTTTAATGAGCAGGTGACCCTGCAAAGTCTAAGGAAGGAACAAGGGAAGGTCTGTATGAGTGGAGAAGACAACTTAGAATCTGGAGAGTGAGGAGCTGCTGAAAGTGAAAACATCATTCGCACAAAAAAGGTTTTTACATATCAGTGTATAATAAGAGTTCCCTTATTGCTGAAGATGCTCTGCTCTGAGTTTGCACCAGTGGCTGACCCCCTGCTCGCTCCTACGAACGCCTTGTGCCCATGCGAGATGGTACATGGGATTTAAGGCAAGGAGGAACAAGTCGTCCTTGCTTCCAGCAAGTCCATTTTGGGAAGGCAGGAAAACTTCATCTCACTCATTTTTCCCTCTTAGTTATCCCTGCTTACAAGTTGCTGAGCAGTTCCCAGAGAGAAAGGGCCCCTAAACCAAAATTTCCATACAACTGAATAAAAAAAAAAAAAAAAGGCGGGGGGGGTTAAATGGGTTAGTTACTGCTCCTTTTAGGGAAAAGTCTTCTCAGAAGATTTCCACTGCTCAGGGACATCTCTGCAGGGCTGGTTTCCTCACCTTGCCCCGCTCCTCACGCAGCCCCTGGTCTCTGTCTCCGAAAGCCCAGAAAAGCAAGCAGTAAGGAAAAACCCACGCTACGCGAGCCAGCCACAGCCTGGGCTTCCTCCGGAGGAGGGGTTGCGCCTGGGTCAGGGCTTTGCAAAGAAAATGAGGCAACATAGAGGATAAGGAAGATTTATTGCACATTTACTTTCACCAAATGTTTTTTGAATGACTGAATAATCCCCCACTCCCTTTAACACAGGCTCTCCCTGACACACAATGTGTCTTTTGATGCTCATTAAAAGGATCACCTTATGCAGGCATGTAATTAGAGCCGGGCGGGATAAAAATCTCCATTCTGATTACTGCACCGATTACAGAGACCGAGATCCCGGCTGGCCGTGCAAAGCCAGCCCGGGAAAGCCCATTTTCTTGAATTCCAGTCGTGGCACAGCGGGAACACTAATCACAATTGTCCTCCTGCAAGGTGGTCTCGGCAGAGCCCAGGAGAGGGAGCACCAGTGAGAAATTGGTCAGGATTAACGAGCAAAAAGGTGGGAAGAATTCAGCAAGTGGAACACAGGCAGAACGGAAAACAGAATAAATATTTCCCTGCATCCCAACTGGCCCTACCAACTGCAGATCCCAGCAGAGCTATAAAGACTCACTAACAAGCAGCCCCTTTAAAAGTCAGAGACAATGGTGTTGAATGTATATTTTAAATAAATTGCTTTTCTTTCCAGAAGTGGTGGTGGTTGTTTTGTTTTGTTTTTTTTCTCCTAAGTTTGAGCCCCTCCTGCCAAGAAATCAAATGCTTTAAAGCGCTTTAGAAACGGCGGGTCTGCTGAAACACTTTCTGCATCCAACATGTGGAGCTCGATGTGGCCAGAAGCGATGACAGAGGAGCTCCTCTGAGCAGAGAGGCGGCAGGAACCATGGCAACGAGGAGGAACGGAGGAAGCCAGAGGGAAAGCCAGCTCTCCTAATGCAGAAGGGGCTGCCCAACGTGGCCATGGGACTCTGACGGTGATGTACGGCACGGGAGTTCCCAGGAGCCCCTCAGTAATGACCTGCCACCCAATCAACGGGATGGCGGCGGTGATTTCCCCAGCTGGGATACACTTCCCCGCTCTCTCTCATTACCACTAAACCACCCATGTCCGTGATGCCTTATTCCCGCAGCTCAGGAAAAGTTTCTCAACAGCACTTTTGTTGTGAACTTCAGAACAAATATTATTTTCCAAACTATTTCTCTGGGGACTCACCCCACCGGATCCCCTCCGTAGCCCCCCACATCCGATCACGCTGCAAACTACGCAAGCCAAACACTAAGCTATTCTATTGACAGCCGCCGTATATTTTTCAAGAGCAAACTCCAAACATTTCTGAGTTTGTTCACCACCCCACCCCCCCCGAGGTCTGCTCTCTCCTCCGAACGTGCTTTTGCTCGGACGGGAAAACCAAATGCTTTTTCTGCTACACCTGGACCCGAGCAGGGGAGAAGAAACCCTGTGAGGGTCCCTTGTTAAGGTGCTAAAAGTGCGGCAGAGAAGCTGCAGCGGGACATACACACGTTTCTGAAATGGATGATGTCCAACACGGAGAAATCAGAAATGCCCGTGGTGGATTAGGGTGAAAATGGTCACTCACAGTGAGTAAATCCCCTTGCTTTACGCTGCAGGAGCTTCCCCGGGAGAGCAGAGGGCTCCTTGAAGGCACTTCTCGGGGGTTGCACTGCACTTCTGCGTGCACTGAATGTGCTCCAGAGGACACAACGCTCAGACTCGCTGCAAGCAGTTTGGTGGTAACACATTCATTAATTAATCTACTAGTAACTTCTGGAAGTTTTTTCTCCAATGCCCAGTTTACACAAGTCCTCTACAGATTTTTGCTTTTCCTTTGCTTAACAAGGACTGCAGTGAATCCTTCACCAGCCCGAGATGCCTGATGGCCAGCCTTGGAGGCAGGAGGCTTTTCTTCTCAAAAGCAAGTCAGGACAGCACACATCCACCCCCACCACATCCTGCACCAGTATCTCTGCATCCTCCACTGAAGGATGCTTCTCCAGGGATGGAAGAAATCATATTTCCAGGACCCCTTCGGATAGACCTGTCTGCTAAGCAGAGGAAGGCAGGAAGGAGATGGGGACAACTCATTGAATGGGCTTTGGAGCTTCTTGACACCCATGAGCCAAGTGAGAACCACAACATCCCACGTCGCACAAATCCCACCTGTTCTTACTGAGGAAACACACTTGGGCAGCACCGTGAACATTTGCCTACAAGAATCACATTGAAAAGTTCCCGAAGCACTGAGATTGTGAGAAAAACGCGATGGTCCCCAACAAACGGCTTCCTAGGGGATTGCTGAAGCCCAATAAAATAAGAGAATAAAATAAGAGAGAGAGGAGTTAACGACAAAGGGGCTGTCAGGACATCCAGACACTGAAGGTTAAAGCTGTCTCTGCAGGCTGACACAAATAATCTTTCAACACCAGGGAAGCTAAAAGCCTGTGAGCTACAGGTTATCCTCCAGCAGCAGAGCAGGGTTTGGATTGTATTGCTCACACCACAAATCACCGTGGCAGCTGCCCCAGCCATTCCCACTCACCAGAGTGGAACTAGGTAGAAGTGCCAGGCGTTTTCACGATGGTCGGCCAATTAGCTAAAAACGAGGAGGGGGGGAGAGGGTGTGGAGGGGAAATAAAATAATGCATGGTGCCTTTTTCCGGAATAACAATCCACACATTTGCATAGTGCAGCTCAGCGCGTGTCTGCATTTCTGATCACACCTCTGGGTGCATCAAAAGCTTTATTAATTTCCATTGAGGAGGATTAAGAAGCTTAAATCGTTAGCGCTCATTTACTCAGACTTAATGCATTTTTAAAGCTGCCTCATTTCATGCTGATGTACAGGTGCTCATCAGCAGTGAGAAATACGTAGAAAGGGCTAAAACAGCCAAAAGGTCAGCCCCCAGGTATGGGCCCTCCTTCTCTGCAGGCAGCAGGTTCACCCCCTTCACCTGCTGGCAGGAGCCCAGCAGATATTTTGGACTCTGGGCTGGGAAAACCAGCTCGCCAGCAGCTCCCACAGGGATTTTGCTCACACGGCTTCTCACTTGCATCACGTGTTGCCCAAGAAAAACCCCTCCGCTCCCCACTTGCTTTCCTGTACCAGTGATAAGGAGGAAATCCGTCCCAGACAGACAGACAGACAGCCAGACAGCTCACCCCTGCCACATGGTGCAGCCAGCAAAAGTCCACAGCTCGCAGGAACCTTAATTAGAGGTGGCCGCCAATTAAGAGCGGAGGTGCAGTGGATGCCTGGGCCGGTGCAGGGCTGTCTGGCGGCAGATCAAGAGAAACAACCCCTCCGTGTTTACAGTGTACAGTAGCCCGACATCCCGTAACTCCCGGCTACTCGTTGCAGTGACCTCATCAGCGAGCCATGCCCCTGATTTACAAGTGCTTTTAATTACGCCTCATCGCCTGCCCTTCCCTCTCCCAGCAACTGACCACGGCTGATACAAGAGAGAAAAAAAAAATATTTAAAAATAGAGATATTGAAGCGCACACACACACACACACACAGAGAGAGAGGCCGGAGTGAAGCGCTGAGATTTGTTACCTGCAGTTGCCCCCCGCGCTGCAGCCGCGGCTCGCCCATGACTCTGCCCGGGGAGAGGAGGGGACCCTGGGGCTCCAGGGGAATCTTCTGCCGGGCTGCAATAGAAAAGGTTTTAGTTTAAAGCTCCTTATTTGGGCAGTGATGTAAAGGGAAGTTGTTCAGGCAGCACCACCCCCTTTTTTTTTTTTTCTTTTTTTTTCTTTTTTTTTTTTTCCATTCACTACACATTGTTTCCTGTTGTCAAGCAGCTGCTGTAGCTTTCGGCACAGACAAGGGAATCCTTCAGCCCCCGGCTGGCTCCGGGTGTCGCGACAGGCGCTGCCGAGGCTGCCCGAGCGGGACCGCGGGTGGGGAGGGG
>JAOXJM010000009.1:6688647-6703717 GCA_026413425.1 Tringa solitaria | reverse complement strand
ATAGAATCGTAGAATCATAGAACCATAGACTCATAGAATGATGGAATCCTTGTAGGCCCTCCCCCGCCGCCTTCCTACCCCACATCCTCTTCCTCCCCTCCCTGTCTGTCCCGGTTCGCTCCCTCACTCTCCCACCGTCGCTGCCCCCCATGGCGGGGGGGGCGTGGCGGGGAGTCCGCTCCGCTCCGCGCAGCCGAGAGCGGCCCGAGCAGCGCTTCCCTCGGGAGCGGGACGGGGGGGGACACACACAGCCCCGGCCCCTTCCCGTCGGGGGAGCTGGGGGTGCTGCTGTCCCGGAGGGGGGACCCGGAGCATTGCCTCGCGGCCGCGGGAAGGAACGGCGGAAACCCCGCGCAGCACCGCGCCACGGGCAGCCCCCGCTCCCCCCCCGGGGTTTGCAGCGCAAGGAAACCCCCCCGAGCTCCGGGCACCTCCACGCGGGGCGGGGCGGTGCGGAGCGGAGCGCGGTCCGGGGGCGCGGAGCTGCCCAGCGGCCACCGGCACCGCTACCCCCACGGCCACAGCGGGAGCCGGGACCACCCTGCTCAAACTGCCCCAAAACGCACCCCCCCCTTCTTGTTTTTTTTTAATTTCCTTTTTTGCGGGGCCTTTTTTTTTGTCTTTTTTTTTTGTCTTTTTTTTTTTTGAGTGGTTATTTTTTTTTTTTTTGTCGTTTTTTTTTTTTTTACTTTTTTTTTTTTTACTTTTCTCCCTTTGTTTCTCTTTTTTTTTTGTCCTTCTTTTTGTCTTTTTGTCTTTCGGTTTTGATTATTCTTTTTTGAGTTTTTTTTCTTCTTTTTTGGGGGGATGTCTTTTTTTATTCTTGTGTCTTGGGGTTTTTTTTTCGGTCTGGTTTATTTGTCCTTTTTTTTTTTTTTTTTTTTCTCCTGAGTTATCACTGCCGCAACAAACCGAAAGCCTGAGCCCTTGCGCTCAAAGGGGGAGACAAAGTGTTCCTTTCAGCCGGCTGCAGCCAAGGCAAAAGGACCGGGCGGGTGGTATCCGCAGAGCGTGTCCCTCTTCCACGTGGTGGTGGCAGAAGGGCTCCAGCGGTGTTTGTCCTGGCTCCCAAGTGGCATCCCGGCTCTGGCCAGCTCGAGATGAGCTCAGGGGACAGAGGGAGATAACCCTGGGTTTTCCACCAGACCAGAGGGAAGAAGCAGGCTGGGGGGTTTTAGAAGAAAGCGGAAGAGTAGCCTTGCATCCCAGGCCGTGTTTACATTTAAAATATACGTGCAGCTTCAGCAAAATGTTTTGTGCACCTTCTGTAGTCTTTAAAAGTGTTACTACATATGGGGTTTTACTGTCAAAAATCTTGCTGAGATTACTTGTTTTGCTCAACTCATGGGAACTGATTGCCACGATATAATGTACCCGGTAAAACATTCTGTGGTGAAAGCAGCTCTACCCTGTCGCTGTCACAGCCATCCTACAACAGCTGCATCTCAGCCCTCCTTTTCTAATGCTGGCTACACAATAAAATCACTAGTTTAAAAGAAAAAAAAACCCAACTGCCTCCCCAAACCCCACTATTACCAAGCCTACGTTCCTATCTGACTCCAGATTTTATAAAGTCAGGGTTAAGCCAAAATAAAAGTCACCTCGCAATGAAATAATGATGGTGTGAGGTCTCTGTGGTGGAAAGAATTACGCTGGCAGTCAAACGAGAAACTCAGAGGATGTGCTTTTTGAGTTGAACTTCAACAAAGTTGTTGTTTCATTCAGAAAACAGCATGTTGCTTTCCAGGAGAATTAAAGGTTGGAAACCTGCTATCGAAACGCCAGCCTGGCCTGTCTCCAACCAGCCACAGAGCAAACTCCATATAAACAGCATCCCCAAAGTGGTTTCGGTGCTAAAATGGAGAAAATACCATGTAACACAAGCAGTTTCCATGCGGATATTATTTCCTCAATAGCCCAGTTTCACACCCAATTTCAGCCTCTCTCATTCTGGACAGAAACGAGAATTAGAGCGCGATGTAAAAATGCTTCATAATTTTATAGGTTTAATTTTGCCCCCATGCTGCCAGGATCTCCCCCCTCCCAGCCCCAGTCACTTTGGTGTAAGCAGGTGCGGTTGTTTAAGGTCTTTGAGGAATTGGACGGATGGAGTCAGACACTGGATACACTAACGGGCCCATGAGGACTCTCAACCAGTGCGTGTGGAACAGCCTCTACCCTCCCAAAACTCACTTGATAAACACTGAAATCGGGGGTGTTTCCCCCTCGAGTGAACTCTCACATCGGGCTGGCTGCAATTACAAAGCTTCTCCGTCCCAGTCGCTGGGATTCCAGCCCCAGCTGCAAATCTGGTTTGTTCCTGGCCACGGAGAGCAGGTCGTGTCTGGAGCTCTGCACGGACCGGCTCTGATGGGCTCCACGAGGGCACGTTGCTGGCTCATGGTCATCCTGTTGTCCAGGTCTTTTTCCACAGAGCTGCTCTTCATCAGGAAAAGCAGGTTTGTCATTTGCCAACAGACTGAGCCGGGGGACTTGGGTAGAACATCCACTTTCTTCATCAAACTGGACTTGAGTAGTTGGACAGACATGTCATAAATTAAATACTCCTCTCAGGAGTATGGGCAGAAATGCAATGACCCCCTAATCAGAAGCAAAAGCGGTATCTCATTTACTCCATGTCACAGTGGGGTGGGGTTTGGTCTCTTCTCCCACGTAACAGGCAATAGGACAAGACGAAATGGCCTCAAGTTGCATCAGGGGAGGTTCATATTGGATATTGGGAAAAAATTGTCTTTACAGAAAGGGTTATCGAGCACTGGAAGAGGCTGCCCAGGGCAGTGGTGGAGTCACCATCCCTGAAGGTATCTAAAAGCTGGGCAGACTTGGTGCTGAGGGACATGGGTTAGTGGTGGCTTTGGCAGTGTTGGGTTGATGATTGGATTTGATCTTAAAGGTCCCTTCCAACCCAAACAATTCTATGATTCTATTTCACTTGTGATGTAAGGGCCTCAGATCCCAGCAGCAGCCCCAAAATGGTTATGATTTTACTAGGCCAGGCAGACAGATCATCTCCTGACACAGCTACATGTTCCTTTCTTTCTTTGCACATGGGTATGAGCTGAGAACTGGCCGTGAGAGGCACTTATTAAAATATCACCTTCCAGTTTGGGAGCGTGAGGGCATCCAGTGTGTCTGTGAGAGGCTTCAGCACCTTTGCTATCATAAACTCTCTCTCCTTGGAAGACACAGCCCCAGGTATTAATGAAAATGTTGCTTTTAAAGTGCACTACACAGCACCAAACACGGGCACATTTAACATTTTAATTTAAAAAAAAATGCTATGGACTTTTAAAATTTATTTTTAACCAGCATTCTTGGCTCTGTTTATCACACCAAACATCCCAACACCATCTTCCCAGTTATGGAGGTTGATCTCTGTGCTCCAACAGCCAAAAAACATCAAGGTGTTTTTTTCCTTGATGGGTACAAACACGGCCATTCAAGGCCATCAGCACAAAGGTGTTTGCCTGGTGGCTTTTCTTAGGTGGAAGAGTGTGGTCTTGCTTAAATGGGAAAGAAAAGGACCAGGTTCCCCTGAGACTCCTCTTCCCACTGCAGGGTCAGGAACACCCGGGGTTAAGTTCAGGCCACGGTGGGGAGTTTTGTGGAAATCCTTTGTTAGAAACCAGCATTTAGTCAAGAAAGGGACTGTCCTCAGGCCAAGGATGGTTAAAACAACCACATCTCACTCCCCATTTAAAGGTCAGGCTCTTTTCCTCCTCTGGGTGTTTAGACTGGTTTTGCTGCCTCTCCATTCTTTCCCCCCCACCCCCTCCCAGTCACCTCAGCATGGCCCAGGGTGTGCAAAAATTACCCACTGCCTGAAAAGGCCTCTTTGAAACTGTTCCCACCCTCTTTTTCTTGAGCTCTATTAGTTTTTCCACCATCCCCGTGGCTGCCCAGGAGTTCCCAGCACCGTGCTCCTCAGAGCCCTCCTCTGCGGGCTCCCAGCTGGTCCCTAACGCATCCCTCTCTTCCCTGCTGCTAAAACCCAGTAACAGCAGCCGAAAGCACCACCAGGATTTTCAGCTTTTCCATACATGCAACTGCTAGAACTGCCGGTTGAGTAACAGGGCAGGAAAGAAAGTTCCCCCTGAAGAAGCCCTGTGCTAGAGCGTGGGAATTGGGGATTTTCGTATCAGTTCACTGATTTGCCATCAACAAGTCAGTTCACCTTTCTGTGTTGAAGTCTTCCCACATGGGGAAACTCTCCAGGGATGAACAAATGCTGTTGTGTATTTAGTCTTTCTTTTTTTTTAAAGCCCCTACGTCCCAGTATGAGCAATCACTCTCCGGATTGAAGAGGGGACAGGGAATACAGTTTTTATGTCATCCTTCCCCTGGGGAGGGCTGGAGCAGCAGAAACCTGTGAATCAAACATGTTTCAGACTTATTTAATGGCCTGAACTGTAAATCCCTAAAAGTGAAACTAGATCTTCAGAAGTTTTAAGCATGATCTGTGCCACTGACAAGCCCTGAGCTCCCCCTGCTTTTGGAAATCCCACCTAAATCCTGAAGAGTGTTTATTTTGGACAGCCTGACCCCAGGAGCCCACGTCCCTTCTCTGCCATCACATCAGCCCCCAGGATCCTGATGCCCACTGAAGGGCAGTGCCTGGTCCCAGCTGGGGCTCAGCTCCTCCAGCTCTCCCGGATCCTGGACCTCAGGCACCGCAGGAGCTCTGCGCCTCACTTTCCACAGCTGCAAAATGGGAATAACAGAGTTCCTGAACTCAAAAGGTCCCTGTGCTTGTTAAACATTTCAAAAGCAGGAGGGAGAATCTTCAATTATCCAAAAAAAAAAAAAATCACTGCAAAGTTTCATTATTATTCCAACACTTACATTAAAGACACATGTCCTGGTAAGTAGCAGGCATGAGGAATCATTATGCTAATTTTAGACAGAGCATCTGCTCAATGTTAAATCTGAAACTTTGTCTTGAAGAAATAATTTAAATTATTTTTCTTCAGAATTGACATTTGTCAAACAATATGTTGCGAAAAGGAATCGCAGCCAGCTATGAGTAATCCGAGCGAGCACACGAGCTCAGCCGCGGCACAGAGCGCGCAGGGAGAGGGGCTGCTGCATTTTGGCATGGCAGGAATTAATGAGGGAAATAACCAGGCTGATGAGCTTCCTGCCCCGCAGCTGCCTCTGCCGGTGGCACAGACCCTCACCTTGGGTCCACCCATGCCCCTTCTTTCTCCCATCACTCCCAGCAGCCAGTTTCCCCAGCCTGCCTGCTCCCTGCCTGCTCCCTGCCTGCCTCCCGCACCCTGCCCGGCATCTCCCTGGGAGAGAAAGAGTCTGGAGGGAAACCTGGGACCTCTCCCTTCAGTCACATATGGACCTATAAAGCCCAAATGGCCTTTAAACAATGCTTAATGCACTGCTGGAATAAACAGAATCCCACACTGGCATGAGTTGGAAGGGACCTCTGGAGACCATCTCCTCCAGACCCCTGCCAGAGCAGGGTCACCCACAGCAGGTCCCACATGAACGTGTGCAGGAGGGTTTGAATGTCTCCAGAGAAGGAGACCCCACACCCTCTCTGGGCAGCCTCTTCCAGGGTTCTGATACCCTCATATATAGAAATTTTTCCTCATGTTTAGGTGGAACTTTCCATGTTTTAGTTTGTGCCCACTGCCCCTTGTCCTGTCCCCGGGCACCACTGAGAAGACTCTGGCCCCATTGTCTTGCCCCCCACCTTT
Source organism: Tringa solitaria (assembly GCA_026413425.1). Classification (NCBI taxonomy): domain Eukaryota; kingdom Metazoa; phylum Chordata; class Aves; order Charadriiformes; family Scolopacidae; genus Tringa; species Tringa solitaria. The sequence goes on along the minus strand of JAOXJM010000009.1, from coordinate 6,697,985 downwards.
TAGCTATTGCTCAGCATCGATGAGATCCCCTCTCAGTCTGCTCTTCTCCAGCTGAATGGTCCCAGGGCTCTCAGCCTTTCCTCAGCGGAGAGATGCTCCAGTCCCTCTTCATCTTCATAGCCTCTGCTGGACTATCTCCAGCAGTTCCCTGTTCTTCTTGGGCTGGGGGGGCCAGAACTGGACACAAAATGGCATACATGTCTTCAAGAACCCTTTTACCGCATTTTTCTTTTTTGCACGAGCACCTGAGCAGCTTCCCTCTCCCAAACCCAATTTTGCAAGGTAGGAATGGTCAGGAGATAACATCTTCAGAGCTATAAGCCCAGACACTCTCAGCTGCCAGCCCTGTTTGCACTGGGGGCAGGGACTCTGCTACCTTCCAGAATGTTTCTTCCCCTTCTGTTTTTCTGTCCAACCTTCCTATTAATTTTAGGCCGTTCGTTTCCAGCATGCCTGGGGAGCCCTGGGGATCCAGAGCCAGGTTCTAAGGGGTTTGTGAGTTGTAACTAAGAAAAGCAAACCCAGATCCTGGAAGCTTAAATTTGCTATGCAAATGTCTGCACCCCACTGCAGAAATGTAAGGTTTACAAACTGAGAAAAAAGGTTGCAAACCACTGACATAGACCAATATACAGCAAACACCCCGATAACCACATCAACACACGTGAAACAAGGTATTACAGAGCAGGCCCACACCCAGCAGAATGGGTGTCTATACATACGAGCATTAATTTAAAAATTAAATAAGCATTTTTACCATATATTTTGAATTGCGCTGTATGCACAGGAGTCATTCCCCACCCCCACCCCAAATAGTGCAAAAATAAAAGTTCCATTTTGCTTTTAAGAAGTTAAATGGTCACAAATTGCCATCAAAGAGTCAATTGGATAAGGTCTTCTGAATTCTACTGAGCAGAGATCCTGAGTCCCATTAGAAATTGCTCATCTCAAGTGTCCTAAATGCCTGTTTGTAAAATCAGCCACTGATCCCCGAGCAATCACCACAAGTATTTGTCAGTGTTTTACACAAAAGATGTGAAAAGGCCATCCAAATTCAGTCATGCTGCCTAAATCCCGTTCCACTTCAAATTTGACCCTGACAACAGTTTTGAAGTAATCACAATCATTTCTGACTGTGAAATTCTCAACTGTCCCATGCAAACGTCCTGCTTAGATTTGTTTTCCCTTAAACACATCCCGGCAAAGGATGCCCTTCCCATGAATTCCCAAGCAGGGAGAATGCTGTGTCCGTAGCCCCCAAGGGCTCTGGGAGACGGGGTAAAAGTGACCAGCAGTGAACAGCAGCAAGATGTGGCTTCCAAGCACCAGACAGGAAACCAAGCTAAAGAAATTAATAACTAACAGAAGTATAAATAAAATCCTCAAAGGTTGGGGGAGGCAATAAAGAGAAAAACAAAACCACCACATACCCTGGAGAAAGTCTGCGACTAAAGGGAAACCCAGGGCTTGACCTTCCCCCGGTGTCAATTCCTTCACTCCCAGTTTGCTCCAGTGCAAGTGAGAACTGAGTAACACCCCCAATTTTTTTGTTCCATTGCAAAAAAGGACCATCACCTGCCTTGCTGCCTACTCACACCCAACCATCGACCACTGCCAGAGAGTGACCCAGCCAAGGAAGCCTGATCCAGGGTCCGGGAAAAGCAGCCTGGTACACCCCCGAGCTGCTGGAGCTCTCTCCAGTGAAGCCAGGCTGGGTTGCTGGAGCTCCGGGGAAGCCCGTTATTGGAATGTAGCTCAGGGAGTGCGACGGGCTTTGAGCTTTCAGACGAGCTCCACGTTTCAAGTCACACGTCCCAACCCAGTGACGCTCAGATGTGGATACTCCCCTTGCAGTTCGCATGCCTTGATGTGTCTCAGCACATCACCAGCGTGCTCCATATCCTCTGCAGAGGTGTAATTCCAGCCAGGATTAACCCAAATGCTTGTGTTTTAGAGGAAAACCCCATGCAAAGCAATAGCTGACTCCTTTTCCCACCCCTCCAGGGCAGCATCCTACCAGAGCTCCTGCAAGAAGAGGAAGAGGTGGTGGCCATGGGCAGCCTGCTCCATCTTGGACCTTTGGCACTTGCTGGCACACTGGTTCCATAAGAGCCTGCTCAGGTCACCCTACTCAGCCCAATTTCCCCCTGCAAGTGCCTGAGCAGGGTGGGAGCCGTGGCACCGCCCGGTGAGGCTGTGGGACTCTCAGTTCAGTTGCAGGACTTTCCCTTGCTCCAGCTGAACTAACAGGTTTGTTTCCTGTTTTTAAAAATTTCTCTTGGACACCCAGGCCTTTGGATGGGTGCTCTTCCAATGTCACTAGTCTGCACACAGATAAACACATAAGTTTTCCTAATAATTTGCCCATTCATTTCAGTGGAGTGATTCTGAGGTTGAATTTGTCCCCAGACTCTTGATGGTGCTTAAATAGAACTGTTTATGCCACACATCACCCAGGACGAAGTAAAACAGTGAATGACACAAGAAACATTGAATAATGCATCCTCACTGGAGAAAAACTAGATCAACCCTGAAGCACAGGCTTAAATGGGGCAACATCTTGAAATGGATGAGCACAAGGCCTGGATGGAGATGGACAACAGTTCTCTTCTAGAAACAAAATACTATCACATTGCCTAAACCTGCCTCCTCTGCTGGGACCTAAGGATAAACAAACAACTAGAGGTTTTCCAAATCCAGTATATTGACCAGCAATTAGAAACTCTTGGAACTTTTAAGGCAGTAACATCAGCAGTGTGTGTTGGGACTGAAAGTCCACAACTGCCCATATACTGTGAAGCCAGGTAATAATGCATCAGTGAATTTTCTTGGAAGAACTATTCTCCATGACGAGAGCTCTACCAGAAGCTTCTGCTGCTCTTTTCATTAATTGCATTACCTCATTTCTGCTTCTCGCTAAAGAAACTCGCCACATTTTGACTCTCTCTTTCAAGTCAGAATTAGCAATAGGAAACCAAAATAGTTTTATTAGTGGACTGTGTCCTTTTAACAAACTTCAATAATAAAACATCATAAGTTTTGCATCTGTGGCTAAACGCAACAGGACCTGGGGGGGGTGGTGCATTTGGCCACTAACTGGCAGCATCTTTAATGGAAGCTCAAGGGAGTGCAGGCAGCAGCCCAACAACCCCGAAAAAGGAAAAAAAAGCACTGTTCGGGCAACAACCATCATTTTATAGTTAAGACAGTTGGGGTTTTTTACATTTGTAAAGCAGGGATTTCAGTTCTTTGATGTATAAGAAAACGCACACAGCACAGCTTCTCCAAATTTACAGCATTTGTTCTTTAACTGTAGAAATATGCATCCTCTGAATAATAATGCTACAACTGGTGCAAAACTAGTTTCTGCAGCAAGATTGCCTTTCTCATGAGTAACCTCAGAGCACAGTAATGTAGGGTCTGAAATACTTTGCACAAAGTTAAAGTTCAGTAAAATCTTAAATGTAGACTACACTCAGAAAAAAATATAATAAAGCAAAATTATGAATGACTGTTGTACCTAATCAACGTGCTCACGAACGTCCCATCGGACATCTCTGAAGCTGTTACGAGACAAGGAATAACAAATCTTTTCTTTCCCACATCCATGCATTCTGACACGAATTGGCAGGGGCAGCAGCGTGTGGCCGCAGGTCCCACTGCTCACTTGCCCCTACTTGTTTAAAAACTTGGTGGCCACTCAGTAATTTGCACATTGAGGACACCAAGGCTCCCAGCAGCTTTGCCTCTTCGGCATCTTTGTGTGCTGCTGCGTAGCACAAAGGAAGCCTTTAAAATACAGAGAAAAAGGGGGCTGGAGGTTTAAACCCTGCACACCTTTTCCCAATCTGCTATTCTTGGCAGCACAGACCTCTAAGCTATTGCTAATAAAAATATATTAATGTATGTCTTCTGCAGCGTGCTTCCTGGCTGGAATTTATCTCACCCAACTTCAGATTTCTACAAAGTAAATACCTCCACACCTCCTTTTATGGAGGAAATCCTAGAGCTGATTCACTCCGTTGCAAGATACACATCTAAATCAGTAGGTGAATCATGCCCCAGAACATTTTTTCCCCTCTGCTGAGTGCAAAGGGAGAGTGATTCCTCAAGTGGAGAGAGATGAGAGGAGTCCCAACCCTGCTGCTCGCTCTGCCCCGAAACTCCGGTAGCCTGCTCTTAAAAGGCTGTGAGTACATGAGCGTGCATTATTTTACACTTCATCAAACCACTAGAAGTGTCACTTGACTACCCTTGCTATGGTTACTGTGTATTATTCATGCATTCAGTTGTGTATCATTCACCAGTGAATGCCATGCAAAAAAAAAAATGTACATTTTGGACAAGGAAATTCATAAAAAAAGACCCTTCCAAATAAGACATAATAACTTAGAACTTAGAAACTTAGGAAATTAAGACTTCAGGTCACATACATAAGTAAATTCAAATAAAGACATGTGAAATGCAGGTATCAAAAACCCCTAAGACTCTGAACCAATGCATTACAGGAAATCATAAAGTCACCATTGCAGTGTTCATGGTTCCACAACCTGAGCTGCCATTCTTGGTCAAGCGAAGGTCTCCCCGCTCTGGGAGGAGTACCTTCTTCTTCTGAGAAGTACTTCTGAAGAAGGTACTTCTGAGAGTACCTTCTTCTCCAGAGGTGGCCAGAAGGTACATGTCTGTACCATCAAACTGCACCCAAGAAGATACAACAAGGGAAGAGAAGGACAGGTCTCTCCACTGGCTGATAGAACTTCATCACTGTGATGATGAAAACCTAGAACTGCCAACAGTTTGCACAAACAGGGGAAAACACTGCAAAGTGCTTGATCCACTTGGAAGTCTACGATCTGAGAAAATCATGGTCAGAGCTGGGACATTCCTGCACAGAAATTGCTATTTCTGTTTGTGTGAATCCAAATTTTCCTTCTCTCCACTGCCCAGAAGAGCACAGACACATTTCTTCTCTCTGCCTGTGTTGTCCAAGCCTGGGGACAGACAAGCTGCATGGATCTCCACTGTCATAGCACACAGTAACCTGTCCTACTGTTTCTCTGTATAAAAATGCAAACTTTCAAAACTGCAATTATTTTTTAAAAAAATTGTGCTTTACAACTATTTGAAGTTCATTCTTCAATGTAGCATTGTGCCAAGGGCGTAAAACCAGCCAATAGATTGTCTTTGGTTATTTTATTGAGCAGAGGAAGAGAAATTAAATACTTAGTAGTCCTCTCTCTCTGTCTCCAGATTGCCTCTTCTGTCACATGAGATAAGAAGGACAAATCCTGGTGCTTTGCTTTAGTTTAGATGGTTTATTTTTGGAAAGCAGAAAGGGAGAAAAGCATTTTCTGCATCCAAGCTCCCATACCTTGGGCAAAACCAGACCCAGTCTTGGTTCACACAACATCTGGGTGTTACTTCAACAATTTGCTATTATACCAGCAAATTTTTAGACTTAGGGCTCATGTGTCCGTGTACAACCTGCTCATTTTGGAGGATGAAGCTTTTAAAACTCATCTGCTCACCCTTGCTAAGTTTCCCATTATAACTCCCCAAAACAGCATTACCCAATCTGAAAAAAATGTTGCTCCAGTTCCTTTCTGCAGCCCCTCAGAGATCCCAACTAAGGAAAAAATCACAAAGCCTAAGTGCAAAATCAATGCTTCAAACTAAGGGGGTCTGGAGAAGAAACACGGAAAGGCAGCGCTGCCGGAAAAAGCATGTTTGAGCTGTCAAGTGCATACGGTGGCCAAATAAAAGGCTACATTTCTATGAGCGCATTTCTGAAGCACTTGATGATTTATTTCTAGATGCGGAGAGACAGGACAGGCACACAGTGAATTTCAAGGCAGAAAAGGGTTGTTGTAAATCAGGTTGTCATTTTTCCTATCTTCTAAAAAGAATCCCAGGGAGATTAATTTAAACAGCGAGGTATGTTTCCCGCTCTTTCAATATTCTTCCCTCCCTGATGGCTATATGGCAGAAGTTGTGCTATTACTTACCTCCAAGGCAGGAGAGAAGAAAAGGACTTCTGCTGGAGATCAGCCAATGCTCTGTGCTGGGTATCAGCAGAAGACAGAGGAAATCTTTGAGCTTTAGGTGATGTCCAGATGTTTTTGCATCTGCCTTGGCATCTTTGACTGCCTTTGGCATCTGATGGGCTGTGTGCATTCAGGAAAGCAATCCAGACATGCCATACTCCAAGCAGCTTAGCCCTGCAGATGCCTAAACTTGACAAGGGGCCACGCAGCACTGAAAATATCCCTGGGTGCTTGTGTTCAGGCACCTACACGTGCTCAGAAATGCCTCAAGCTTTGGAGCTGGACACTTTGCTCATAATCTCTGTCTTGACCAAAGGGAAGGCATCTGTTTGAACACCACCCATTAGGCATGAGCAGGCCCCCAAATTCAGCATGAAGCACAAAATCCGCTCTCTGATATAGACCTGAGAGGTGCTGTATGAGAACTGCTGATGGGCAGTCACATCCTTTCCAGAATAAGTTTTAGAATGTTATTTTGGACTAGAGGTTTGCCATTCATCTTAGACACCTGCTCCTGCTCCCCTCACCTCCCACCAGGAAAGCTGGGAGACATCACCTCTTGGTGGAGACCATGCAAGGTTGCGCCAGAACATGGCCATGGCTGTCTTGGTCACTTCCCTGAGCTATATTAGGTTATGCAATAAAAATCTCACCTGCAAGCCCACAAAGGAGAACAGAGAGTCCATGACAGGCAGGGGAACCAAATAACACCCTGCCCAACTACTCCCAGGTCCATGCCAGGAGCCATCAGCCCATCCCAGGCCATCTCCACAAGCCCAAAGCAGCACAGGGCACAATGGCAGGTGGAGACCCAAATTATGGGCTCAGAGGAAGGGACACCCTGCCTGGCTCCTCCCAGGGCTGTCCCAGGAGAGCCACAGCCCCAGGGTACAGTTGTGAAACCCATAGAGATGAGTCAACTGGGGCTCCTTTGGGACTGATGGGGTGTGGGACACCTAGGACGCAGGGGAAGGGCATTTGGGAATTGCACAAGACTTGCAATAGGATGTTTAGGGAAGGAACTACAGTTGTAGAAGTGAGGGATCAAGATGGTTTGGGGAGGAACATATGTGGTAAAACAGAGGGATAAGGAGATAAAAAGATCCATCTCTGTGTAAACACTGCTGGCCAGCTTGCTTGTCCAGCCATGTTGTGGGCATGATGAGTGCAGTCTCTCCTGTCTTTTGCTAAACTTTATTTCTAACTATTTTCCTGGGTTAGGGACTCTGTTCTGCCTTCCTGTGCATATGGCTTCTGGGATGCAGCTGGACTGGGACCAGGGGTTGGTGTGTGATCACTAGCAAAGAGCAAGCCACACTAGTTGGCAAGTAGGTGGAGGTCCTGGGAGCCAGCAGGGTGCGTGTGTCTCTCTACAGGTGACACCACAGGAAAAATCGGCTACCAGAGGGACTGGGATGTTCTTGCCAGCTGCTGGTGAGGAGGTGTGTGGGGAGATGTTGGTGTGTGAGTGGGGGCTGCAGGACTGTGGTGAACTGCAACATGTGAGCATCGGGGTATCTTTGGCACAGCGGGCATTTAGAATGGGCAAACCATTTTGGTACTACTGTGTCCCCCATTGCAATCAACAGCCCTAAGAAAGTGACATAAAAATAACTTCCTTGGTCATCCATCCAGGAGAACTGAAACCATAATCTACTGCAGAAAGCTGCCACCAGCTCAGCAGTGCTAAGCTTCCTTCCCCGACTCTGTTTAGATGTCTAAAAGACTAGCTTGGAAATTTTTCCTTTATATATATTCTTTTACGGTTTCAATTCAGCAGAGAAAAGTCCTAAAAATTTTCCTTCAAGGGCTTAAATCTAAGTAATTACAGGCTACGGTCACACAGTATATGCTGGCTGGTAGAGCTCTCTTCACTGCCAGAAAAGCAGGTCAATTATAAGCAATGAACCACATTACCAGGAGAGAAAGCTGGTTTGAATTCTGGTCAATTAGTGCTAAAACTGTCTTGGAAGAGAAAGGTAAATTGAGCTAATAGAGCTATGCAGCGAGACCTACATATCTCAGCACCGAGCACAGACAGCAAAGGCTTAATTTCTGAGATGGCAGAAATTAATGATGGTTTGGCATAAAATCAACTTCGAACCTGCAGGATGAAGTCAGTGACATTCCCATCCTGTCTCTTTTCACCTCCAACTTAGGGTCTTGATTAAAAAAACATGCCTACTTGGGGAGGGTGCTGAAACACGTAATTAACTTTAAGGATGTTCTTACATCTTTTCACAGACCCAGGCTCATGACAAAGTGTAAAGGGCTGCACTGTGTAAGGGCGCGCTGGACTCCTACCATTCCCATGGCCACCACAACCAGGGAGGAAGAGGAGGAGGAGGAAAAAGCATGAAGCAGGCTTCCTCCAGTGCTCCAGGCAGAGGGCTAGTTCTCAAATAGCCTGGAGACCTGGGACCAGTAGCTTGAGTCTGGGGGTGTGTGGGAATTCTCCACCACCACTCCCATTTTGAGCAGGGATTATTGGAAGTAACACAGCATTCAAGGAAAAGGTTGGAAAGAGATTATTAGCCTGAAAACCTCCTTTTCTCCACCTGGTTAATCCACGCATCACCTCCCAGAGGTCACATCTGTAGAAAGGGAGAGCCAGGCACCTCCCAGGTCTCTGCTCACTACTGCTTGTGCAAGGCACATAAAGGTGAATTGCCCTTTCGGAGTTTTTTGTTCAAGATGGCAGCAACCAGTGGGATGCAGCAGCACAGCTGAGCCCAGAGGGATGGCAGAGAGGGGAAACTGGGCAGGCACTTCCCAGGACACAGAGGGAAAGCAGTGGAGGGAAAGGTGAACATTACTGCCCCAGATTGGTTCCTGCAAGCCAGGAAGGGGCTTTAGCTTCAGCGCTCCTCATACTCTGTTCCATGTCACAGCAAAAGCACAAGAAGCAGACACATGGAGCTCAGCTTTCAAGAGATTCTGCACCACTGGCAGGGTCATTGGACTATTATTTTTAATCCCTGTCTTGCCCCTGTGTGCTCAGGTATGAGGAGAACATCCTTCATAAGCACCTTAACGTAGCATGATTGAGGTGGGAAGGGACTTCTGGAGATCATAGAAACATAGAATCATCTGGGCCGGAAGGGACCTTCAAAGGCCATCTAGTCAGACCCCCCTGCAGTCGGCAGGGACACCCCCAACTAGACCAGGTTTCCCAGGGCCTCGTTGAGCCTCACCTTGAATGTCTCTAGGGAAGGGGCCTCAACCACCTCCCTGGGCAGCCTGTTCCAGTGCTCCACCACCCTCATTGTAAAGAACTTGTTCCTAATATTCAAT
>JAOXJM010000009.1:6674798-6684899 GCA_026413425.1 Tringa solitaria | reverse complement strand
CTCCTCTCCTCTCCTCTCCTCTCCTCTCCTCTCCTCTCCTCTCCTCTTCTTTCTTTCTTCTTCACAGGAAAACAGAGAGCTGATCTCTGCTAGATTAGACTCAAAGGCTCTTCACTGGCTGGGGGCCAAAAATACTGTGATTAAAAACGCTAACATATATTTTGGCATGACCCCATTTAACTGCTAAGCCAAGCTGCAGTTACGATACCATTAGTTTAGTGCTGTAGTCAGGATCTGGCCCAATAAAAGAAGACCCTTTCCATACCTAAATGCTGGAATTTGGGATCTCAGAGATGCCTAACATGAAGTCCAGGCAGGACGTGCAGCCAGAAGGACCTCACACACAATCTGATCAATTTTGTAGAACATAATCCTTTGGAATATTTCTGAACTAATACTCATTTTAACTTGAAAACCCCTGGGACAACTTTGTGCACCAGCTTCCCAAGCAACTCACTGTAGTATAGAGGAGCATCTTGGGAAAGATTCTAAAAATAGGCCCTCTGGTTACCACAGCAAAGTACCCAAACATGCACGGAAATATTCTCATGCAAACAGAACCTGGATTTCAGTTTTTTCTATGCCATCTCCCAAGAACATAACCTGCCATGGTATGTTACAGCTACATATAGTTAGAATTCAGGATCTTTTCTCTGCACTGAGCTCCATCCCTCTCTTACATCCACTTTGAACCTCGTTTGCTCGCAGCTGCCCGGTGATTCAGTTTGGTCAAACAGGTCTTTTCATAACTCTGAATGAAAAGACCATCAACAACTTTCTAATTTTGGATGTGTGCACAAACCTTGGAGCCTGGGCACTCTCCAGGAGACCAAGACAACTGACATTAATAGCTGCATTCCCCTTTTACAAACCTCCTCAGCCCTGGGATCTTGGTAAGCTTTGCAAATACCAAATAAGCATCTGGATTCCCCTGTGAAAAAAGCATTACTTACTATCAGAGCAAGATTAGCAGCCAGTGAGCAATTTCTGAGGGGTGGCAGGAGAATGATGTGTGGACCAGGCTTTCAACTCCCAAATATAGGCAAGAGAACTGCAACATCTTTGTGTGCTGTTCAGCTACAGCTCAAAGACAAGAAGCACACACAGTTTTTAACAATTTCTCCTTCTCTAGAGTTGAACGCTGCTCTCTGTGAAGAACCATGCTGAAGAACTGTCTCTTTGGCATCTTACCAGGACTTTGCAATACTGGGGGACAAACAGTAACAACAACCCAACTCCAGAAGCCATGGCCCAAACGCACATGCGCTTGTTTTGGATACTCCATCCTCTTTACCTCATGCGAAGCAAAACCCATCAAAATCAAGATGACTCCAGGTGAGCACTGAAGCTCTTGCTGCAGCTCCTGGAGCCTATAGAACAACAGGCAAGGCTGGAGATGGACGGGAGGCACAGCCTTCTCCGGAGGGAGCCCAGAGGTGTAGGTCACAGCTGCAACCACCAAGTTGACTGAGATCCTGGACCACTTCCCACCTCACTGCTGGAAGATGCTCTTCACCCACCTACTTATTTTCATTGCAGTGATCTACTAACAGTTCTCCAGTGAGAACTGAACAATGATCACTGCAAACTCCAAGTGGCAGGAGATGCCAAACTGCTCTTAAAAACACGTGTTCTGGGCAAAACCATGTAGGAAGGCGCACTAGTAGAATTCAACAGGATTAAGCTCAAAACAACACTCCAAAGGCTACAAAATTTAACCCCAGAAACTTTTAGAGCAAAATTTTGAGTGCTTGCTTACTTAGCCTTCACACAGAATTAAAGCCAGTCCAGTAAAAACACAGCTTTATCCTGGTAAGAAATCATCCATACATTTTAATGTGCCACCTGCATATACTGTGCAAATCTACAAGGCCCTAAATATAAACAGACAGCCCTTTCCTGGCTGTTAAAATGAACACTACCTCAACTTGTTCTCCGAGCAAGCCAAAATTATAGCTGCTTGGAGATCAGAAACATTTTAGGGCGGGACACTTCCCCCTGCTCCTTCTTTTTACAGTGTTTGTAGTTTTATGAATAAGGCATTCATTGTGCCCAAACCCCAAAGATACCCACCTTGGAGGGAGAGCTAAAATTAGGATAAAGTATACTCCTGAAGCTGTCAGAAGAGAAGACAGCTCGTGTGGGATGCTGGAGAGTTGGCAGGAAAAACAACATCCCTGGAAAGGCTGGGTCCTTGCTGCACCTCTTGCTGGAGAGCCCATGGTTTTGCATACACCCCACATACACTTGTTTAACCTGTCCAAAAACCTAGCTACTCCTGCAAAGTCCAGCAGGGTAAAGTTGTGCCAGCCCTTCCATGCCTGCCCACTCTGCTTCTGGGAGCAGAGCAAGCCTCAAGATGCAACTATTTGAGCAATGACTGTCTTGAATTTCCATTCCAGAAGAACCCAAGTCATTTTAAAGGCAATAAATATGGAGCTGACGTTCCTTATTATGAAGTAATGGGCAAGTCTGGATGGAGGACAACACGTTTATCAGCACAGGGTCAGGGAAATAGCCAATGAAACCTCTTCTTCAGTCCAGATGATGCCAGGGAGTAGGTGGCCACAGGTGCCTGGCTTAGGACCTACTGCAGGAGAGAGTCACCTTGCACCTAAAAATCCAGAGCAACTGGATAAGGAAAGCGGAGGGTCCCTGATCACCCTGGCTAGAGTGAAACTGGGTGCATATACATAGATATATACATATATTTGTACACCTGTATATAGCCCTATATATAACCCTTGGTACCCCAGCAGCGAAGGGCAGGATGGCGGCAGCTCTGGCAGGCAGCACGTGTAGCACATACCCCTCCTTTCCCCTCCCAACCTTTGCTTACATTTCATCTAGTCTGTTCCGATTCCAAAGTTTAATAAAATTTAATCCCAGCATGTCTTGAATTAATTAATTAGATCTCCTTCCAAGCCACCGTGCCAATTTCTGCAATTACAGTGTTTCTCAGAGAAGAGTCGGAGACCGGCTGCCTCCATCCTCTTGAGCGAACAGGGGTTTGGAGCTGGGTACAACGCAGCAAAGGGGATGATTCCAAAGCACTTTGATTTTTCTCCCCTGCTGTTTCCCCACTGGAAAATTCCCTGCGACTACAAATGTTTGTACCCCTGCATCAGGTACCAACACTTGTGTCGTGAGCTCAGCCCTGCTCCGCTCACAGCCCCCAGCAAAAGTGGGACTTCCCCACCTGCAAATTCAGTCTTTATTCATCAAAATATGTGATTTGGGAGTAATGGGCTACCTGGTAGCATCCAATCCATGTGCTCCAACTACAGAGCCTTTGCCCCCATCCTTTGCTTCTGAGCTTCCTTCCCTCTTCAAATCACCTTCAATAAAGGATTTTTTAATTCCTTGATACAAAGAAACCACAAAACTTTTTTTTTTTCTTTTTTTTTCTTTTTTTTTTTTTTTTTTTACATGAGGAATAAGCCATGGGAATTCAGAAGAAATGGGGATATTTTGACAGGACAGCAGCATTATTCCCTGTGCTGATCTCCCCTGGTAGATGATTTCCAGCAAGGATGACATCCCACCAGACACTCCATGGAGCATCCTCAAAGCGCAACAGCTACACTGCCCTCCCAGAATGTTTAGCTCTCTCCCTTCATCTCTTTCTCCTCATCTTCTTCCCTGCCACGGCCTGGAGAAGAACAATCTCAGGTGCTCAGTGGCCACAGGGGCAAGCATGGCATCAACAAACAGACATGGACCACGGCACAGGCGACATTCCTCACCGCATCGTGGTCTGTTTTGCACCATTTCATGCAGCATAATTAATTCTGATCTCAGAAGAGTCTCATCGGTTTTGTCTGCTGCCAGTGTGCTGGGCAGGAACCCTGATGAAGTGCGCTTGTTTACAAACACGTTAAAGCGTATTTAAAATCCATTGTTTCTTGCTCCAGCTGCCCAAGTACTTTTTACTCAGCTCCTGGACTCATACCAAAAATAAAAATGACATATTGCCAAAAAGGACAGAGACGGAGGGGTGGATGGAGGGAGGGAGGGAGGGAAGGATGCAAAGTGGCTAGACAGCACAGCAGATGAATATATTATCCCGCTGCCTCTGGGAACAGAGGTCAGAAGCCAGACCAGGCTGAAGAAACACATTGCAAGAAACACTTGTGAAATTAAAGGTCAGCGAGATAATGAGCTGTAACTGCAGCCCAGCAAGAAGTGTTTGCTGATGGAGGCGGCTCCAAGCTCTCACCGGAGTTTGGTTCCCTGCTGCACCCAGGGTGCAAAATCTCTCCCCTCCAATTAACGCTCACCGATGGGACCGAAGCCCGGGCTGTGGTGTGGTGGGACACAGCTCTCCGGTGAGCTCTGCTCTTCCTTCCGTCACTCTCCTATTGGTTCCAGGTCAATAGCTTCTCCTGGAGAAAAGGCTGTGCCCTCTACAGGGGCAGCACCACCACCCCCCACAGTCCATCCCCCTTCCAGCAGCTTTCCTGCCCCTCGGCCCACGAAGGGGACACGGCCGCTCTGCCTGTCCCATGCCACCACCTTCCAGCTCTGAAAATAACCCATGGCTGTAGATGGACAATGTGGCCCCCGCTTGGAGAGCCTGGCTGAGGACAGCAGCATTGCCTGGGATGTGCATCCCTACGGATAAAGCTGTACCTTCTAAAGCAAGGAACCAACAAACTCATTTTTCACTCAAGGAGAACGTTCATCTATCTCAAATCAGCCAAGTGACTCCCAGCCCTTAAAATCCACCCAGCATGGGTGCCAGACCTTGGATTTTGCCTCTACAATAAGCAGGGGGCCAGTATCAACACCTTCTTCTGAAGGTTCCCCAAGAGCTTCGTGAACAGTATTTTATCTCCACAAACTTCCCCAAAGTTGCGCAAGTGGCATCCCTAAGGGGGGGGGTAAAACTTCATCAGTAAATGAAACAAGTCCTTGAAGGCTGCAAGGGGAAAAAGGTCTAGCTGGAAGGGACAGGGAGGGCAGGCAAGGGAGGGTAGGATTCGGGTACCTGGTGGTCATGTCACTCAGCTACCAGGAGAAATACCCAACAGCAGCCTCTGTTTCTAAATAATTTATATTAGGCAGCTGCTGGATAAAGGGTCAGAGAGAAAATCATGGCAGCAGGAGAGGCAACCACCACACCAGCTCCGCAATCCACGTCTACCAGCTTCCGAAATTCACAACAAGCACCTCTACAGGAGCACAGGCTGCTCTGGCAGGGCAGCTGTGAACAGAACCAGCACATGCTGCAAGCAGAAATAAAATAAAAAACCAAGACTGACAGCCTGGATCAGTCCTTGCCCCTCAAAACATCTTTAAATGCTCAGTCATCATTCGTCTGCTCTAGGAATTAAAAACTTCCATGACCCTGTCACCTCAGAGGGTCATAAAACCTGTGGAAATCCTGGCAGAGCAAACCTCCTGTCCCATCCTGGAGCAGCACGGCCACCAGCACAGCCCCAGGGCACCGCGGGCTCTGCGGACCCCATGCTTCCAGGTACCGAAGCAACGGCTGAGCCTCTTACCTGTGGAGAAGCCGCTACAAGTTCATCTCTCTGATGCTTGGAGGAGACTCAGGTGTTCATACGGTGACCTGGGAGAGGAAGCCTGGGGTAGAAAACACAAGATCTTCATGTAATGAGGCAGATTTAAACATATGCTACTTACACCACAGACACACTCACATCCTCTCCTACTGTGGCAGCAACTCAGATATTTATCTACTTTCTCCCATCAAGACATTAGGGCTTTTCCTTACTTGCCCTCTTTATCCACAGCCCCTTCTGCCACTGTTTTGGCCTAATCTTTTAGACATTTTTCTCTGTGTAGTCCTCTTCTCACATGGGACCTGGACATTAGATGATATTTGAAGAATATTGCAGAGATTTTTCTTTACATGCGAAACGCATCATTTCCAGCTGTACAAAGCCAAGGCAGGGGAGGCTGGCTAGTGACAGACTTTCTAGTTCTGCTAAAACCAGACCCTGAATGCAAACTGGACCCTGTCCTGAACACTTCAGAGCTGGAAAATAAATATGACAAAATGAACACGGAAAATTAACTGCTCTGGGCTGCCTGCACCCCTAGCCTGCAGCAGGATGAGCTGCTCTGGGCACAGCTGGGGATTGATCATTCACTTCCAACTTCAGGACTGGTGGGGCTAAGCCTTAGTAGAAAACTTAAAATCACAACAGGTTTTGGGAAGATACCCAGGGGGAAAAAAAAGTTCAAAAGGCTGAGATTGGCTTCAAGCAGAGTGAAAGAACAAAGTTTTCCATAATGTGTCTGGATGCAGGAAAGAAAGGCAGCACGAAGAAGCTGCCGTTGGGCAGCACTAATGAAATCGCCCCCAGCCCCACAGCAGCAGCCCCACACATGGGGATGGCTGTGGTGGTGAGCACAGGCAGTGTACCCGTGGTGGTGTGGAGCATCCTCAGCTCAGCACCCGAGCGAGCACGAGAGAAGCCTCCAAAACACCAGCATTTGGGGGCGGGGGGGAAACAGCTTTTCCCTTGTGTGACTCCTTTTAACTGGAGTTCTCTGGGCACTTTATAGTCAACCATTAATTCTCACGCAAGCGAGTGATTAACCCATTTCACTGAGGCAGAGGCTGAGGCAGGGAGGGCTGCACTGAGGCTGATGCAGAACCCACAGGGTTCCCATGATCTGCCCTCAGCACCACACTTCTTCCAGGTCCTTCAGATACACCCATCCTTGGTTACTCTTATGGCCTCTTTAAATTAATTTTTCTCATTATGCAGGAGGAAATAACTACAGACAGGTCAGTCTCTGAGGATTTAATGGAACTAAGACTGTTAGGCCGTCCAGCAATTCTTCATAATGTCTTCTCCACCATGCCTTCTGCTGCCAGCAATTAGATTAGATAATTTTAAATGCGTATCCTTATTAGTGGCTTCTCCTGAAAGCATATTGGCACACGCATGCAGATGCAGAGCTCGTATAAAGTTACAGAAAACCCTGCACAACATTATTGCAAAAACACATATGCACAAATAAATAAAATAGCAGGACAGGGCCGATTATGAACACGGAGAATGCTTTAAATCATTGTGAACTAGTGCTAAAGATAAAGAAGTTAAAACACCCTACTCAATAATTCTGGTCAAAGAAAAAACGTTGATATGTTAATCTTGCAACTGTTTTACAAGAAAATGTTGTTCTAATTTAACAAAGCTGAAAGACCAAAAAGTGCTACCAAATCAGTTTAACAGCCCATAGAGGTTGTGAGTAAATGTTGGTTTTAGCATCACAACACAGCACCATGGACGTGGCTCAATTAATTCCTGAAGCACATGTGATAAACAAACATCCCATTTTCTGCTAAATTCTGTTAAGGGACTCTGTTGTCCCTCTCCCAAACATGAATTTACCTAAGGTTTTGTGGAGATCTATAAAGTCCTGGCTCAGATCTCCATCATGTTCTGTACCTGCCCCCATGCTGCTCCTGGAGAGCCAGCAACCTTCATAAAACACCAGAAAACACTCATTGCTCTGTCCTTTCACACACTTAAAACTCCACATAGGGAGTACAAAGACAGTTTGTGGGTACTCAGTGATATTGGGAGCCCTGTCTACATGCCAGCTTCCAGAAGGGAAGCTGACCTTGAAAGATCCCACCCTGCATTATTTCTACACACTCCTCAGCCTGTGATTCTACTCTTTTCTTTCCTTCTTCCCCTGTTCTTTCCTCCAAGTGGTACCATCCAGCAAGGAGGACAGTGGGTGACACCAATCATCATCCAGGGAAAGGAGGCAGGTTCATCTCTCCATCACTTCTCCCCCTTGGTTGGCATCACCCCTTTCTCGCCCCACTCCCCCAAAATTGGATGAATTATATAGCAGGCTGCCAAACTGTTGGAGCAAGCAAGGATCGAGAGGTCCCCAGGATGGGAGAGAGTAAGAAAGGGGCTGTATTGGGAGGGGTGTCACATCTTCTGGTGCATCTTCCATTGGGAGCTGCAATCCTGCCGGGATGAGTCCTCCTGCTTGGCAGGATTAGCCTGAGCAGGGTGCTGGAGACCACCCAAATGGGCCAAAGGGTGATGGTACCCGCACTAAGTCCCTTACAACTGTCCCTTTGTCACAGAGCCCTCCTGATATACGCAGTGACACCATGACATTCGCTGGAGAGCAGCATCAGAAGCACGCTGCAGGGCTCAGCAGTCCATGCGGAGATGCACCACTCAGCCCTGAATTGGCTCACTCCAGACCCACATCCATCCAGCACTGTCTTGGCAAGTCCTTTCTCCCCAGAAGCAGCAAATTCTGGGGGGTCAGGCAAAGAAACAAGCTGACATCCCCATAATTGCTTGTCCTGGTCTGAGCGACACAGGACTAATTTCTTTTCTAATGCTTGGGAAAACTGCATTTTTAGAAGACTCCAGTGTTTTCGAGCTCACCAGGTGCAGGGAGGAGGAAGAGCGAGACCCAGGCACTTGACCTAAGCTGCCAACAAGATTATTTCATACCATGAATGTCACATTCAATAGAAATTTGAAAGTTTGCTGAGGAGTTCTCTCTCTTTCTCTCTCCCTCGATGTCTGCCACCCTGAGAACTCTTTGCCCCGGTGCCGGAGACCCGAGCCTTTCCCTTCCTTCTGAAGCCGCAACACTCTCAGGGTCCCACATTGGCTGTCCCTGCTCTGAGTGCATGGCTTCTGTTGGGGAATGGGCTGGGTATGGTCCTTGTGTATTTTATATTGGTATCGGGATCAATACTGGTTCTTTATTGCTATTGATGTTAATTATTTAGTCTTATTCTATTAAATCTGTTTATATTTCAAACCTCAGGTTTCATTGTTTTTTCCCCAACTCCCCATCCCAGGTGGGAAGGGGTCATTGGGTGACAGAATAATTGTCTAAACAACAATATTTTTTGTGGGTTCCTGAAACTGTAACAGCTTCCAGTCCCTTAACGAGCCAGTTCCACCCTTGCTCCGTGACACCATCCTGCACCCCTCAGACATGCCCTTAGTGACACTTTTGTGGCCAAGATAAGGGTCTTGACTCCATCTCCCGATGGTGACTGGAGATCTGGGGGCTGCAAGGGCTGTAGTTAGGGTGACACATTACAATGCTGTGCTGCTTCCTTCTCCCAGCCACTTCTCTCCCCGTAGTGTGACCTCCCCCAGCTCACTCAGCGGTGACAACCCTCAGCCCAGTCTGGGCTCTGCTGGCCCTGGTCCCGGAGGCCACGTGCCCTGGGCCATGGCACAGAGCAACGTAACCAGCCCCAGCTGCCAAGCTGAGGTCCCCGGTCCCCCCGCTCTATCCTTCTGGTGACCGACCCGTTGAATTATGTGTCCGGGAGCGCACGTGCAGGATCCGCTCGGGGGAAGCATGGAAAATCTGGCTCCAGCACAGTGTTGTTCTATTTTACCTTCTTTACTGCTTAAAAAACATTTGGCCGTTGCTGGAGAGAGCCAGGCTAGACGCATACATTACAGCACGCTCCAGAAATAGCACACGCTGGCTTGCACAATTTTGCAGTTAAAAAGCTTCCTTTGAGCTCAGCAGCCTGTCCCTGTCCGTGGAGCAGCTCTGGAGAAGGCAAACCAGGGCTCCGGAGCCTGCGGCTTGGGATGAATCACTGCAGGAAGGTTTTGTAACTTTGAACGCAGGTGAACAAAGCGTGAGTGGCTTTGATTTCCTCTCCGCCCCCTGCCAGCGCCTGTGTCTTATGCAAAGTGTTTAATGAGTTAATTTCTACATTGGAGAAGAAATTGTACGTCAAACTGAGCTTAGCTTTGGCCTGGCAAATGGAGCCATCTATGAAGACAAGCCTCCCATGAGTGCTGCCGAGCCAGTACATCCCATCACCTGCCTCAAAGGGAGGTGAATCTGCAGAACATACACCGTTCAGGGCTTTTCTCTGGAAGCCACCACTTTGCTCAAAATACAATGCGTTCTGGTGACACAGGTCATCTCCAATCCATAAATAAGTATAATTTGCAGTTAGAGGTAGATTCAGATTGGTGATCTCTGGCTGAAAAGCTCTTTATTTTCTCAGGTAATTTCTAAGGTCTCCAGTCAGCCATGAAACTTTTACTATGAGGGTGGTGGAGCACTGGAACAGGTTGCCAAGGGAGGTGGTTGAGG
>JAOXJM010000009.1:6634075-6654003 GCA_026413425.1 Tringa solitaria | reverse complement strand
CAGCGAATTTGCTGAGGATACACTCTGTCCCCTCATCCAGGTCACTGATGAATATTTTTGCCGGAATACTTTTTTTCTTAAGCACTCACCATACAGACATCATTATTTATGTTCAGAATGATAACTTGTATAATGCTCTTCCAGTTGCCATATCTGTAAATTTGGCTATGAATACTTACACATACATATGTGCATAAATAGTGTGTCCAGCTTTTCACCTTTGCACAGTGTATGCTTGTTCATGAGTCCCATCACACAAGTGAGGGTTCACCTGTGTGAGCAATGAGATTCTAAATGTTCTGGACACATTTTTCTGATGCTGATACACCTATAAAAGTGGACAATTTCTGGCACTATGCACATGGCTACATTACATTCAATACTTATACGGGCAAAGGAGTTTTAAGACTGATATCACTGACATACAAACTGAAAAACACCTCAAGAAACTGAGGCAAACAATTTTTTGACTTTAAGAGAGAAAACTTTCCACTCTGGATAAAACAGGATTTCTGAGGCAACGTCTGAGAAGGTCCCTTTGGTGTTTCCCCCACTGTAGTCTTCCTGTTATGGCGCAAGACCTTCCTTGAGGACACTTAGCCAAGTTTATGGAGGACCAGCACTGAAAGGCAGCAAGAGATCAACAAGAGGAACAGATAAGCCCCTTCCCAGTGCTGAAGCTGACCCCCGAGAAGTGATACAAGGCCTTCTTTCCCTACGCAACCCATTGGATCGATATCAACAAAATACTCCCTTTAGTTCTGTGGACAAGTCTGAGCACTGCTTTCGCCCTCCCTCCAGGCCTTGGCTGACTGCAATCTGGGCTGTTTGCCTTGGGTTACAGCGACCTCCCTTTCCAGCCCAAGTGGTTTTGTGCAAGTCTCAGACCCTTGGGTAACCTGTAACCATGCTCTTCTGCAGATGGAATTTCAATCCGGGCCTTTAGGGACAGGTCACCCGCACAGGTTTCAAGCCTGGAATAGACGGATGAGGCGAAGTCTGGTGAGGAATGCCCTTAATTAGCTCCTCAAGGTTCGGTTTGTTTTACTGCTTCACCAAGGGCTGAAACTCTCTGTTGGCACTTTTGAGACATTCTCATCTACAGTCAGAAAGGCTAATTATTAATTAAACGATAGAAGTGCTAAGCGATGCCTGTGTATTTCCTTCTGTCATACAGCTGCTCTTACTTGCTGTATCTTGTGTCTATAATTAACACTGTCCCAATGCTCTGCTCTTCACATCAATAAAACAGAGGTGGTGAGAAGGTTTCCAAGCCCTCTGCTTCATCAGCTGCCTACTGGTACCTCTAGATTCCCTTCCCAGAAGGATCTGTGTGAACTCAGCAACAGTAGAAAGGCCTTCAGCCACTTCAGCAATGAAAAGATTACAAGCTTGAATACACTTACATATGTTTGTCTCAGAGTATAAGCGAATAGTGAAATTCTCTCTGCTAAGAGCAGCTGTCAGGATCCACACTGCTGGATTAGGGCATCCAGCGATAACAGCCTCTATCGTGTGCGTCTGTCATCTTCCACTCAGTCCCCTCCGCAGGCTTTAAAAAGTTCCTGAGATGTCTCATCAGCTCCTGATAAGGGCAATGTCACTGTGCCCATTTTACAGACAGGAAAATGCAAGTACAAAACAGATGAGTAACTTGTTTAAAGCCAAACTAATTAAAGATGGCTATAACAAAACCCCAAATCAAACCTGTTTTTTAATCAATAGAAAATTAAATACAAATATATATATATCGCTGAGACACGGTGATATATATATACACAAATGTATATATATATTACCTCCATATTCTTTGTACAATCTCTCTTCAATCTCCAGCCAGTGTGAAATATTGAAGGTACCAGACACATAAATTATATTTTTAGCCAGCACAGCCAGCACTCCCATGTTTATCTGTGAAATTCTTGGGTTCATTTCCCAAGGACTGTTTCACAATTATTCAGTCCCTGCAGCTGTCCAGAGCAGTAGAGATCTTCTCATGTGAAGTCCCTCCCAAAGGCAAATGACAAGACCAGCTCTGATGGTACCAAAAGAGCCCGTAATGCTGCAGGACATTCAAAGACATGGGAATTGCCAGCTCAAAACTTTTCTGCAAGAAGGTGCTGCTCATCAAGAGTGTGTGCTGTGCCGAATCACTGCACCTCTAATTTTTGGAAGGTGGGGGGAAGAAATAATATTTGCAGAGAAATCACTAAGAACATCCTAAAAATAACTAGGAACAAGTCTAGAAAAGTCTTTTTGCTGGGAGGAGGGGCTGGAGAAAGAGAAGCAGGGCTGGAGATGGCCAGGGCAGTGACAGGAGAAGAGGAGAGCCTCTGTAACTGCTCTGTTTGAGCAGAGCGGTGGGGAGGGGAATAGAGGCACTATGAAAAAAGGTCTATAGAGGTCTATGAAAAAAGAGGGTTGTCAAACTGGGGACAAGACCTACTCTGTATATTAATGCCAGTGGGACTGTAAAGGAAATAGCTCCCTGGCTTTTCCAGCTGGTGGGAAGCTCTGGCTGCAGCAGCTCAAATGGATGCGAGGACACAGTGGGGAACATGCTGCTCCTGGGCAGCTCGGCGCTGAGCCTCGGGAGCTGCTTCCAAAATCTGCCTGCAGGCAGGGCTGGAGGCAGAACTGCCAGGCAGACAGGGTTAAAAGTGGAGGAACAAATCAGAAAGGCAAAAAGGAACCGAGCAGAAGCGGAGAGAAACGTCAGGGAGGTGCAGGGGTCAGAGCCTGCACAACTGCAGACTCCCAAGCAGGTTGCTTGGTCCCTTCAGCAAAGCACAGGGAAAAAGAAATCTTTGAAATAAACAAAGAGCTCTGCATCCAGCTCTGGGGCCCCCAATGTAAGAAGGACATAGGTCTGTTGGAGCAGTGACATGAGAGGCAAAAGGAACACCAGAGGCAAAAGCAACACCAGAGGCAGAAGCAACACCAATGCCAGGCTCTGGGTGCAGGGCTGAGCCCTTCCAATCTCTGCACCATGAACCCAGGATAGGGAAGAAGGGAGAAGGAAGAGATATGGGAAATATCTCCCGTTTGGGTTGAAAGGCAGCACTGCTGCACTGGGCAGGCCAACTTGCGGCTACAGGGTAGAAAACTTGTATAAAACCCAAACAGAAGGGAATTTTCACCCTCAGACACTTAGTGCACTGGGCCAAGTCTATTGTCCTGGTGCAAATGCCTAACTTAAATGGAACTACAGCAGGGATCAGGCACATTATTAATTCATATTCCATTTAGATTCCTGTTTAAAAATATTGTCTCAGTGCAAACATTACTAGATGCTGTTCATTTGTTTCTCTCTGAGAGCCACAAGAAAAAAGAGATTAGGTAATTGCAATGCAAGCACGAAATACAATCAGTGATTTTATGAAATCTAGCCTGTCCCAAACCACAGCTTTGATATTGTTCCTAAACACCATCTGCAGATTTGCTTTATAAACAAACATTATGTTTATATTTTGTAAGAATATCGTTTCCTAATGAAAAAAGATTTTCTTTTGTTTGAGGAACTGACGAACTCAAAAACACTCTCATTCTCCCACTTTGCAGCTCATGGTTTCTGTGTAAAATGTGGGAGAAACAAATTTTATCAAATACTCATGGAGTGAGAGAAATCACCACAGAGAAACAGATTCTAAACTGAGAGATTCACGACATCATAAATACTCAGAAAAGGATACATGGGTGTCTGTCCCTGACAGTAGAGAAAATAGGTTCCTTCAAAGGATGTAATGACCCATTCTCTAACGCTGTGTCTGGAGTGAGCTACTTCCATGCCTTTGGTCTTCAGGCCACCTTTGTAAACACCAATGTCAATACTCCCACAATACTTTAATGTTAGCTAACAATTAGCTAACCTTAGCTAAAGTGTAATGAACACAGTCCACTAACATCTCATGCCTCTGTCACCAAGCAGTTGTTCAACAAAATAGTGTTGTGCCAGTTACCAGCTTTAAAAAATGCTTTTTCAGTCTTTAAGGCTTTGCCTTTCTTCATGTACTGCAGAAAGATCTCAATAGGAAACTTGGGTTGGCTTTTTCTTTGCCACTTGTTGCTTAATATATCCTACAAAATCACCTTTGTTTCCCCTTTTGTTAAAACACTTTTAGTCTTTCTTCAGTTGCTTAGTCTTTTTTTAGCCACAGCCTAAAGATCTGCCATAAGCAGAGATGCTTCAAGACGGTGTTCACGACAGTAAGCTCAAGGAGAACATAGCCATATTTCTCAGATGTTTTGATAACACCAATTATTATTTTCCACCCTGATTTTTGCAGAACCACCACCTTGTTTGCTTTCTTCAGTGACGTGTGGAACTTAATGCTGACTTGTCCAAGTCTCCCTGGCAAAGGCTTGAGCCGTGACAAACCCTACCCCCCTCCAGCACTAAAGCAGTCTGAAGTTTTACACTGCCCAAGGAGAATTTCAGCTTCTACTTCGTCATCTAATGGTATATCTTTAGAAATCATCTCTGTCCATAAGTAAATTTGTCTAAGAGCATCATTGTGAGAGGCTTCATAAAAGATTTTTTGGAAGCTGATATAAATTCTACCGTTGCTGTCTCTCTGACTGCACAGTATATTGATTCCCTTGAAAAATTAAAAAAGGCAGAAAACCAGCATGAGTCCTGTAGTGGAAGACTTCTGGTCTTTTTGTAGCTCTTTCATCCAATTTTCTGGATGCTACCCCTGTGCTGATCTATAATTCTCTATCATCACCTTGCAGCTCCTGCAGACACTTACAGTATGTGCCATATCCCAGTTCTCCTGGGGAGAAGCAGATTTCAACAGGTTTGGGTATTTTTTAGCAGGCTAGCACCCACTCTAAGTGCCTTCAAGAGTCTTGAATGATTATCGCTCTGTCCCACTGACTAATTTCTACTGAAGTTAGCATTTTGCTTAAACACTTCCTCTTCCGATAGTTCGCTGACTAACAGTGACTCCTCTTTATTATTGACAAAGAGAAACCTGGAGGAGTAAGCGTGCCTCCGGAGGGCTGAATAAAACCTAGCACTGGTGAAATTCAGAGGGGTTTTCCCCGCAAATCTTGTGATTCAGTACACTTCTATTTTGACCTATGGCATTTCTTATCAGTTTCTGGCTCAGGTGATTCATTAAACAGTGGAAGAGCAAACAATATGAATTTACTCTACAGCCCTCAAATCAAGAATTTTATGGTGAACTGGTTTCCTCATAGTGCTTCAAAAGAGTGATAGTGTTGATATACCTCAATGCCAAGTAAATAATAAGGAATAATTCTTCTATCATTACCATCAGAAATGGATTTTTTTAGTCTAGAAAAGAGAAGACTGAGGGCGGATCTGATCAACACCTATAAATACTTAAAAGGTGGGTGTCAGGAGGATGGAGCCAATCTTTTTTCAGTGGTACCCAGGGATAGGACAACAAGAAATGGGCACAAACTTGAACGTAAGAAGTTTCCACCTAAATATGAGGAGGAACTTCTTTACTTTGAGGGTGGCAGAGCCCTGGGAGAGGCTGCCCAGGGAGATAGTGGAGTCTCCTTCTCTGGAGACATTCAGAACCCACCTGGATATATTCCTGTGCAACCTGCTCTAGGTGGACCTGCTTTGGCAGGGGTTTTGGACTAGATGGTCTCCAGAGGTCCCATCCAACCCCATATCATTCTGTGATTCTGTGATTCTGTGAAATGACTCGTGTGTCTCCAGCAAGCTTAGCTCCCAGCTATAAACTGTTGGATCTACATGTGCTGTGATCCTTAAAATACATATGTAGGAGAGATCACTGCTTCTTTCACCAGTAGACACCCTGGGCATTTCATGGAGGAACCTGAAGGTAATTTATGAGAATAAGCTGATTGTGAGCACAACAAAGTGCTGGATGACTTCACCTTGGGCCGGTCGTGGTGCGCATTGCCAAATGCACGACGGCTCCAAGTCTTGCACCAGGGCAAGTCCTCACCAGGGCAGTCGGCGGTGGTGAGCCCAGGCTTCCAAACGTGATGCGCACACAAGACACACATTGATATTCGAGTGGGGATAATTTTGCCATAGGGGCTGCCTCCCAAAGAAGCAAAGCTTTTGGACCTCAGCAGGAGGGCGGTAGCGCCGCACACTGTCATCATCACACAATCCACAGACATTTTCTGAAAATGAGGTCATTTCCATTGCAGAGAGGCACATGAGACATTTGTTCCCAGAAAATATAACATGCTACGCTAGGGAAAAAGAAAGAGAAGAGATCATTCGAGCTCTGACTTTATTACATCAGATTTGGAAGGGGTGAGAAAAATCTTTCACAATCCGTTCTGCAAAGGAGTATCCCTTACTTTCAGACAGAAAACATGAATAACTATTACACTGCGTAATCTTGCTTACCCACTTCTGTCTGAGAAAAGAGGTTTCAACTGCAAAGCCTATAAAGCAAAATCATAAAGCATAATAGTTATTTCTCCGCATTTACAGAGCCCACCCAAATGTTACAGTCAGGAAGGGGAAGGTACACATGTTTTTACAAAACTCTTGATTGTTTCAAAACTCTTGAATATTATACCAAAGCAGTCAAGAGCCTGTTGGCCACAGCACCCAGAGTAGTTCTCTGTACCCACCATCCCACCCATCCCAGAGAAAATGGGTGATGATGCCCTCTGGGTCCACATAGGCTACATCAACCAACAAGGAGTCAAAAACTGCCGCCTCTGTCTCCTGGGAGGACATCTGGGTTTCTTCTGTGGTGAAGATGCTCTTTTAAGGAGCATCTTAAACATTAAACATA
The DNA here is from genome assembly GCA_026413425.1 of Tringa solitaria. Classification (NCBI taxonomy): domain Eukaryota; kingdom Metazoa; phylum Chordata; class Aves; order Charadriiformes; family Scolopacidae; genus Tringa; species Tringa solitaria. The sequence goes on along the minus strand of JAOXJM010000009.1, from coordinate 6,647,239 downwards.
AGGAGCCTCCTACATTTTGAGGAATGTAGCTTCTTCCTTGCCTTCTCCTACAGCCCTTGCTGCAAACATCTTCCAGGAGCACCAATACTCCAAAAGAGACCTCTTGGGGACTGGGGGATCTCCCAGGACAGCAGCTCTGGCTTCTTCAGCAATCACATCTCTTTCCATTGGATTACTTTCCCAAAACAGCAGGAAAGTAGCACCCAAAATAATGTTATAGGCAGGACTCATGGGTTAGGACCAGATAAAAAAATACCAGCTCTTTTCAGACTTTTTTATGAATTACAATGATCCCATGCACTTCCTGAAACTCTTTGAGCGGAAGTGTGGAGAGCTGGAAGCATAAAGGCACAATAGTCATCCCCACAGCATAGCTCTGATCCCTTATTGTAGCAGCAGAGAAAGGTGGGTCAACTATATACCACACGAGGAAGAAAATACCATGTAATGTTAGTTCTGGCAGTGCTGAGCACCTCATTTATATGGGTTTTCCCATGACAAACCTAAGGAGTGACTTGCTCAGCATTTCCATGATAATCTCTTCACTCATCTGTAAATCCACACACTAAGTTGCTTGACAATGAAGGACAGAAGAAAACGTAGCCACAGAAAGGAACAGTGCTGGGTAAAAAGGTATTTAGCTGCCCTTCTTCTGCTGTTCCACCTTATACTGCGTGGGGCAGATTTCTGCTGAGTCTCCTCTGGAGGCTGGGCTCCAAGCAACCTCACCAGGCTGGATTTTTGCTGTTTTTCCCATCAGCAATGCCTTTTGTGAATCACCTTCACCCCATGGTAGTAAAGTCATGTAAAAAAACCAAGTCACAGGCTTATGACTTCACAGGACCCATGGGTAGGAGGAGAACATGGCTTAATGGAGACTCCTGTTCTGAGGAGGATGTGCTGATAAAAGAGAACTTCAGAAACTATCCCAAGCCCTGACCAACGTCAACCTGCAGGGCCTCCGTCATGTCACCCCTTTGCCTGTAAAGAAAAGTGCCATGGAAAAGCTGCTGTTATTTCAGACTCATGGCCAACAGCCCCTCTGGCTGCAGAAGACATCTCTGTCCTTGCTGTCACCTTTCCTTCCTCCTACCCCTGTGGTATATGACACTTGTAACCTCCAGTCTCTGCTCTCTACTGACAACACTGGACAGATAATTAGAATAAAAGGCTGAGCTGCAATAAAAAGCATTTTTAACACTAAAAAAAAAAAAAAAAAAGAAAAAGAAAAAGAAAAAAGCATCCAAAGGTTCTGTGAGCGATACACCACCACCCATCTGCAATATCAGCATGTCAGCGTCTGTCTGCCACAAACATTAGTCCATAAAAACAAAGGAATAAATCAATGGACCCGTACACCCAGGCATATTATCTCAGAGAACACTGCAGGGCTACGAAGCACCCTCTTTATTTGCTCGGCCAGAGCCATTCTCTCTGCTCACAAGGCAACGTTACAGGATGAATTATCTTGCCAGTGCCTCAGTATATCACTGTATAATCTCGTACACACTATGACAGCAGTTATCAAATAACTTGGCATCCGAGCAGTTGTCTGCCCTGGTTATGGGCAATTTTCACATGTGTTTGTTTTGAAACACCCAGTCCCTCTTCCTTTTGCACCCCACAAGCTTTTCCCGGCAAACCTCCCACTGCAGCATCTGTCGTGACTGCTGGCCAAGGCACGGGCAGAGTGACGCTGCATTTCAAGCTGTAATGGTCTGACTCCAGTCCCAGCATGAACCACTGGAATGGAGGAAGGACCACAGTTACCCTCTGACCACTGTGTACACATTGGGAGGGATGGCAGAAGCAGAGCTTCCACTAAAATTGTCTTTTTTAGCACTCTCTGCAATCAAACCTTCAGGCTGGCCCTACACAACTAGTTTTGCTCAGGTCTTCAGCTGAAAAAGCCAGGCTGATGTATCACAAAGAGCGAATCAAGCCCAGGGGCCCACCTCACCTTGACCCCGTTCCCCTCCCCTTCAGGAGCCAAACCAGCTTTGGTGACCCTTCAGGGCCCAGAGATAATACACTAGGACCCATGTCTGGCACCCTCTCACCTCCCTTTAAATAAAAGCACAGCAAAACCATCCGAGAGTGGCTGAACTACAACTGTCATGTACTTATAACAGTGAATTAAACAGGAGATGAAAGTTTAGTGATTAGTCTTCAATGTCTCACAGTGCTATTTATCCTCTTTGTATTCTCGACCTCCAGCCCAGAGGAGCCAAATTACCGGCAATTTCTAAAGAGCCTACTCGAAATTTTTGCAGAAAATAGCTCCAGTGTTCACATTTCCCACCCCAGGGCTGCCCGAGACAAAACAAAACAAAGGCTGCTGTTGTCATCTGATTTACGCTGGTCCCATTCCCACCGGGACAACAGGAAAGCGGGCCAGAACACAATTTCGACACTTGCTTCTAGTCTGTGTACACACATCCACTGAGGTCCTATTTCAGGAAAGGCAACCGAGAAGAATGAGTTTTACATAATGACGTGTGAAGGGGAGAAAAAAGGAAGCTGGACTTGCTATAATTAGAAAGTGCTTACGCCCCCAAAGGCGGCTGCTTCAACCCACGCATTTCATCACGAGTAGGTGCTCAGCTATATTTACCTCCCATAAGAAATGTTTGCCTTGAGACGGGACACAGAAAACCCCACCAGGATGTGGTAAGTGAGAAGGGAAGTTCACAAGATGTGATCTCTAACTGACATCATTTTGAGGCACATCTGAAACTCAGATGCTTTTTGGGTTTTAATGTGCAAGTTACTCATTTAAAAAAAAAAAAAAAGAAAAAAAGAAAAAGAACAAAAAGAAAGCCATTCTTAAGAAAAAAAAAAATAAAAGCTGTATCAATAGTGCAACGGTAGCTTTGGGGCAACTCTGATGTTCTTTTTGCCATTAAACCCTTCTATACTGGACCCCCGCCCTCATGCTGGTTTCTCGGCAGGGAGGACCTGTCTCTGGTCTCTGGAGACATTCAAAGCCTGCCTGGACACATTCCTGTGTGACCTGCTCTGGGTGACCCTGCTTTGGCAGGGGGTTGGACTAGATGATCTCCAGAGGTCCCCTCCAACCCCATATAATTTTGTGATTCTATGATGCCCTGCCAGAGAGCAGTACCTGTTTGCCCACCATGGCACGGTGCTGCTGGGCTGGTCTGTCTCACTTGAGTTGGCCAGGACCACCCATCACTGTCTTCTGCAGGACCTCTATCATGACCCCAGAGTTACTAGTCCATGGTTTCCACACAGCATTTCCCTTCACCCATGTCCACAGGTTAGGAAACACCATTAAAGTCTTTGCTGATACTGATGCAAGGAGCGATACTGGAAGAGCTGCTTGTACTAACACACCGGAGAGCTCTAAGGACAGCAGGATCAGTGGTCTGGATGGAAAAGGGAATATCTGTCTCACCATCTTTCCCCCCCTTTTCTCTTTCTTCTCCTTCTTTCGTTGACCCTCTGGTCTCCAGAGGGTCATGTTTTGTGGAGGTGGCATTCCCAGGACTGGTACCTGCACCACATGCCTCTGAACCCATGCAAACCTACACAGCCACCAAGGCTCATTCCTCTGTTCGTTTTATCACACATCATGAACTTAGAGAGGTGTCAAGTGGGAGCCGAACCTGAGAACAATTTTGTGAGGTCTTCTGCTGGAGAAAAAAGGCTCATGTAGCACCCCACAACCATTTGAGTGATGTACAAAATAGCTAGCCATGACAGAGGAGGAAGAGAGGAGTCCTGGGAGCTGGGAGAGCACCAGGCAGTTCCCAAGTTTCAGGACTCTTCATACAGAGCAGTGACTCCAAAGGGAAGAGCATTATGCTTTATCTCTGAATGGCTTAGAGCAAGGATTAACAAGTGAGGTGGATGCAAAAGGTTGGAAGAGAAAGCACTAACTAAAAAAAAAAAAAAAAAAAAAAGAAAAAATAGGTTTTTTTCATGTTGCTAGTTTCTGGAATAAATGTCAACGCTTTTCAACACCTCCTCCATTTTCCGGACAAGAATGGAGTGAGGAGGGCACTGAAGCTACTGGTCTGCAGCCCCCCAAGCAGTTGACGAGCCAGGCAGTGCCCACAAGTGCCCTAGAGTACTCAAAAAACTGGATGAAGTGTTTCCATGAGCACAGCCATCACTAAGGAGAACTCACACACCACCGAGCTTCCCCTACACTGACACAGGCTCTGCAACCGTCTCTATAGCTTTTAGCAAAAATGCAAATGCCGTAGTGCCATGGAAGAGAGGGCTGTGGGAGTTGCTGCAGCGTTAGCACTGGCCCTGAATGCTGCCAGGAAGAAGCTGTCTTGTTCAGCTCAAGTAGTGAGATGTCCATCTTGGGCTGTGCAATGCTGAGTTACACCTCGTGTCCATGGGCAAGACCCTTTCCAGTCTAGATGGGTGTCTACAGGCAGCAGTTGAGCCAGTCACCCATCTGTACTCAATGAGTGTTTCAGGAAAAGCTAAAACACCTGTAAGAGCTCCCTATTTCTCCCAACCAGCTATTGAGAGAACCTAAAATGATAACCTTGACTTAAACTTTTAACTTTCATATATTTACAACTGCATCACTAATCTCACCCCAACTTTCTGTCCCGGTATGCACCCAGAAAGAGCAATTTAACTTGGGAGACCTATGGTCAGCCCTCAACCACCAACAGAAAATAATTGTGTAGCCTCAGATGCACAGATGAAAAAAAATGAAAAAGCCCTGGAAGTTACAGTGGTTTAGTTTCATTCATAATTTGATTAAAACTAATGAGATGAGATCTGCACGCAGAGCTCTTGGGGTATCAGGGAGGAAGGCAGATTTCAGACATCAATCTCCCATCTGGTGCGTACGATGCCTGAATGACAGTCCTGGGTATGAAAACGCTCTTGCAGCATCTCTAAAGGCCTTTCTACCTTGTGCTGTTGTGTGCTGTCATGTCCCCATTCCATTTTATCCCCGTAAAAAGCACCACAACTCACACCATGATCTATAACTGTCACCTCAACATTGACTCACAGATCCTTCTGAGAACCTATATCCAGCTACAATGAAATCTTACTCATTTTCTCTGTGTAATACACCAAAGGCATGGCCTTTCTACACATCCAGGCGGTGAAGTCTCATCATCTTGATTCTCACAATCATAGTACGCTTTTGTCCTTGACAAATGCCACCTCATCATCCAATATTCTGCTGCTGGCCTGCCACTTTGAGCATCTCACCTTCCACCTCCTTCCTCTTTATAGCATCAAACAAGAACTGCTTGTCTCTGTTCTCAAGGCCCTTCCCAGCACCCCCCAACCAACCTGTCGCTCCTGGATTTACTGTTCTAAGGTCAAATTCTGTTCCATGGATTGATCTGAGGAAATCTCTGCTGATACTTATCGGTGTTACCTATATATATATATGCATATATATATATATCCTTCTGCTTCTTGTAATCTGCTTCTTCAAAGGGAAGGCAATGATGGAGTTCAGGCTGGGCCATCTGTGAGAAGTGACTTAAAAACACACAGGAAAAAAAGAAAGCACAGGCGTGTTGCTGTTTCAGTTATTTATAGGTAGCCTCCAACAACTAAACATTATCTCTTGATCAAGATCCTACATAGGAAATACTAAGTACCTAACACTTTCTGGAGAGATTTAGATGTAGAGGCTATGGAGAGCAACATCAAACATAGAGTGGAAAGTTCTGTGTTTAACTACAAAGAAACACGAGCCTCTATAACACTGCAAATTGTCTCCTTCAAGAGGAAACCAAAGACTCAGCCACAGCCTGGTTCAAGAGATCTTTAAATTTCCTTCATAACTAAAAAAAAACCCAAACCATTCTACTGTTTGCCAGAGCTGTAGGTTTTACCCATGATGTCCTGATGAAAACCAGAGCCACACAAACATTTCCACAGCTGCTCAAAATGTTTGCTGGATTATAAGGTCACATATAGGACACATCTTCAGTTTGCTTTTAGCATAGAGTCTCTATGCTGAAAATTAAGAGATTGTACTGAGAATTTTTTTGGCACCAGGGGTCCTCATTTTCATTGATGTTCCTCTACCAGCACTGGTATCCAGTGTTATCTAACCTTGGTAACTCCCTTTTGATGGTGTGAATTCCACCTCTGGAAGGGCAGCGCTCTCCCTCCATCCCAACCTTGCTGTAAGAGATACCAGGAGTGTTTCTGGTCTGACCAGAGCTTTGTCCTGGAACTGTTCCAGCATGAATCATGTAAGCATCCAACAAACAAACAAACAAACAAACCTGTCCAAAACAAAAACCAAATTAAAAAAAAATCATCAAAAGAACTAACAAAACAGAATCAAGCAAAAAATTTTACACACATACAAAACCAATGAAAAAATGCTAGTTTCTGCTGAGGAAGACCTATTGTCCTTTATTTCCCCTTGCATAGCTCCACACAGCTCTGTTCAGCAGGGCCACACAACACCCCAAAAATGGGAAACCTGCAGAATTTCCCAATAGTCTAAACCAAGGAGAAGGAAGAGTAGTGCTCTGCATTCAGATGATGCCTGGGGCTTGGGCTGGTCTTCAGCTGGAAAGCAAAGTGTAGGCTTCATCTCTGGGCCTTAAAAGTTCTCCATGATTTTGCAGTGAACACAGGTTTGTAAGGTGAAGGTGTCACTAGGACAGTGGGATTCACCTCATTTTGGTGCAGGTGTAGAGCTGGCCCTGGGAGCATCTGGCAGATACTGCACAGCCCAGAGTCATGCAGGGGGACGACTGTTTGTGAACCAGACCAGCTGTCCATAACCAGGGGTTCAAAGCAGGAATATGACTCAGGTAGCATCAAAATGGTATGGACGAGAAGCACAAGATGAGCTGGCAATGTGTGCTGGCAGCTCAGAAAGCCAACTGCATCCTGGGCAGCATCAAAAGGACTGTGGTTAGCAGGGTGAGGGGGCTGATTCTGCCCTTTTACTGCGCTCTGGTGAAACCCCACCTGGAGTACACTCTCCAGCTCTGGGGTCCTCAGAACAGGAAGGACATAGACTTGTTGGAATGAGTCCAGCAGAGGGCCACAAAGGTGGTCTGAGGGCTGGAGCATCTCTCCTATAGGGACAGGCTGAGAGAGTTGGGGTTGTTCAGCCTGGAGAAGAGAAGGCTCCGGGGAGATCTTATAGCAGCCTTCCAGTACCTAAAGGGGGCTACAGGAGAGATGGGGAGGGTCTCTATCAGGGAGTGGAGCGATAGGATGAGGGGGAATGGTTTTATACTGAAAGAGGATAGATTTAGTCTAGATATTAGGAAGAAATTTTTCACTTTGAGGGGGGTGAGACACTGGCCCAGGTTGCCCAGAGAAGCTGTGGCTGCCCCATCCTTGGAGGCATTCAAGGTCAGGCTGGATGGGGCTTCGAGCAACGTGGTCTCGTGGGAAGTGTCTCTGCCCAGGGCAGGGGGTTGGAATTCAATGGTCTTTAAGGTCCCTTCCAACCTGAACCATTCTATGATTCTATGAAAAAATGGATTATTCTTTTTTAGCCACTTTCCATGGTTTGGCTGGGGTTTATTTGTTCTTATGCTGAGATACTTTCAGCTTTCAGGAAGCTGCCATGCTGTATTTGCCCCCTCTTTGCAATGACAGGGCATGTATCTTCCCTCCTCCCATTCCAAGGTCACCACCATCTTATCAGGCTTAGAGAAAATGTTACATGAGGCTAAATAATCCGAGAAAAGAATTTGGAAGCCAAGTCAGATGCAAGGTAGTGATAGGTGGCTTGCATGAAGTCATTTGGGGTTTTCATTATTTATCTGAAAGAAGCCAGGACCTTCACATTTTAATTACCACCACTTTATCAAGCTTCACCTCAAACTACCTGGAAAAACAAGTAATAGAGATGCATAAATACTTGCTGATGAACAGCGATGAACACCAGGAAGGGCAGAAACAGAGATAAATCAAAGCACGTTCACAAAGGTTGGGCTGGCAACGCTATCGCCCTGATACATGGGTTTAATTTTTGGCATACGTCAAAAGTCTACAGACACGGTGCTTTCCACTCAGCCAACAAAAAGCTCTGAGGCTATATTGCTTTTGTCACACCAAAGAAACCAGCATACAGGTGGAAAGAAATATTTCCCAACTCTCATCAAGAGTATCTGTTTTATAGATAAGTATCAAGTCTTGCCTAATCCAGTCTCCTTTCTATATTCCTACTGTACAAATTTGTACAGTCACAGTTCCAAGAAGGAATGTACTGTGAATTATTGAAATGCTCTGCCTTCTAAGTAAATAATGGAGTACTCTATTTGATTTTATTTATTCTTATTTTATGTTAAATGCAATGTAATGAAAGTATACTCCTTGTCAGTGGGACGGGGAATTTACCATTACAACCTTCATAATGCAACAGAGAAAGTTACATCAGAAGCATATCCCCACAGTCTAAATGTGCTGCCTTTCTAAAATGCAAAGACTTTTTTAAGTCCAGAAGTCAGAAAATGTGAGAATTTAACATGAAGATGGGACTTCTCAATCAGATAACTCATTTGTACTCAGCCATAACAGTCATCTGAGTTTTCTCTATCTCTAGTTGAAAATTTAGTTTTCTGAAAATTTTGCCTTAGTGCAAAAGTTCCAGCTACATGCTGATTGTTAATTGAAGCAATACAAAGATGGAAAGCTATTTCAGGACTGTCCAAGAAAAGTTAAATTGCATCAAAAATACTGCAGTACGTAGTTATTATGCACTAACTCCCCCACCTCTCTCCATCTACAGCCATATTGTACCACACCCAACCTCTTGGTACCAGGGAATGAACCTTCTCAAGACCAACAAAGTAGGGCCCCTTCAAGGACTGTGAAGAGAGAGCAGGTTTGGGCAGCAATGGGTTCAAGGAAACCTTATTGCAAGTCTCATGAGATTTAAGGGCAAAGAGGAATTTATATCTACTTTTACTTTATATCTACAATCCAAATTTTTTAGACCTTTGGTTCTAACATACCCATTTTCCACCAAAAAAAATCTTCCTTCAGAGTTGAGATTCCTCTCCAACTGGACACGCTGAGTAAAAATCTGAGCAAAGACAAATCATTGCAAAAACTCCTGGAGCTTTCCTTACAACTGTGATTTTGTCCCCGCTTTTTCTTTTTTAAAATAAACATTTAGTCTTTCAGTACAAGATTATAAATTCTCCACAATCTGTGTCGCATAGAAAAATCCTGTGTAGAAAATTAATAACCTTTTTATGCTCAGGCCACTTTACAAAACCATGGAGTGGGAGGCAGAGGCGAGGTGAGAGAGAAGCCAGGGAGGGATCACGGGATCACGGAATCATGGAATTGTGACCCATTGCAGTTCCCAGCAGGGAAAGATGCACAAACCAAGTCTCTTGGTCTTGCTTAAATCACTCTCCTCTTGGACAAGAATGGCAAGCGTGCCACAGCTAAGAAATAAGCAAGTCATCATGTGTCTGTTCCCCAACACCTCCATCCAGAGGGAGAAGACAAGCAGGAGGAGGGGACAGTTTAACTCATACACCGCGTTGCCCATCACTGGATGAACTGGAACATCACTATAGATGTCACATTCAGACTCAGGGCAAGATGCTGCAATTTAATTGATTTCACTGTCTTATCTTCAGAGATCCCCCATGTTTCACAAAACTGGGAGTCTATCACTCCAAAGGAACGTGTAAGAAACAGATATTTATTTTTTTGCATCTTTTTTTAAGACGACCATTTGTATGAGATAAGAAGCCTCTGGTGTGTCTTCATCTTAAACCTGAATCCTCTCTTTGTGGCATCAAAATCAGTAACTGCAGAAATGAATTTCCCACCATGACCCAGGTGGAGGGAAGGTCCACGTGTAGCTCTGTGTTGAAGAGTCACCACCATCAGCTCTGAACATGCAGGATCTCAGCAAGCCCAAAACACATTTAATCTCTAAGTTGGTATTTCTTGACCAGATATTTTTAACAGTAGAATAAAGACTCTCTGAGCCAAATTCTGCCCTTCTGGCACCCAAAAGTCTTTAAAATGATTGAAAGCAAGTCACAGAACCTGCACAGCAGTAAGGACATGTATTCTGATTCAAGGCAAGGTTGGACGAGCCTTTGACCAACCTGGTCTAGTGGGAGGTCTCCCTGCCCAGGGCATAGAGATTGGAACTAAAGGATATTTAAGGTCCCTTCCAACTCTAACCATTCTACGACCCTATGATTTTCAGAAGGCAAAGAGCACATTCACCAGGATTTGAAGGTGCTCAGCAGCTCTGATTATCAGCGACAAAACGGTGCTGATGAACCATGACCCAGTGTGTCACTTCCTGGGGCCTTACGGTGTCCGTGGAGCTGCTAGGAACAAATATCAATAAAACTTACTTCAGTTGAAGTTGTCAAATTAAAATCTATTGGAGAATCCTAATATCTGACCAATTTCCATGAAGTCACATTTTGAAGTAGATTTAACTGTTAAGTAGACAAGACCCAGCTTGTTCCCAAACATATCATTGACGCAGAGCAGGATAAGATGGAAAGAAAAAATAAGGATGGGTGAAAAAGTGGGAGAACTGTTTCTTAAATGATCATTGTCTTTTAGACATTAGACAATGTCTGAGCTTATATGAAGCACTTTGTGCTATAAATAAAATGTAACAGTATCAACACAGAAAGCCAGATTTAAAAGTCAAAACAGGTGGAACACAATTCACACATCACTGGCAAAATCTACACAAAATACATCACACAAAAATACACCATGCTTTGGTAGAAGAAAAGCATGCATAAAAAGCAACTTAAAATTTGCTTCAATCTGTCTGCTACTTGCTTCTTCAGATGGTTTTAGCTTTTTGGTACAATTTTGTCCCAACTTTAAAAGCTTTCGACCTGTGGGTCAGGAAGCAACGAGGGATTGTAGGTTATGAATGAAAAGCAAGTTCAGAGGCACATTCTTTGTAGAGGGCCCACACTTCTATTGGGAAATTCATGCAAGGGGGACTGTTAAAACAAACAAAAAAAAATAGAGAAAGTCACTATTCTAGAGAAAAGAAGCCAGCAGAAATACTCTCTGGGTGTTCATCTAGTAGGAGAAACTCTGGGAAAAGTTTTGTGTTACTACATTTCTAAACTCTGTATTAAACAAGATGCAACACAAACCACAGATGAAGTACAACATGGAAATAAAATTCTCATTAAAAACGCCTAACTAACAGGATTGGGAAAGGTCTTGTTAAGCGGCGGCCTGGTCCAGCCTCTGACATCCACATTGACACTGCATATCAAAATACTTTGTTTTCAAATCACTTCATTCATCTAGCTGAAGAAGTTCAGCCCTTCATGGAGAAAAGCATCAGCTGACACACGTGAGCCCCTTCATCACCTTGGGATTTCCATACAAATATTTTTCTTCTACCTTTCTTCCCAGCCCCTTGCTCTCTCCGCCAGCCCCAGCAAACGCAGAGACAAGTGCAAGGCAGAGACTCCTCTTGCACAGGCTCGACGAGCCCCTGTTCTGTGCCAGGGCGCCTGCTGGTCTCCGTGCCATGTTGAGAAGTGGTCACAAAGCCCGTCGCGTGCTCTACACTGGCCTTTTCATCGCCAAAGTTCAGCACGGCCGCTGTTACTTGGAGGGAGGCTTGACTTGCTCGCTGTCGGTGCAGCTGCAAATTGGCACAATGTAGGCAGTTTGCCAGTCGGCATGAAAAGTACTCAACAAAGATGCCCTTGTGTCAATACAGTGTATTTACTTTTTCCCTTTCTATTTATAATATTTGCTCTGAATGAAATAGCTGGTTTACATCCTCCAGGGTATTCTTTGATGCCTATAAAAGATATTTTGGGATGAGAATTTAGACTCGCACGGATAAGACAGCCCCTCAGGCCCATGTTTCCCCCTGTCATTTACTCTTTCAGGAGTCAAGGACCACAGTCTGATTTACATTGTGAGTCATCTTCCTTGATTTCTTTCAAAATTGATTTTTAAAAGGTGTCCTTATGTACCTCTTGGGATTAGACTCAATTTTTGATATATCATATCTCGTAATGAGGCATTGTAATAACCTGCAAAGAGCTATTCTATATTTCTTGAATTTTTTATTTTTATTTTTTATTTAGTTATTTATTAATTTTTAAAAATGTATTTATTTTTATTTTAATAGTTTATGAACTTAAAAAGACAGCATGTCTAATTCTAAAGGTTTACAAAACTGGACACAACATGGACATCTGAAGCAATCACATCCTTACACTGCCCCAAATCAACTGAGTTGACTCAGTATTTAGGAAATTCTGGAGTCTGAGGAGCACAAGAAACCAATGGTCCTGTAAGAGTGAGAAACATGTAGAATTTTGTACACCCATCAATGTTACTAAAGGCAAAAAAGAAAACTAAAAAGAAAATTCAGTTTTGATATATGCAAATCTTTTATAATCCCACTTGAAGATTCGGTTCATACGACTTTGAATGTGGCTGAAATATTTTAGAACTCTCCTGTCCAGATAACAGAAAACAGCACGAAGTGTTTCATGAAGCAGCACAAAAGTTATGAGTTCAAACAAGTTCCTAAATTTCTATAATTATCATGACTTTGCATCCACTGAATAGACTTGCTTCAGCTCACTGAAGTCCCTTACAAGTGAGTGGCCTAGTCCAGCCCAAGCATCGAGTCTCCCTTGGTAGTCAATGGGCAGACACAGCACCCCAAGGAGTGCTTTTTCTCTGAGAGGCATTTACTCACAATAAATTGTCCTCTACAGGTGCCACCACCCCACTGATGGCAATGGTGGCATCAAGCTGACCAGCTGAGACAGCAGCTTCACCGTATGTCTGAATTCAGGGGAATGAGCCTTCTTCCAAAGGTGATATTCTCTCTAGTTCTTTGACCACCAGTTTTCCAGATTTATAACTGCAAAGATAAAAAGTCAGTACTATGCTCAGAGCTTGCCCCTGTTTCAGATCCCTGAAGAAAAAAGTCCTGGAGAACAATTTCAGGCACAAGTATATGATGGGGACCACTCAACTGGAAAGCAGCTCTACAGAAAAGGACCTGGGGGTCCTGGTGGACACCGGGTTGAACATGAGGCAGCAACATGCTTGCTGCAAAGAAGACAAATGATGTCCTGCGCTGCATTACATGAAGTATGGCCAGAAGGTCAACAGAATGACCTGCTGGCCACGCTTCTCTTGATGCAGCCCAGGATGCAGTTGGCTTTCTGG
>JAOXJM010000009.1:6580395-6596937 GCA_026413425.1 Tringa solitaria | reverse complement strand
TGGGGCAGCCACAGCTTCTCTGGGAAGCCTGGGCCAGGCTCTCACCACCCTCACAGCAAAGAAATTCTTCCCAATATCTCATCTAAACCTTCCCTCTTCCAGTGTAAAACCATTCCCCCTCATCCTCTGACTCCCCTCCCTGACCAAGAATCCCTCCCTCTTCTACAGGATGAGCCACCCTATAGCCAAGCTGTCATGAGTACTGGCCAGGGGTGGGGTGGGGTGGGGTGGTGCAGCATTTTGGGCTCCAAACAGCTTTCCTTGTAGGGTCCATCCTGCCCCTCTGCATGTATCCCTCAGCTATACTCTGCCCCAGCAAAACCCACTCATCACCACATTCTGGAAGCTGTGCTAATCCAAAAAACCATTCCTACAATGGTTGCTCGTTCTCCAGCACACAAGGATGCACTTCTTTAATTAGAGTCAGTCCTTTATTTAAAAAAAAAAAAAAAAAAAAAAAAAAAAAAGGGTTTATACTGTCCAGGGTATGAGAACAAGTTGCTAATTTTGCCTGATAAAGCCTGGCACCCTCGCAGACTCATCGACCTTATGTCCTAGACTGGCAGCTCCTCTGAAAGGCAGCAGCACCTTGGCACAGCTAATTGCATCAGATGCTCAAATTCTCCCAAGTGAATTAATAAATGGTTAATTTCCAACTGCAAATGGACACCTTAATCAAAGCTCTTCACAAGGGAAAGTTACAAAACAAAGTATAAAACAATGTTATAAAAGTTATATAAGAAAACGCTTTGTAGCAATTTCAGCTTTTTCCGGTGGTCCTGGTCAGGTAGTTTTATGATACAGTATAAGAAGAGGCTTAATCAAAGAATCAGTGAGGTTCTTGAGCCTCTCTGCTTGGGTAACATACATCAGCTCTCTTGGAGCACATTCTCTGTTTGGCAAAAGTCCACATAAATAACCCAAAACCTGCACCCACCCCTCCTGAGCCATCACTCAGCAGGAGGGTGGGTGGTAGCAAGTCTGGGTCACAAACAAGGACATTCCACGATGCCTCCTCCAGCATTCAAAGGGCAAAGAGGAAGCTTTCTACTCACACCAGAAGCATCAGTCCTTTACAGCTCTTCACCCACCCTCTGGCACACCAATAAACAAGCTTTTCTCCAGCCCAAGGTATATCTAGTACTTTGAGTAGGCAGCAAATTCTATTGGGGTCATTTGATTTAAAACCCTTGATGATACTTAGAACTTGAAGAAAATTCACAACAGTTGATCATTTCAGTGAAGTCAAATATGAGAAAAACAACTTGAATTTTCGCAAACCCTTAAACGCTGAGGGTGTTTCACTGAGTGTCAAAGGTGGGCTGTATGACATTTTACCAGCTCTGAAATAGCACTCTTGACTCCACGTCTCGAGTTGCCCACAACTCCAGTGACACCCTGTGCATTCAAGAGACACAAACTCTGCGAGGTTGTTCTGAGCCTGCTGCCTGTTTGAAGGCAAAGTTGAGTTTTCCTTGGCTTTGCTCCAGTTCTCCTAAAAGCCAGGCTAATCCTCCAGGCTAGCACTGCAACCCCAAAGGGATCGCAACCACCAGGCTCTTGATTCCTCCCTTCTAGCAGCCAGGGCCTCCTGCTTACACTAACATCCACCCAAAGAGTGAGAAACACAAAGTGTTCTCCTCTGCTCATTAGCCAGGAGTTAATTAGAAAATCTAAGGCAGATTAATACCCAGCTATCATCTTCCCTCATTACTGTCCATATTTAAAGAGCATGAGCAGATGCAAGAGCAGGGAGGAAGAGCTCTCACCCCTCTGCTCATCCCTCCTCCGCATACCCTCACCTGTCACCCCAGAACATGAGGGGATAAAGGACATTTCAATATTTGCATATTTAATAGTTACTGCTCTCAGCTTTTCTATAAATCCCTAACGGACAGGTCTACATTCCTTACTGTCATGCCTTACTCCCTGCAGGTGACTTCAATTATTTTAATTTAATTTCCATACCTTCTAACCATAAAATACTTTGTAAAACAGTGTAAAGAAGTGCTGTGTGTCTCTGTCAAAAGTTCTCAAGCTTTGCACAAATTATTCTTCTGTTAGCTTGCAAGAAGTGATCTGTGAAGAGCCGGGGGGAATGATGCCCAGTCTTCTATGCCTGTGTCCTGCACCGCTCCGCAGCTCCCCACCACATCCTCCACCACCTCTTGAGATGAGGGTGCTCCTCACAGTCTCCAAGTTCCGTGCAATGCCCTGTGCCCTCCCATATTCCTCTATACAAAGCCCAAAGCATGGATTTTGCACTCTGTGTCCCTCCCAGCCCCAAACAGCCTTCTTGTGCTTGGTGTTTTCACGGCTTGATTTCAAGTCTCAGCTGAGCTGAAAAGGTCTTTCCACTGTTTGTTTCTCTTTAGATTTCTGATTTTTCACCCAGTCTCCTAAAGAGCTTACAGGACTGCGTGATCGCTGGGGATGTACACATCTTCCCACCCACACAACCCCCTTAACTTCCAAACTGCTGAGTTCATTACTACCACATCAGACCAAGAGACAGCAAATTAAATTATTACTTTCCTACAAACTTCATGGCAAAAAAGGTGTGACCCTACCTGGAACCCCACAAAATGGCAGCATGAATTTATTAGACCGCTAATTCAAGAGGAGAACAATATTTTGCATGCCCTAACCTGCTGAAAAGCTTTCTTTGCAAATATGAGACACTGGAGAATACACTCCTCAGTGAAGCATCCCCTCCCATGTGGATTCTCTGATGTCTAATATGTGTGGAAAGCCAGTCAAAGCTTGTCCTGCAAAGTCGGGGCATTCGTAATATCTGTCTGATGTAGAGTCTCTGATGCCTAATAAGTGCTCTGAAGTCTTTTTTAATTTAGTTAGAAAGCCAGAAGACCTCAACACACAAGTTCATAGGAAATGAGACTCCATCCATTCCAGGGGTCACCAAATGTCTTGCTTGTTTTCCTTCTCCATTTTACTACTGCAAAACCATTTAATTGCGCGTAGTATTTGCAATGAAATTGGTGAAAGTCATCACACAAGCCAACAATTTGCTACATGTTTGACCTAGGGCCACCCGACTAAATGAGAAGAGGGAAACATTTCTGTGGGTGCCACCACCTTATATGAAATAAACTCTTATTTTCAAATCCTAAATGCTGGAGTTGGAAAGCTGCATGTGGCTCAACATCAGGAGGAAAAACACTTCCCAATTAAGTACCTGATGGCAAAAAAGCTGCATTTCACCAGCGCAAAGGTGATGCTGGGGCAACTGAAGCAGATCAGTCCTTCTCCGAGATAAAGAGATGCCAGTCTACTATTAAGATCACTATCATTTCTGTTCCCTCTTGAGGCAGAAACAAGAAACACAAGAGGATGAGAGCCTTTCCCTATGAGCAGTGAGTGCAAATGTGCCTACTTGCACAGCACAGACCATGTCTGACACTTGGACTCCAAACTCAGCAGTTGAAAATTCATTTTCCAAAAGCCTCGATGCTCGTTTCACCCTACAGAGGCCACTGTCCTCCTCCTTACAGCACACACTTTCTGCCTCAAAACCTTTATTTTGGTCCCAGTATCACTGTTGTTTGAGGCGCCGGTACATCCCATTGCAGCTTTTCTAATAAACTCAAAGGACACACTTCACATAAAGAAGTGCAAATCAAAGGGCAGACACAGGGGGCAGAACATTTGGAGTGTTTCCATAGGAAAATGTATTAGCAGGTAGAGTAGTATTATTAGAGAAAAGGCATTGACACCACTGCAAGGAGAGATTCAGTTTGGCTTATCCAAGGGCAGTGGCAATAAAAGAAATTGTACCTTAATGCAAACAGTCCCAATGCTTTAAACATTTAGAAATAACTTGCTATTAGTAACATTCTTAATCACTGAATCCCTCCTATGCAGAGATTCCTCTTGCTAATTTTTTTTTTAAATTATTGCTTTTTGTTTTTTAACTATAAGTGTGGTTGAGCACTGGAACAGGTTGCTCAGAGCATTGTGGAGTCTCTGTCTGTGGAGATTTTCAAAAGTTGACTGGAAACTGTCCTGAGCAACCTGCTTGTGCAGGGGCGTTGGCCTAGATGGCCTACAGAGGTCCCTGCCCCAGAGGTCACTATCTTAGCTAGTCTATGAGTCCATGAGTCTGAATGTCCATCCCTCTCCTGCCTGTGGAGGATTTGAGGCTCCAACCCCACCACCTTGGTAGCTCCTGTTCCCAGTATCTGCCACCAGAGAGGACTGTCAGACTCATTACAGACATCAAAGCCCTTTGCAAGACTTGCTTACAGGTTGCTTTGAGTGAAAGATGTTCCTGCCCATGGCCCAGATGATCCTTAAAGGTCCCTTCCAACCTGAACCATTCTCTGATTCGATGATGACGTGTCAACACCCATAAAAGTCAAAACTTTCTGGGAGGACATCGGCATTGGTACCTTCCCCTTCCTCCTTGGGCCTGAAGAAGCCAAATGGATTTTTTCAAGCCCTGTGCTTGAGGAAGAGCATGAAAGCAAAGATATTGCAATAAAAGGCTGCTGTAGAGTTTCTCTGCCCCCCTGCAGCGACAGCCGCCTGAGGGGAGAGGTGAGCGAGGTGACTTAGGACACTTTCCAGCTTCTCCCAGCAAAACTTGCACTTGTGCTGCACAGAGGACGAAGCGCAGCAGAGCCCAAGCAGAAGAGCTGCATCTCCTCCCATTTTCACATCCTGGCCCAGAAACCAGCATGCATGGACCCCAACAGCCCTTCCGTAAAAGCACTAATTAGCGACAGACTTGCTATGAATATTCCAAATACCATTTCTCTCTAAATCAGCCTCTGTCAGCAAAGGGCAACATTTTTAAAAGCTGGGAATAATTTCGAGGCACTTATGAGAGGAAGGCAAAGAAACTTGAAACTTGCTGACTCCCCAGCATTCTTGGGGCATCTGCGGGTTTCGCGGTGGCAGTGTCACCACCGGGAAAGGCGCCGCTGTCACAGGCGGCGGAGGTGAGGTCATCGCCCTGATGCAAAAGGCTCGTCTGGGAAGTCTGA
The DNA here is from genome assembly GCA_026413425.1 of Tringa solitaria. NCBI lineage: Eukaryota > Metazoa > Chordata > Aves > Charadriiformes > Scolopacidae > Tringa > Tringa solitaria. The sequence goes on along the minus strand of JAOXJM010000009.1, from coordinate 6,591,931 downwards.
TCTACAGCAATTAATTTAGAGGGTTTTTATATTTTTATTTTGGCGCTCTCCTGTTTTGACAGGCAACCAAAACACAAATAAAAAGATATAATGCAAAAGGGGGAAATTAAATATAAAGACACATTTTGTACTAACAACGGCTTGATTTGCAGGGAGTGGGGAAACACAGGAGCAGAGTGAGAAGTGCAGGCCAAGCAAGTGACCTTACACTCAAAGTTTTGGAGGAAAAAATAGGCACTAATGCTAAACACAACATGGCCCAAAACCTGAGCTTAAAAGCCCTCAAGCAGCCTCTAAAAAACTAGAGGGACCCCACTGCGTTGTCCTTCCTCACTCTGCTCTTCCCCCCAGCACTGTGTTTTTTTCTTATTCTTATGAAGTAATTGAAGGGATGCAGAGGTTTTGGCTTTAACCACAGCATAGAAATGATGCTTTCTGAAATCAGAAGAAAAGGAGGCAGGAAAAAAGCAGGCTCTGATTTTCTCACTATTCATGTCAGGTGAGATGAGTCATTTATGCCATAAGACTTTAGAAAAGAAGTCTTTTAAGGATTCATAAAAAACATAACGCATGCATAAAAGGCTGTTAAGAGGAGAGCTTTGCAATTAACAATGTTACTGTATCACTAACATGTAACTATGCTGAAACCACTAGGGATTTTAAGCCATTTTCACAAATATAATATTCTATTTTAAGGACAGAATTGAGCTCCTTAACAGTAACTGGGAAAACTGCCTGGGAAGGCAATGCAAAACAGTCAGATTCCCGAGCCAGATGGAGCCACTTTGCCCCTGATCAATCACTGTCTGTTATTATCCTTAAATGACCCCCCAAAATAAAATACATCCTGGAAAATAAACACAAATTTTGTGCTAACCACTCAGCTTTCGGCATTAACATCCTTCCCCCAGACTCAGTGTTTTTAGAAGGAGCAGTGAACGTTACCAATGGCAACTGCAAAATGTCCCATCAGATTCAGATGCTGATTGTTCTATACAGAATTGATATGACATAATGGTAATGATTCCAGAAATTAAAATCACTTTATTTCTACCGTAACTGCCCGCTATGCACTGATTTAAATCACTGCTTCTCATGGGGAGGGACAGACCCTGTGGTGCGCCATCTGGACAGGAGCTGGGTCCTGCAAACACCTTTCTTCTTGCACTGAAACACCGCTTTTTGTTTGTTTTCAAGCCAAGGTGGGGTTCGATTTCATCCCTTCTGCCGTGACTCGGGTGCCATTCAGTACGCCGCTTTTTGGCCACAACCTTGAATCCTTGCCCTTACCGTAATGCATCGAATCTAAAAATAAGGGAGCGGCGAGGCTGGGCAAAGACACCGCTCTAAACAGGATTTCGATACGTAACACAACAAGAGATTCAAAATAAACTTGTTCTGAGGGTACTGCTCAGGGCCTTGGATCTCACACCAGTCCTGGCTTCTGCTCAGAGTCAGGGGGTCACCTCAGGATTCCATGTAATATAATATATATTATATATAAATATGGACTATTTATATATATATATTTATAGACGTATAATATATTATAGATATAATAATATTATATAACACTATATATAGCACTATGCTATAATAAATATATAATACATAATACATATTTTTATATAATATATAAAATGAACATGTATGTGTATATATGCGATCTATTGCATGAACCACAAACTCTAAGTTTAATTTTGCAATTCCTGAATTGGGCATCTCAGCCATACAGCTCTTCAGCCCCCTTTCTGGCCATGACATATCTCCCCTTCTTCCTTTAAATTAGCACTGCAGATGAAACTGGATGCCTCAAGGCTTTGTTAATGCCAGTCTGAATCCGGCCCAGCCAGATCTAGTAAGGATTAAGAGCTGTTCTCCTCCCTTGGATGTTAAATGACCTTATTACAGGAAGAGTTTTGTGCTTGCACATCGCTGGGCTCTGCACCAACCAGCAAACCCAGGAGAGAGCTAGAAATTCATAAACCCCATGGCCTGAACCAGTTCTGACTCCAAGGCAAAGCTTGCTCCTGCCCAGGACAAAAAAAAACCCAAAAGCCAAACAAAAATGAATTAAAAAAACCCCTCAACCCTAAACCTTCAAGGAGATAAGAGTTTATTCCAATCAGCAATATTCTGCAGAAGTATTGTTGGCATGATGTGGTGTAGGGGGGAGGTCAGGGAAGGGTGCTGGAAGCAAATGTTAGATGTCATTTTCCTGGGAAAGGTAAATATGCCATAGAATAACAAACCCCATCTTTTCCATAGAATAGCAAACCCTGTCTTTTGTGCAGAGGTCCTGTATTTCTTAGGCCTTAACAAACGTCAGACAACCCCGCTCCAAAATCCCAGGTTCTCCCAAGGTCAAAGAAAGAAAATTACTATAGATTTTCCATTGAAAAGCATAGTTGATTTGTAAGGGATATAAATATTTTTCCCTAGGTTGCCATCTCAGGATTCAACCAGTGGTGCTTAGAAAGCCTAGTCCAATTAACTTTTTTTTAGTAGTATTATTATTTCCTGAACACAAAACTGTTTCTGATTCCAGACCCTACCTGAATCCCTCGCTCAGTCAGGGCTGCCAGCAGGACCTTTGCTTCCAGAAGCCCCGAAACACTTAACTGGGAAAAGGAGCATCAGGTCGTACAGCTGCTTCCACACTTATTACACCCCCTGCCACACGTTTTAGGCAAACCAACGTTGTTTTGGCTAAATTAACGTGCTTTCAGGAAAGGAGCTAATCCTTTTTTTCTTTGACAAGAGGAGACAACTGCTCCTTGGTAAAGCAGAGCTCTTGTTTTCAAATCACTACACAAGCATTAACGTTAATCCTCCAGCTTCCCTGACGCTGCCCTGGGTTATCACCGGCACAAAAGCGAGAAGCGGGGCTTAGAGATGAAGTGGTTTTGCAGGGAGGCCGCGTGTGACTCTGCTTTTCAAGGGTTTGAAGTGGGGTGTAGTCGCCACAGATCAGCTCTCGAAAGACCCCCGGATTAAAAGAGGTTGGGTGGCGGTCTGGTGGGTGGGTGAGCAGCAGCAGCGGCGTTACACGAAGGGATTAAGCACTGAGATTAAGGCTTGTATTTTCACAAACGGCTTCTGGTTTTGGATGGCTTCATTCCTTGCTGTGGCACAAGTTTCTGACAGCTGAAAAATCAGGCATTCACATGTGTAATTTCAGGCAAGAACAAGACCTGCAGTACTCAAAATTAAAAGCCATTTTTCGGCTATTAGTCCTACTTATTACATACCTTCTTTTCCTGCACTAATTAGGTCAATTAAAATTTTCTTACTTCTGTACTTCAAAGAGGGGTTGCGATCCCTCTCTATGAAATGTTTGAGCAGCACGAAGCAAACCCCCGTTTATTGCCACCAATTCTGTCTGATGGCGGGAGCCGAGCCTGCACCCCGGGCATCCTGCGCTGCCGCGTCACGCGGTTCAAAAACGACTTTCAAGGAAAGCACAATTCCTGGCCTGGAGACAAGCACCAACAGAGACCAGATGCAAATTTTACCAAACCTGCCTGGGAGCCGTGTTTTTCCCTTCCAAGTCTCTCCCCCCGCACACGGCATCCAAGAGCGGCTGCGGAGGGAGGGTGCGTCAGGGCTGGGCTCGTGGCGACGCTCGCCCGGCAAACACCAGCCCCTGCAGCCGTTCGGGTCCCGTTGGCCACCACAACACCTGTCCTCAGCATTTTGTCCCCCGTTGGGAGGAAACCAAACCCGAGGCATACGGTTGGGATGCTTCTCAGCCGTGTGTGGGGTAATTCCCACGTGTGCACACACTTTCTTTTATTTAATCCCCAGATTTTTAAGTGCTTTTCATCTCCAAATTTTATTATTTAAAAAAATAATAATAATAATTACCAAACCCCTACTTTCTGCTGCAAACCAAACTAAGAAAATATCCAACTTGGCAATTTATCAAGAAAGTTGACACCCACTTTCTGACTTCTCAGCCTCACTCGTGGTCCTGTCCTCACCAAGGCAGAGCCACGACACGAATTGCTGAGTGCTACGACACGAATTGCTCAGCGCTGGCCCCTCTTGACACTTGAACACAGCGGGCTTCTTTTTAGCCATAAGAATTTGAATGAACTGGGCAATTCAGCCCAGCCTACGCACGCAGTTCACTGTGAGGTCATTTTAATGCAGCTCAACGGCTTTACCCGTCACTGAAACCAGCCCAAATAAAACCACGGTGCTCCGCGGGGGTTTTCAGGACCTGTCGTGAGTGGGTTTGGCATTGGTGCATTAAAAAATGTGTGGTCAGCAGGTCAAGAGAGGTCATCCTCCCCCTCTGCTCTGCTCTGGGGAGGCCACATCTGAGGTACTGAGTCCAGTTCTGGACTCCCCAGTTCCAGAAGGACAGGGAACTGTTGGAGAGAGTCTAGCAGAAGCTACGAAGATGATGAAGAACTGGAGCATCTCTCTGCTGAGGAAAGGCTGAGAGACCTGGGGTTGTTCAGCTGCAGAAGAGCAGACCGAGAGGGGATCTCATTGATGCTGGGCAATAGTTAAAGGGCAGGTGGGAAGAGGATGGGGCCAGACTCTTCCCAGTGGTGCCCAGGGACAGGACAAGGAGCAACTGGCAAAAACTGGAACCTGGAATATGGGAAATTCCATTTAAACATGAGGAAAAACTTCTTTCCTGCCCAGAGAGGTGGTGGAGTCTCCTTCTCTGGAGACATTCAAACCCCACCTGGACATGTTTCTGTGCAACCTGCTCTGGGTGACACTGCTCTGGCCAGGGGTTGGACTGGATGATCTCCAGAGGTCCCTTCCGACCCCTGCCAGTCTATGATTCTGTGATATATGTACATATAAATACATATACCTACATGTCTGAGTGTTTCCTCTCCATCACGAAGGTTTCCTTGCCAGGTGTGCAGAGCAAGATGCTGGATGTGATAATTCCTCCCTACCAGGCTTGTTCCCTTCAGCCAGGGGGAAAATCCTGCAGGATCTCACCAAACAGGGCACATGGAAAAGCCATCCCACCAGCAGAGATCAGATTACGGCACCATCGTTGAGGTGTCTGAACTGCTTCATTTGAGATTTATCTGAATGTTGCGAACTCAGCACTTTACCCAGAATATCCTGACATTATTTCCCTTAAAGGCCCAGTTCCTGGAGCCCGGTGAGAGTTTCAGTTTTCCTTAACAACGACAGCCTGAAGAAAACCTGCAATCTAAATCCTCAAGAACCATGAGATAAAACTTAAATAAGTAATAAGTCTTCACCCCTAAATCTCAAACTCAATTATGCTTAAAACCCCAGTTTTCAAGCCATTTCCTTGAGATGAGAAGCTTTTATTTATTAATCTTTTCTCATCCTATGCTAGCAACTGGTGATGCCACTGGCCAACCAGATGTTTGGAAACAACTGCAAGATGTTGGGAAGGGGGTGTTGGGAGGAGAGAAACCCCTGGCAATACAAGCTGAAATGATGAAGCACTCATTCATAAATCCAAGCAGCGTGGCAGGAATTGAATCACACCTAGTGAAATTTATTCTCCAGCATCCTCTCAATACTGAAAAGGCTTCAACGAAACCCAGGGCTGAACAGCCACAGCAACGCTGGGGCCCACGGGGCACATTTTAGGAGAGGAAATTAATAGAACTAAATGCAAATAATCATCTCCCGAAAGAGCCCGAACGACCTCCAACAGCAGCGCTTGCCTCGGCAGGCTCCGATTTCCATTTCTGGGGAGCGAGGCAGCTGGGAATTTCCCTCCTGCCGGCGGGGCTGGGTTCAGAGTGCAGGAACCTCCCCAAGAAAAGTCCCTGTCTGGGAGTCATTTTGCTTGATGAACCTCTTTATTTAGCCAATATGCATCCAAACCTGGACTCATAGGCAGCTCCTCCGGGTTCTCTGGGATTTCTTGCTCAGCATCCTGGCTCCTGATGCTGCATCACTCCACTCCTCACTGTTTTTCAGGAACTCCTCTCAGATCCCTTCCCATCTCCCCAGGACATCTGCCCATTCCTGTCTTTACTGATGGCTCTCGCTATATTCAAACCCATTCTCTTTTTCAACAATTTGGATTAACAGTGTTGCTTTTACCCAAAATACAATAAATTACAGAAGCTCAGCAAAATGGCCACACGCTTCCCAGCACTGACACTTGAACTGATCAAAAGATGCAGTTGAAAACAAATATTAGTTGTGCTTCTGCATCCATTATATTCTATTTAACACATAAATCAAAGAACTGTGGTTATTCCACCTTATTTTCTACTGAAAAATGATGCTGCAGTTTTAAGATGAACCAGATTGTTTCACTGGGGGAGAAAAAAAAAAGACAAGTTATTGGGAGGGGGATAAAGAGTATCCTGCACTCCCATTATCTTAGAGGATTTAAGGGAGCTGAAATTCCAGTATCACTGAAGACAAGTAAAACCATCCACATTGGTCTAAAGGAAGGAGAAATATTCCAGGTAATAAAGCAGGATAAACAAACATGTTTATTCCCAACTAAATAGTAGGCTAAGCACATCTGTCACTGGGATGCTTAGCGCCCAAGTAACCACAGTGAAGACACTCATATTCCCTCTACTTCCAGCTTAATGAAAGGAAAATAAACCAGAAAAAAAAAAGGCAGATATCCTATAGAAATATAGGAGATGTAAAAATATATATGTCCTTTTTTTTTCCCTCTCTCTCTCTCTCTCTCTAAGACAGACAGTAAGCGGTCCTGGATGATTAGTCACCAAAGAGTTTATGGTAGAAACTCTGCAAGTTGGATAATTTGAAATGCAACAAGCACATCACAGAATCACAGAATCTTCATGGTTGGAAGGGACCTTTGAAATCATCAAGTCCAACCACAAAAAACAAAACAAAAACAAAAGCAAAAAAACAAAAACCACAAACAAACAAACAAACAAAAATCCCACATGAACTTGTGCACAAGGAATGCTGTGACCTAATTGTTCTTTTTCTTGAATCTTCTACATTCATTTCCTAATCAATTTGCCAATGTTATTCCCATGGTTTGGTTGGGTTTGAAAGTCCTTCAACCACTATCAGTACTCCAACAAGGGAAACCTAGTGAAAAAAAAAGACTAAAAAGAAAAAACCCACAGAACAACTTTTTGTATTACTTCAGGTCACAAAAGATTCGGTTTTATATGATTTCTCCCTCTGAAACAGAAGCAGCCCCTCCTGGAGCCTGCCTGAACCTGGGGCAGTCAATGGGGACCTGCTGCCTTCCCCTCTGGACAAGAACCACAGGCACAGCACACGCACACATCTATACAAACCTGAGAGCAACATTTACAGTCACAACACAGAAATCATATAAAATTTGGCTTTTCGGTGTATTTTTTTCCTTTTTTATCAATTGGTCTGCTTTCTAAATCTGTGTGTGGCCCCCAAGAGTCTACTCAGAGGAGCTGCTCCAAGCCCTGCCAGTCTGGGTGATTTCAGACAACCCGCTTCTGTACAACACAACCCTTCAGCAGACTCTCTGTTTTGCCAAATTTGGACCTATTTCCATTTTTCTGCTGCTGACAGCATGCACCTACCTTCCTGCTAAAGAGCCACCTGCTGCTAGAAATTGTATGTGTTACAGAAGATACCTACTTTTTTTTTATAAAAAGCTTCTCCAAATGACCACAGTGCCAACTCATTAAATTAGATATTCTCTATAACAGATTGCCACAGCTACCAGCAAAATACCATTTCTATTTCTTTTAAATGTTACCCCACAAACCAGACAAAAGTGTGGGATTTATCCTTCTGCCAGTTCAGGATTTCCAGGTTAAAACAACTTTCAAGGACTTTTTTTACCTGCCAGACTTTCCTGGTTATGCAAATGGCACGAGTGTGGCTGAAGCTACTTGGATGCCTGAGGATTTTCACGCTCATGAGAACAGCCCTCAGTCTGGGTAACCAGGAGTTTCCCATTGAAGGGGTTCAAATAATAAGAAACTGGCTTTTCCCCCCAACTGGGCTCCACGAGGGTTTTGACTCCAAGCCTGAAAACAAGTTGTTTCAATTCTAAGAGTTTAGCCTTACTGCATGCAAGGCTGTCACCTCCTCACCACTGTGGTTTGGCCTCATGCCCACAGCGTTTGATGGTTTTCTGAAAACCAAGCCAAGGTACAGGACTAAGCTGCAAAAATGTACAGTTTGGAGTGGGACAGGAATTAAGAGATGAAATGACCCAGCGCTGGGGTTTGGAAGAGGATGGATTCATGTCTAATGACCAGCTGGTGGGGCTGAGGTCACCTTGGAGCCCACAATAACCTGTCCCAGCACTGGGGGGCCAACACCACCAGGCTGCTGGTCCCTGTGAGCTGGGGCTGAACAGCATAGAAGGAGCTTGCAAGGAGACTTGCTTGCTCGGCATCTCCTTTGCAGACAGGGCTTTCAAGCTAACAACAAAAATACCCTTGAATCCAGCCCTGACAGTCAGTCTGGAAATGACACCGAAAGACAACGCTTCTGCCAAAGAGAAAGCAACAGGGAAAGCTTTATATCATCCCAAGTCAACTGCTGAGGTCTCGAATAAATACCATCTGGAGCTCTCTTGCAGACCTGCTGCCTTTCCTCTCAGATGCAGGATCTACCTAACATACTGCACAGCAGCTGCAAATCTGGGCAGAGTTCCTGTGAGCCGTGAAGTCGATCATCTTCACCTGCAGAAAATATTGGCTGCCTACAACACGCCGCGAGCGGGAGGAAGTATGTACAAATTAATTACTTGCCTGAGGCGACTTGATATTTTCCTTAACTGGGTCAAATAAACTGTAGCAAACCACCCCGTCTCCCTCCCCCTTAAAAAAAATACCAAGTTGCAGGTTTAATGAACTGAGCTTCCTTCCAAAAATAGTTTTGCAGGTTGAGACTGCAGCCTTCCCTATCGTATATGATGAACACAAAAGAAAGAAAAACAAGTCAGTGTTGAGCATGTTGACGTCCAACATGTACAGGACCAGCCTTCAAGGGTTCTAACTGCAAGGAACAGATACTGTTTTGGTGCATTAGGAATAAGACCATAGGATTTTCACCTTTAAGCCGCCAGTGGTTCAATGCCTGAAGCAGCTCTGGTGTCCCTGTTATCCAGGGTCCCAGATGGAAGAATTTAAAGGTATGATTTCATCTCCTTTGACCCCGTGTCATGGCTTACATTGGTGTTAACTGGGGATAATGCGCTACTAAATCACAGAGGAATCCTTGGCCCTCCTTTTGCAGAGAAATACAAGAACCAACAGTCCTGAGCAACGGAGGCATCAGTGTCCATGCCATGTGTGGTGTGGCATGACAAAGACACCCCTCTTGTCCCTGAAGATGGCTGGGCAGGCTGCCAGGGAGCACTTAGTGCGAGTGGTTTTGGTTTTGATGCTACCATAAAAATAGTGAAAGTTCCTGTTTTTTATGGATATAATTTCTTTGCAGCCCAGGGGTCTCCAACACAAATCACAGGGGCCTTAAAAGCAACATGCTCCACCCAGGTGGGTTTATGGCAAAAATGCAAAGATGTTAAATAAGGAAATTCTCAGAAGCAGCTTCATAGTTTGAGCACATCACCTGGGAACTCTACGCTAGTTTTCTCAGCTCCCAGAAACCATGAAATGTAGCACCAACGAGCAGAAAATTGAGATGGCCAGGGATTGTTCGCACTTTTTTAGTGATTGCAAAGCTTCTTTTAACTTCTATCCCAGCATGGGTGTTGCTAATATCCCTATAGCGAGGAGTGAAAAGAAACAGAAAGAAAGAAAAAACCCAGATGACCAGTAATACAAACACAATACAAACAGCCCTGCTGTTTTAAATCGAAACAGTGAACAGTTACTGTTTTGGCAGACTGGTTAACAACCAAAATCAACAATTGCTTGTAATATCACTGGTGGCTTATAAAAACCCTCTCCAAAACCACTACTGGTGCTCTTCCATCAGTGAAGACTCCCATAAGAACATCCACTCAGGCAGCTTATGCCATTTAGAGTCATACCAGGTTAATACTAGCATTTCAGCCACAGAATTTTGCCCCTCCTGAAGAGCCAGTCCCAATATTTTCAGCATTGCACTACTGTCTCACACAAATTTCTGATTTTACTCACAGATTCTCAAACAACTGCTGGGGCTTCAAGCTTTTGGAAAGCCTCAAGTCACAGCTGTACACATAAAATTACATGTTGGGTTTTTTTTCAAGGCACAAAAGCACCAAGATCTAAAAATATTTTTTGAAGCTAATAAAATAAATCCTCTCTCCATTACTGAAGACCACATCTCACCTTTGCTAATAGTCCCCAAACTAAGTTCACCATCAGCTGTTCACTAGGTTCACCACCATTATTTGTTAAAAAATCAAGTAAGAATGAAAATAGGACTTTATGAAGAATTTTCTTCTTGCATTGAGCTACAAGACTCAACACTGGAAAACGCTGCGCTTTACAAAGTAAAAAGTGTCCTTTGAATGAGCAGCTGCACTTCACATTGGTGTTTAATTAAAAAACAGCTGGGATGAAAAGTGGCTGCTTATCAAGAGCTAATAACTACATTTCCTACTAATCTACTGAGTGCTCCATCAGTGGGGCAATCATACCTATAAATATATATAAATATCATACATATATATCTCTATAAAAAGATATGGCTTGTATTGGCTTTGCAAAAAGGCATATTCTAAGGAGGAGTCTGTCCTCAGTCAGGCATCTAAACAAGTCTTTAAGTAAATGGCATTATAAAGAAAATCTGTCCATCTCATACCAGAAACATCCCACCCGTGCAGGCTCCCGGAGCATCAGCAGAGAGAGAACAGGAGGAGGCACAACCCCCTTTGCCTGCTCCCACTTTCTGAAGGTCCTTGGGCATCCTCCCACCGCTTATGATGCTGGATGGGTGATAAACCCTGTGCTGGACAGGAAGAAATTAGGAGCAAAGGCTATAAATACAGCAGGAGAGAGGCAGAAGCAAAGAGGGGGAATAACAGGCAGTATTTCAGGCAAAATCCAGTGCTGCCCATCTTGGAGGACGGGGGAAATTCCAAGGGTCTGAACGGTTTTGCGCCCCACTTTTGGCATTGCAGCAGGGCTGAGCAGAGGGTGCAGGGCTCTGCCACCAAGGGTTTCCTCTGTAACCTCATTATTACCTTACATTTCCCTACACTTAACAGCTTAAGCCTCTTATCTTCCACATGCTCTGAGTCTATGCAAATAGCGCTAATAAAAGCAAAGGATTCTCATTACAGCACAAATCTCTTCTCAGAGCACAGTTGTGGCCTTTTTTTCTCTAAGCACCAGGAAACAGCCTGGGAAGACAAAGGAGTACAGCCTCAGAGGACAAAAAAAATGCAAAGACCAGCTACGATATAGCAAGTGGAGCCTTTTATTCACCTCCTCCAAGGCCAGCAGCTCCATCCCTTGGAGCTCAAGTTCACGTTCAGAGGGTTTCCCAGAAGCCAACTAAACCTGCTGGGTATGTTCAAGCAAATATGTCCCCATTCCTACAATGTAACTTTTTTTTTATTTAAAAAATAAAAATAAAAATAAAAATAAAAATAAAAATAAAAATAAAAATAAAAATA
>JAOXJM010000009.1:6525800-6539072 GCA_026413425.1 Tringa solitaria | reverse complement strand
CAGCTTTTCTGGAGCCCCTTGAGGGACTGGAAGGGGCTCTAAGGTCTCCCCGGAGGCTTCTCTTCTCCAGGCTGAACCCCCCCAACTCTCTCAGCCCCCCCTCCCAACAGATGGGCTCCAGCCCTCCCAGCATCTCCGTGGCATCCTCTGACCTCGCTCCAACAGCTCCATGTCCTTCTGCTGTTGGTGGCCCCAGAGCTGGAGGCTGCACTCAGGGGTTGGGGGTGGGTATCCCCGGAGCAGAGGGGCAGAATCCCGCCCCCACACCCTGCTGGCCACGCTGCTGGGAATGCAGCCCAAGATGGGCAGTGCCATGTACAATTTTACTCTTTCTTGAAGCTTATTTAAAAAACAACCACTAATTCAACCACCCAAAAAAGTACAAAAGCCTGTGGACAAGGGGTCTATGGAGTTTTCCCGGGGGTGGGATCCTCCAAATCCCTTTCCCCACCACTGACCCCCTGCCTACAGCCAGTCCTAATGGGTACGCCAGGGATTGCCCAGAGCTCTGAGAGGGGCTGCATGAAGTACCCGTGGGTGAGAGGCTGCACAGAGGAACCTTACCCATCTGGTTCATTTGGGGTTGAAGGGGGAACAGTCTAATAAGTGGAAATAAGCATCACTGACCAAACCAGAGCCTATTGTACTACCAGCCTCCCAATTTTCAGTAGAGGTGTTCGGCTTCTTTCTTTCCTCTTGTTCCTACAAGAGGACGGTAGTTCTCTGCTACAGCGAATTATATCTGCAGAGAGAATTCACACTTTTGCTTGGGATTCCCATTGCAACATCTGTCCTCATTTTAGGATATATATCTCTAAGCTTGTCTTTACACACAGAATACATATATTAACTGTGACTGATTAAAGAAGAACAACTGCAAATATTTGGATTATTACTTCTAGCTAATTCTGTGATCAAAAATTACTATCAAATACCAAATGATAGGTAAATCCCAAAAGATTCAAGTTTCAGATTAGAAAACTAATTGATATTCAGGGCAGTTTTCCCTGTTGACTTTTTTACTGAGTTCACAACCTGGTAATTTTCAGATCAGGTACATTTTTCCCAATTAAGTAACTGGTATAATAAAAAAAATAATAATACAACCTGCCATTGTGCTTTGAAGAATACCAAAGCAAAGAAAGAACGGCCATAAAAGCTCATGAGTGAGTAGTCCTTTTTCTTGTGTTTTAGTTTTGGTCACTGAACAGCAATATCTTGCACCTCAGCATCTATCACCAAAGTGATGTTCAGGGACATGGCATTATCTCCCTGTCAGGCTCCAAACAGTGGCTGCCAGCAGAGCCCTGTGGTATCGATTCCTCCTCTCCACTGTCTCACCACTGGCTGTAGCACTTCTCAGGACCAGTTATGGGGCTCTTTAGCTCTCCCAGTTGCACTAAAGGTTTCGATGATCTCAACTGTCAGGAGTAGAGGGGTGAGAGGAACCAGCTTCTTTGGAAGAAATTATTTGTCTAGGTATGACACTAGAGTGAAATTTGAAGTTTGATGAATCACATCATGATTCAATTTTGGTTCCAGCCTGAATCCTATTAGACAAGAGCTATAAGAGTAGCTAAGCAGGAGGATGGGCTTTGCTTATTGTTGGTGGGTTGTTTTTTTCCCCTCCCTGTATTTAAATCATTCCTTGTCCTCGTCAAGCAGAGAACATTATCTAATTCCTCTACAGCATGTACAGGATTGTGTGTTATCCCTCTACAAGGATCCATATTAAACCAACCACAGACAATAACCTCATACCATTCAGTACAGGAAGCATCATAATCTGCCATGCATTAAAGGTCTAAAAAAACCCTGCCTAATGTTAGAAGAGTCTCAAGCTGTTAAGCTACTACTTAACTACAGTAATTCACCATGAAGTCTCTCCCATGGCACAGCTAGAGAGTTGTTTTCACTTTCTAATAATGAACACGTGACTTAGGCATTTAATGAGTTCCCGAAATAACTGAACCAAAAGGCAAAATCCAAGAGGTTTTACTGCCCAGGGAGAAAAAAATCATAATTAAAATAGTGAATGGGCAGAAGAATAAAATGAAGGCCGGGGGTGATTATAAAATCATTTAGCTGGAATAGCGAGTGTATTGCTTTCCTGTCCCAAAGGGGGTTTAAGCACGACAGAAGGCAGCCGGCCCTGCAGTGCCTTCCTGGGCCTCTGCATCCCTCTCCCTCCTGATCGTCCTGTATCATCAGAAATACTGGTCCCTCGTCTTGCATTCAACACAGTGATGATTAAAAAGAAGTACCAAGAAAACTATTCACCTTGGGAGTGCTTTCCCTTCTGAACATCAAAACAAACTGCAGAGGTTAATGATACCTCATTGCGTGATCACAGAATCATCTGTTCAAAAACACGGGAGCAGAGGGATGGAGAGGGGAAGGGTTTGGAGAGCCATGTTTCGAGTTAGCAGGAAAAGAGTCTACAGGTTCTGACTTAACTCTCTGCTATAAGCACTGGGTTGGATAGCCTATGGTCCCCGCGTCTTGGTTGGGAGTTGGAGTTACCATAGATCTGAAAGAGCCATCGTCAAGGTAGTTCTGGTTGTAAAAATTCTGGAAAAGCTTGGCCTTTAAATAGTTTGGATTTTTTTTTTCTTGTTAGGGTTTTTTTAAAATCCCCAAAGGGGTGTGTGTTTGTCTTCTGTTGCTGCACTGGAGCAAGGACCAGTGCACAGACCTGCAAGTTGTGCAGTGTTTGCCTTTCCATCCTCCTGCACAGTTCAGCCTCCTGGCTTGTGCTGTGTACCCCTGCTGAGAGATGGCTTGCCAAGCAGCGAAACCTTTGGGCAGAAATTTCATTTAGAGAAAAAGAGCCACTACCTCAACTGCTCTGTGAGTATACATGCAAATTCTGCTCTGCTTCAGAGGTAAACATGTTTCTGACACAGCAGCAAAGATAGAGCCATAGGATCATCTCAGTTGATGGTCCAGCCATCAACCCAACACTGACAAAACCACCACTAACCCATGTCCCTCAGCAACACATCTCCCTGGCTTTAAGACACCTCCAAGGATGGCGATTCCACCACTTCCCTGGGCGGCCTGTTCCAATGCTTGATAACCTTTCAGTGAAGAAATTTCTTCTAATATCCATCTTAAACCTCCCCTGGTGTAGCTTGAGGTCATTTCCTCTTGTCCTAGGCTTCCATACTCATCTGAAAAACTGCGGTACAGCGCTTTTGTCCACACCTTGCACTTTTACATTTGCCAAGAGTGGGCATGGGCTGCTGGCTCAGAAGGCTGAACACTGGAAGTGGTCAGATCCTGATCTCATGGAGATGTGGGTGTATCCAGGTACAACCATGAAGAAGAATGGTCAGAGACTTCGAGGTTCCTCGGTAACACCAAAACCAGTAACAATGTGGAGGCTGGGACAGCCCAAGCTGCAGGTCTGAATTACATCCCAAGGATGGTCCCTGGCTCATGCCTTCCCCTGAACCCAGCCCAGGCTTGGTCTGCAGGAGAGACCTTGTCTGAACCAAAACCATGCTAGGGACAATTCAGTAGCACAGATGCTCAGGTGCCTGTGGCAGGTCCACAACCTGGCACTGGTACCAGCACAGACACTGGACCCTCATCTACAATCTACTGAAGGATTACAGAGTTGGCCTCTGCCCTAAGATAGCTCATCTCAGGTGATAAACACCTGTCCCAGGCAGCCCTTCACTCTTCAACAAGAGCAACAGTCCCCACCCTGATGGCAGAATTCATCCATGTTTAAGCTTATTCAGATAGTTCTACACATTTAATTCATTGCATTGTTTTTTAAACAGTTGAAAATAAGAGCTAAGAAAACTTGTGAATTTTTAGATTAAAACCTGCAATAAGAATTCATTTCAAATTGGGCTTAAGGAAAGAAAATTACATTTTGGCCAAAGGCCAAGTTCTGAATTTCTAATTAATCAAACTTTTTCATAATCTGACCCTTGATAATTTATATAACCAATTTCAGTGAAAAGGCAGTTAGAGTGAGCCCTGCACCATATCAGACAGAAATAATTGGTGAGTTCAAAAGATTTGTTCTCATTAACCCTAGAGAAAATGAGTTCAGCAATGAGCTGAATGGTAGTAGCAGGTAGTAGCTCAAAAAAAAAAAGTATTTTAAAATGTTGAGTAAACACTGGCTTGGTAGATTTTACCAGTCAGAGATAGGAAGCCAATGTTGATCATTCACATTAAAAAACCATGTATTTTACATAAATATCAGGAAGTGACCAGCATACAGGAGAATTCAAGCATGTAAGAATTTGTATCTTTATATTAGACCAACTAAACTGACCGAAACTGAAATAAATGGACCAGCATGCCTAAAAACTTGCCCATTTTTATCAGTCTGACCAGCTGGCCCACTGAAAGATATGGCCAGTCCTTAGGAACTGTTTTAATACCTTTAGATTAGCATGGCAATAAATAAATATAACATCATTAATATCTACAAAGAATCCACATTTTGGCTTTCAGAAAGCCTGTTATTACCAACTTTATCAGGGGATAACTGTTTTATTTCCAGCTAAACAGCCAGGCTCCCCGTGGCAACAGTCACTGGAAAGAAATTAATGAAAACATCCATTGCAGAAACAATTAAGTTAGAGTTAAATAACTCAAGACCATCACACTCGGGGGAAATGGCAGATGCCGGCCTGACTCCAGAGGGATGGAGTCGAATAAATTGTCTGCCCTGTCCTGGAGTGGTCACCCCTTGCTTGTCCTTTTCCCACCCAGCGCACCCGCTCCCTCAGGTTTTGTGACAGATTTTGCTCCACCGCACAATCTGCCAGACAAAACCTGTGTCTACACTATTTATTGTTTTACTACAGAATATTCTACTTTCTTTTATGTTTTCTTTTTCATTTTTTTATCTTTTCTTTATCAAGTGGGAAATCCTTACTATTGCCTTGCCCAATTTTTGAAATTGGAGTAAAATATTTGCCATAATGCCATGTAATCATGCATCCAGCTGGAATGATGGCAGTCAGAATTGTAAAGGAGATAAGAAATTGGTCATCAGGAGGTCTCACACCGTTTTCTCCAATAAAAGGATGATTAAACCAGGATCACCATTGGACCTGCTCCAGAATTGGTCTCCAGACCAACTTAATGTAATATTTTCATAATGCAAAGCAGGAGGATTCTGAGTAAAATAGCTGATGATATGAAGCAAGGAAGTATCGTCAATGAAGAAAAATGAAATTTCACACAGGGGAAGTAGAAGGACTCTGAAGAGCACTAGGACCAGGTTGGAGCTTCATGGTGCAGAAAATGAGCATATTCATAAGAAAAGGAAGCAGGGAAAAATCTGCAGGGAGGTATTGGGTTAGAAAAACAGGCTTTGGAAAGAGAGACTCAGGTGCACCAAAGGGTGAAGGTAAGCAACAGGAAGCAGAAAAAGAAAATCCATTGTTAAAACATACCCTGCAAGACACATTCAACAGAAAGAGATATCCATTCTGCTGTATAAGTCCCTGATGTGACCTCACCTGAAATCCTTTTAACCACATCTCAGAGAAATTATTTCCAGCAAAGATGCAGAGAACTGTAACGATGATCACTGAAGCAATAGAAAAGATATAATACAAGGGAAGACTAAAAGAGGACAGTTTGTTTGACCTAGCAAAATGCAAGCTGAGAGGGGAAGAGTTATTTCAAGGACAATATTGGCACAAGATCAAACAGAGATAACACAGACAAGGATTGGATTTAGTCTGGAAGTCTGGCATTGTCTTCAATGTTTCTCTCCTACAAGAGCAAAGTCAAGAAGTTACAAGACAAAACCTGGTTTCTTTTGCAAGAAGTCCACTGGAAAATCTTGACACTGGGTCAGAGAGGACTTTGACCAGCTGAGCCTTGGTCACCCTAGAGTTTGGGCTCACAGCAAGGCCCCATCATGAGCTACGGTCACCTGCAGACAGCAAGAACATGCTGTCCCCATCATCTCCAGAACCAGGAACATGAGTGTGGCTCCTCCACGGCTTTATAAACAACATCTGTAGTAAAGTTAGCCCTGCGTATCCCTATGCAGGTGAATAATATGTGAAAAAAACACAATGGAACAAGGAGGAAACAAGAAAGTTTGAACAAGATTGTCAGGAATAAACATCAATGGTGGCGGGGGGGGAAGCAACTGCCCTGCTGTGAAAGCCAAAGTCAAGCCAAGCCAAAACCAAATCCAAACCTGAAGCAAAGACAAACCAATCAGGCTACACTGATCTGGAGCCCAGCAGAAAGCCTTTGTTTTCATCGCAAAATGTTTCAGAGGACAGATTCTTGGTGCAAGCAAAAGATTTAAACCATATTTGGCATCCCCTTTTCTTCTGCATGGCTCAAAGATAAACAATTCAACTGGTTTGTTTGATTTAGGAGGAACAAAATAACACTACTGTTAAACATTTTAGGTAAGATTTCACACGGTTTCCTTTGTGTCCAACACTTGTTATTCCAGACAATATCCTGCTTGGATCAAGACAATATTCCAATTAAATTCAAAACTGTATCAAACATCCCACTGTTCATCAAGATGAATATTTGCACAATATTGTGCTTGACATTCATTGGAGTTTGACCACTGGAAACAGCAAACCAGCTTGCTTTTTTTTTTCCTTATCTCAATTTCTGTTAACATTTTGCAGCTGAGTCTAGTCAAATTCTGTGTTCACTGTGAAAGTCACGTTCAACTAATCTGATGGCCAAGAGCCCCAGCCCATTGAAACAGGAATCTACCCCAGCACTGGCTGTGAGCAAGTGGTTTGTCAGAGGATGACATACTTCCTACCATGCTTCCAGCAAACCACATCTGCAAGACGAAAATAACATTACAGCATGGAAAAATCTCTGCTTCCTCCTGTCTGACCCTAATCCAGGTGAGTCCAGCTGTGGCTGAAGGAAAATGAAATAAAATATTAGCTTGCAAGTGTTGCACTAGAGGTGAAGCTAGAGGTATCATTTAGGAGACAAAAGGAAGAAAAAATCCAGCTAGTTTATGGGCTTGGGAGTTAGATTTCACTCTGAAGGCCTGAGTTTGGAATTAGAAGTTGCTGAAGCCAAACTTTTCATTTCTGGCCCTCCAAGGGTGCTTTCTTTTAATTTCTGAGGTCCCAGACTAAAATGCCTGTGCCTGACTGTAGGCTCCAGCTTAAATGCACGGCAGCCATGCTCTGCTTCCCTCTCTAAAGAAACAGGTCATTAAAAATTCCCAAGAAAATAGATATTTATTTTTGACATTGCTCTTTGCTCATCCGGTCTTTCAAAGCAGAGTAATAGCAGCAGCAATTTCTTGTTGAATCGCTGGACTGTGCTGAAGATTAACCTCTTGCTGATCCTCTACCTCGTGAATAAATTAATAGTCCTGCCATCAAAACAGGGTTTGAACAATTAGTAACAAATGATGGGTGATGACAAAGGGGCATAAACATAATGATAAAGATAAAATACAGAAACCAGCCAGCCAATCACTCTGTGTAATTTGTACTGCAACAGTCCTAAAGCAACTTGCACATGAAAATGAATGTACAGACTGCATCATGCCCTTAGTTCTGCCACAAATGATTCATTTGAAAATGCCATATTCATTCCAGTCTCTCGTGTGCGATGTTTACAAAAAATACATGTTTGAAATGAGAGGAAATTACGATCTATTACCCATCTTTTTATTTCTAACACTGCTATAAGTGTTACTAAGTATTTTTAAATGCATTCAGCTATACAATTTATTCAAGTACCTCTGACAGAAGTGAGATTTACTGAGAATAATCTTTAGTTCCACTGACATAATTCATGGATATAATTCAAAAGTGTCTACAAAGAATACTTAGGCCTCTTTTGGTAAGGAAACATTTGGTGTCATGGCTTGGTTCCTCTCTGCTGGCTGAATTACTGTCAAAATAATGGACATTTCTGAGATCCGAGAAAGCCAAAATTTACTCCAAAATCAGAGCTCTGTTAAAGGAAGTTGAGGACTCACATTTCAAAGAAAGAAAGAAAAAAAGTTAAAGAAAAAGTTAATGCTACTACAACTGCAACTAAGACACAAAATGTTCCTTTTGGTTCTTCTGTTGGCATTTGTACACCTGAAGAGAACTTCATACAAGTCAGTGTCATCTTTAGGAGGGCAAAATGGGACTGAGAAGCTCAGAGGTCCTGGTCTGCTGTCATTATAACAAGTCTGGGACACAATCCCCATGTGAAGGGTTTTTAGCCCTGCTGTCCATCCAGGGTCTGCATCTCTTCACAGACAGGCAGTGGCCTACAGCATTCTGCATCTTCCCTGTGCCCATCCCTATGGACACACACTCGCCTGCAGAAATCACATGTGCCTCTTTGAAAGAGGCACTCTGTGGAATTCATAGAATCATAGAATTGTCTGGGTTGGAAGGGACCTTTCAGATCATTGAGTTCAAACAACAATCCAATATTGACAAAACCATTACTAACCCATGTCCCTCAACACCACGTCTGCCCAGCTTTTAAATACCTCCAGGGATGGTGATCCCAGCACTTCGCTGGGCAGCCTTTTCCAAGGTTTGACAACCCTTTCAGTGTAGAACTTTCTCCTACTATCCATCCTAAACCTCCCCTGGCACAACTTGGGGCTGTTTCCTCTTGTCCTTTTGCCTGTCACTTGGGAGAAGAGACCAACCCCCCCCCCCCGCCCCCAACTACAACCTCATTTCACATAGTTGTAGAGAGTGAGAAGGTCTCCCCTTTGTAAGAGAGTAAGAGTACTTTGTAAGAGTACTTTTTGTAAATTACTTTTGAAACACAGCCATTTTTTCGGTTCATTTGCCAAGTAATAATATTTATACAGTGCTGTTCATCGGAAGAGGTCAAATCACAGTTAACAAGAGACATTCAAATTGGCGCTTCAGCTCCCTCCACCTCAAAAATAGAAGGAAACCCACAAACCAAAAGAAAGGAAATCTAGCAGGAAAGCATGAAGAAACCCATGTTTCTTTTCTGCAGGGTTTATAAGCCGTACAAAGGTGTCGTGGAGACAGGGCTTAGGGCCTATGTCCTATTCCAGCTCCAGGTGGACCCTCACAGGTTGGTGTGCCCCACCACTCGCTGTGCTTCCTACTCCAATATCTGGCTGGACCAAAGGTTCCTCATGCTCCAGACAAAAGTAGCCAACATGCAATAAATCAATTATCACCAGAGGTGGTAATGGCAGGTAAAAACAGCCATCCCCAAAACCTCGGGGGCAGCAGGGTAGTAAAATGCACCCCATATGCACTATTTCCTGCATTGTAATGATTCAGTAATACAAAGATTTCATATTTTCAAAATCATTTCTTTGTAGTATGATGGTGCAAAATTATGATCCATCCTATCCACGCCATTTAATGTCTTAGGAAGCCATGTGCTTCATGAGGTATTGGAGATTCCCTTAGAGGTTTTACATCCAAATATTGAGCCAATCCCATGTCTAAAATCCAAGGAGATCAGCAGCCAAAGAAACTCTGGGGTTTGGTTAATAAAAGTGCACTGACACCATCTTCCCTAACCTTCTGATCATCCAAGACAGGAGGTTTTCATTCACTTTGCTCCCTTCTTTAAATGCAGCAGCAGCTGGTTTAGGTTAGGAATGAGCTGTCTTGAAAGTGGAGGCTCTCTCCAAGAAGACATTTTAAATTCTCACATACTATCTCTGCACATACTTTCTCTGTCATCCCATCTCTCCCAGCTTGGATTAATTAAAAAATAAAATAAATTTTAAAAAAATAAATCAAACCTCAACTGTTAATCTGGAAATCAGTGAAAACTGATGGGTCTTTACCACTTCATACTGGATAAAGGATTAAGATTAACAAGAAGCAATAGATAATTGCCTACGGTAGCTAAGCAGAGTGTCCAGAGAGACCCAGGTTACAAATAACCCTAAAACACCCCAAAAGGCTGGAGGCGGAGGAGGAACTCGAGCAGTTTTACACTGAAACTGGAGGTTAAGGACTCAAACACCCAGGCATGCCTCGCACCTGCTGGAGAAGTCATTTCAACAGGATTTCCGAAATTATTAACACACCCTTAACAATTTGCAATATCGAGTCCTGAAAATGAGAAGTTTTCAAGAGAGCAGCCTGGAAACAGCCACAGATGGGCTTGGCAGGAACAGTCTCACCATAAAATAATGCCTCATAATGCAATTAATCTCCCAGAGTAAAAGTAATAAGGATAAAAACAACAATATTTTTCTCAGCTTCAAATGTAATTCCCTGCAGGTTACTGTCACACCTTTCATTTCTCAACACCGGTAACAATAATGTTTAGTTTTTATTTTTAATTGCATAGACTTCCCCAGAGTATTGGCTATTTGAGAGGAAAACCAAACTGTATTTAACTGACCTTATGCAAAAAGGGAAAAATGCCTCAGGGCACGGTTTTTGTTGTGTTTGTTGGTTGTGGGTGGGGTTTTTTTTAAAAGGAAAACTTTTAACTGTTCAATAAATAAAACAATGAAAGGGGTTGGGTGCTGTCATGCCAGCCATTTGTCTTGTCAATAAACTTACAAAAGTGACTGTTAGCAAGTGCCAAGTAAGCGTGAAAAATGAAGGCAACAGTTTGACAGGTATCTCATGCATTTTATCAAAGTAAATTGGATCCAGAAATATGAAAGATAGGTTTTGCAATACAGACTGTCTTCAGGGAATCAAAGGCTTGTTTCTATAGGGCAAGACGGCAGCCACTGGGCAAGCAATGACATTGCAGGAGAGCCTCATGGACTGCTGGCCAAACTTCACATTACACCACCATCACCTTGCCAAATCTTCTCCAGGGTCCTGCACCAGCTGCTTGCAGACTCTATTCACATTCCTCCTCTTCCCAGCTCAAACCACTTCACTCTAGTTTCTCCGCTGGCAAACTGAAAATATAATAAAGTTTTAAAACTGTTGAAGTTACAAGAACTCGTTGACAAGCAAAGATCCGTCATCAAGGCGCTTCAAAGCTTGACTCCCTCTACACAGCACTGGAAGGTGCTCCTGCACACACATACACTCTAAAATATTATTTTTTCCCTACTGTTCCTTTGAGTTTCATCTTTTACAGTGCTGGCACGGCTGCACCACTGCTTTGCTGCTCTCCAAACACCAAATACACATATCAGAAACTTTTAATTAGGCAGAAGCTCTGGTCTCTGAGCGCCCAAAGCTGCCGCACATTGGCTTTGGGGAGCAGAGTGCTCCTGCCTCCGTGGAAAGGCAACAGCAACTGTGGGAAAGTGGAGGAACCGGGGACCTGACAGCTCTGCCTGATGGGCAGCCGCTTAACAGGTCCCATGTTTTTTAAATGAATAATTGAATTTAAATTACTTCTAATACTGAAATTAATTTAACCTGTTTAAATTTAGTGTGTTGTCACATGTTGCAGGAGTACAGCTTGCTGCTGCTGCAGGTCTATTAATAGCAATTCCTGAAACTATTAATAACTGGAGCCAAACAGCTCATCTGTGTCATCTGCCTGGGGTCTCCAAGCACCAGCAAGTGCCCGTGTCTCCTTTCAGCAGGAGATACACAAGGTCCACTTGACAATGAGGAAGGTGAACAAAAAAAGATGCTGGAAAGCCCAGCTGTGGTCAGCCAGGGAGGCTGTGATGGTCCTGGGAGCAGAGGCTGCAACCCCATCTTCTAATCTTTGGTCTCACAGAGATTGGAGGAAACTCTCCTTGAGCATGGGAAGCTTTGTGATCTCCTCGGGGCAAGGACTACTCATCTCTTTTCTTCGTAAATGGTATTCAAAGTTGAAAAAACAGAAAAAATCTTTCTAAAATGAGCCCTGGAAAGCCCCCCAATCATTTTGTACTAGTGGCAAGACCCAAAATTTTCTGTTCGTGGGTGGCAGGGTGGGATGAGAAAAAAATTCATTACAAGATGAAAGGTTTCACACTTCTCTCTCCAGCTGAAATCTGCACTACTCTGAGCATGCTAGGGGGCTGTCAGCTCCCCCCGTACCACCTACCCCAAGGGGGTAAATCCTTTGAGCAGTTACAGCAAAAAAAAGAGACAATGGCCCAATTTGTAAAGTATATTTTTAAAGCATCTCCTCTGAATAAGTTTGTCATGTGAAATGATAAAAGAATCAGAAGCTAATTTCGCTTCTGTCATCCCTGCTGGGTACAGCACATGGGAAGACCCTCAAAACACCATTAGTGTAAGTAATATGTTAAAACATGAAGTTTGGCTTGGGGCAATAAAACCAGATCACCCTGACAAAGAAAGATGAATATCTTCAGCTGCACCCCATTTTTTTTCTTGAGCAGGTAAATACAAACACATCTCCAAAAGCAGAAATCCGTCACTCTCAACATTAGACGCATACACACAGTTACATTTTTTTTAAAATTACTGAGCAGAAAAGAATCAAAGATCAGTAGAATTTAATTTTCAAATTAAATGCTAAAAAAAATTCATGGTGCCATAGGCTTTTGTGCTTTCTGCAGATTAAATCAGCTTCGGCCAAGTCATGGCAGAGCGTGAAGCGAGCTGAACCTACTAACAGAGTCACAACTTCAAATTTTACCCAGAATGTCACAAAGTTTGGTGTTTTTTGAAAATCCATGATTCAGAGGCGCAACAAACTGCAGGGGGAAAAAAAATCACATTTCTTTTAACATTCAAAATCCTGTTTTGCACTTTGCAGATGGGAGGGAAAAACCCAATGGGGGGAGGGGGTGAAGCTTTCCTCTGTGAAATGCTGTCTGCTCCCAAAGGATTAGAAATCTTCCCCACTTTGAGACCACAGCTGGAAGCACAGACCCGGTCCCAGCTTGGTGCCTGCAGGGCTGGCATGGGGTCTCTGAGGAAACCCCCAGCTCAGGGCAGGACACAGCTCTCCTCCTGTGACCCCAGGAAAACCCTCCCAAAGCAGCTCATGAGCCGTCCCCTGGCAGTTTAGAGCAGGGAGGTTGGAAAACACAGTTTTTTCTGTGCTCTGCAGGAAGGCACCGGAATCTCAAAGGAACCTGAACGTGCAATACACTCTGTATATTATATACATGGATATTTAAGACTCAGATATATCCAAATAATTCCCTATTAATATATGGTATATATATAATACTATTAATTATATTAAGCACAAGCATAAATACAGGCTGGGCAGAAAAACACTGGAGAGCAGTCCTGAGGAGAAGGACTTGGGGATGTTGGTGGGTGAGAAGCTCCACACGCCCCTCAACGTGCGCTGGAGCCCAGAAACCCCCCACACCCTGCGCTGCATCCCCAGCCCCATGGCCAGCAGGGCCAGGGGGGGATTCTGCCCCTCTGC
>JAOXJM010000009.1:6507436-6519152 GCA_026413425.1 Tringa solitaria | reverse complement strand
AGAGTTAGGTTGATGGTTGGACTAGATGATCTTTAAGGTCCCTTCCAACCTAGACTATTCTACGATTCTATTAAGTGTAAAGAAAGATGGGAAAACAGATCAGCCTTCAGCATGACTGTGAAACATTTCATCTTGTCTTGCAGAAGAGCTATTTTGGTGCAGGCTGGAGCAGCATCCTCACCCATGCCTGCTTCTGCTGCTGCCTTGCAAGTGCCTTCAGGAGTTTTTCCTGATAGGTTTCCCTTATCTGCACTGGTGATATCGCCTTCCTGCTACCTCCCCCGCATTGAGACAATCCAAATTTCATAAAGCCATGGGAGTGGAAGTTGGGGACAAGCTTTGCATCCACCCCAGCACTGCCATCAGCATGGGGCATGAATGCTGATGCAGTCCCCCATTCCCCACAGGGGAGAGGGATGGGACATCCTGCGGCTGGACTCTGGGAGGCTGAACTCTCAATAGCCCAGAAACCTGGCACAGAGATAATAACGACCTCCCTGATGAAGTCCCATGAGAGATTTAATAAAATTACTGCATTAGATTGGCATTCCTGGATTGTCAACAAGTGCACCTCCATGATGTAGCCAAGTGGCCTTTAATTATTTTAAGTTTGCCAAAGCTTGGGCTTCTACCACATCAAACACACAGGTATTTCGCCTGAAATGCTGAAATCTGGGGGAAAACAGGAATAAAAGCTCTTGGCTGGCAAGGGCAGATTTTAAACCTGGATTTCTCCTTTGGTCTGAGTCTGGCTACAAAGTCCAGTCTGCTCGGAAATGCAGGAATTAATTACCCACATTGCAAGCACCCGTATTATTATATTTGTTTACCTTATTATCTGGTCTTGTCTGACTGTTATGCTTTGTTAGCATAACACAAGTATTTTGTAACACAGAACTGAAATTTAGGCAAGAATTACCTTCCCTGCCCTTTAATTTATACCAAACTCAGAGTACATTTAATTAACACAACAATTTTGAACATGATTTAAAACCACAAGAAACTTTAATTTTAAACATTGATTTTTATCTAGTTCTAGCTATTTTCCTGAAGACAGCCTGATGCTTGTTAACTGGTGAGTATATAGTAATTTAACCTTCATGTTAAATCCAGTATTTTTTTGCTACCTAGAGAATGCAAAATATTCTCTAAGTGTTGTCAAGCAATTATAACCCAGATTCTCTTAGTCAGAAGCTATATTTGAAGTCCTAATTTATTTATTTTATATGCTTTATTATTCTAGGAAATAGAATGGGACATATTTATTATTTAATAATTTTTGTCAAGCTGTCCTTGAGTTGAAATTGGGATTCATTTGAAATTATATAAACACAGCATCTTTATTTGCTTGTCATTTTAGAAAATCAAATTAAAATATGCTGGAAAGACAGAAGCAATGAATTATCACAGCATGTTTTGCAAATAAAACTAAGCACCTTCTACAGGAGGTGTATTAATGGTAGGTAGTAAATGACTCTTTCAGGTTAACATGTGATCTTTCAAATACATTTATGTGCCCTGAGATGCACATAAAGTACCTAACAGGAGTTTTTAAAGTACTTTTTTAAAAGTAAATAGCAAAGTAGCATTGAAATGAGGAGTTCAGTTCCCAGTCTCCACAGGTATCTATGGAGATTTTCAAAGACTTTAAAGTAATGAAAAACCTTTGGAATTCTGACTCCCAAAGTGGGGCGGTGTCAGGGTCCATCCATCTCTGGGTGTTTTCAGTTGTAGACTAGAACAAACTTTCCTGGTTTTGCAATTCTTATCCTTTTACTCAGTTTTGAGTGAAGAAATCCAAATAAAACAAAAATCCCTCCCAAATATTAAATTGAAAACAAAAGTGACAAAAGCAAAAGGTTTAGAGCACAGACATTGAAAAAACTTATACTGGAAATAAAATCAGAACTTCCCTGAGTATTCCTCATTTATAGAGACTAAAACTCCCACAGATTTAATAAATGTCTTAAAGTATGTATGCAGTGAGCCTGAGCTCACTTCCAGTGCTTGAGATATCTCTTATCACTTGAGAAATATTTTTAGTGTCTTAAAACTCAAAGAGGTCCCATTCACAAATTCTTCCACTACAGTTATTTAAAATAGTCAATGTAAACTATAACTTGAAACAGATTTTCAGAATTCCCAATTAAACAGGCATCCCCCGGTACTAATTTTTTTTTTCTTCCAATTTTTTTCCTTCCTTCTAAAAATCTCATTGCAAACCCCAAAGCATCCAGAAATGTTTATGGAAAGTTTTTTTCACATGTCTAAGACAGCTGCAAGACTTCCAGCTTCACACATAATTCGGCGCTTCCTGCAGCAGCTCAGACCAGCGTGCCTTGGATTTCTTGGCGGCTTTTCTCACCAATCGCCTTCATGGGGCCGGGAGGTACGAAAGGCTGATAAGGGGGGGGATGTCTAAGAAAACTTAACCACAGGGTGGGACTATGAGAGGCAGCTCCTCAGCTCCCCCCATCCCTCGGAGCGCTCTGTGCTGGGTATTTCAGGTATTTCAGCATCTTAGGGCTGGGGGCAGCTGGTGGGTGAGAATTACAGCCCAGACTCAAAGGCAGAACATCCCAGCGCAGTGACTCAGCCAAGACAAACCCCAGCAACAGGCAGAGGAGAATAAGCAAGGAGGAAATAATTCCCCACCCTGGGGTTTCACCTACCCCTCGCCCTGAACACCCACGGCAGACAAGAGGCAGAGCCCCTGCCCCAACAGCCCATATCTCCCTCCCAGTACAGCATCCGTGGGAGACCCTTCCCTGCCCCAACAGCCCATATCTCCCCCCCGGTACAGCATCCATGGGAGCCCCTTCCCTGCCCAATGGAGCCAGCACAGGGAGAATGACTGGCTTGTGTGCTGGCTTCTAGCCAGACTTGCCACTTTTTCCCCTAACAAGACAGACAGTTGACTGTAAATTGGCATAAAAATATACATATTTGCATAAATCCTGGGGCAGACCATGCATAGCTCCTGCCTTCCCTTTTTAAAACGCGGTGCCTCCTCCTCTGCAGGGATGGTTATGTGCACACGATGAATAAATAAAAGATAACCTCATGAGATATTCCAATAGGAGCCTCGACTTTCTGTAATAGCAATAACATGAACAAAGAGGGAGGAAGGAGGAGGGCCCCTTGGTGCTATTTTCAGCCATTATTAAGGGAGATCAAAAGGAGCCTCGGAAGGTCAGAGCCCTCCCAACGGTGCGGTGCTGCCAGCCCAGCCGGGGCGGATGCTGGTGGGACAGGGTCGCACGCCTGGGCTCCCAGTGCTCTGCTGGGAACACCCTGCAGGCTCCAGAAACCCAGGCAGCGAGGCTTAAAATTCGGTAAAGACAAAAGGAGAAACCCAGTAACAGATGTCTAAAGAGAGAGAGAGGGGAAGGGATCTGTTTGGACTTGTGAGAGTAAAGAAAACGAAGTATGCAAATCACTTCTCAATTTCATACAAAAACACCCCTTTCAAGGTTTGAGCCAGGGAACAGAGAAAAACAAGAGTTCGATTCAATTTGCTCATAAACCTGGAGGAATGGAGAGCCTGAGACAGAACTCATGGGACCAGGCACATAGAGCATAAGCCTGGGAGAGCTGCCTGATGCACACGCCTCATCTCAACCCAGGCAGGGCTTCCTCACACGTTCAGTAAGTCCAGGCCATCCCATGCAGAAGCTAAGCCAAGTTGGGGTGAAGAAACAAACTTTTAGCTTCTGGTATCACTGCTACTATCACACCAGAAAAGACTATGAAGCATTTTCCACAGCCTGTTGCAAACCCAACACATGGCACAGACTTGCTCAGGGCTGGGCACCTCCATCAGGCTTCCCAACCCCAGCCTCTGCCATTCCAAAGGGTTTTCCTCCAGGAACACCCTCTGGATAAAGCAAGCAATGCCAGAGGATGCTATTGCTAGAAGGTATGGAGGAGATCCCACAGGAAGCAGGAGGGCAGCAGTGTCCCCGACCATGACTGGCAGCCTCTCTCTTCCCAGCCCTGTTTACCCAGGCCATGCTTTGCTCAGCCTGAAGCTCTTACTTACAGATTCCCTTTGTCAACCATAAAATCCTAATCCTTAAAATAAAAGCAAATTAATTGGAATATCAAGAGGTTTTTTCCTTTCTACTGAGAAAAATCTTGAATTCAGCAGAACAGCGCCGGCTTCTCTCCATACTAACATCACACCCCGCACCCCAACGGGACCACTTTAAAAGACCCAGTTGAAGCCCTCCTCTGCTCCTGTGCTGACAGGGTCATTAAAACTCACTGTAGCATTGCTCGATGTGGTATAAAGACATAAAAGAAAGAGCCTCAATGCTGGAATTAATGCAAAACTGCTAACCAAACATCAGTCTCGCCCTTGCCTAGTTCCACACACAGAAAGCTGAGCGTGGACTCGGGGTTTTTGCTTTGGTACCACATCGAGCAGCACAGCACAACACCAAAACCCAGAATTCGCCTGCCGTTCCCTGGCAATGTCATTCCAGGACACGCAGAGGGATGCAATGTGGAAGCTGAAGGGTTAAACGAGTTCTCCCATTCAGCCACCATCTGATGTGTGCACATTCAAAGTGCTAATTATGTCTAACAAAGACAATGCACAAAGCCCTACATGATACTGTAGGAGATTTCAGTAATGCCAGTACAGCTTATTAGGATCATTTTTTGTGGGTTAAAATAGAGGGTGAACATTTAAAACCTGTACGCGTATTTGTACGCAATGTCCCTAAGCGTAATGAAATCTGAATTAAGAGCAATTTTCAGAAAGATATTGCATTTTCTGTCCTGTAAGCCTATTACCTTGCTCAAAGGTCCTTCAAGTATTAATGGAGAAAGCTGCAGGGAAATCTAATCAGCCATGAGTTGGGGACATCTTGGTTGGAAACAGAGATGGACATAGCTAAAGCTAAAGAACCAGAGAGACATTTTCAAAAGCAGTCTCAGTCGATCAGAGGGAAGGTTTGCATTGCTGAATCTCAAGGTTTCCCCACAGGAAAGGCCTAAAACAGGGAGAGGTGGTACACGTCCCTCACTGCCTCCGCTCTTAGCCAGATTAACAAGGAAAATAGGAGTATACACATGAAAAGAGAGGTAACACTGGAGTCCAGCACGCCAAAATAACGAGACATGGCTGAGGTTAATGTGGGGACAGCTGGGACCCGAGCCACCAGCCTTGTCCCTCCTGAGGCACCTGAGCAACCCCTGAGCAGGTCGGAGACAGGTGCTGAAAAAGGAAATGGTTCCCAGCAGTGTATATATGCACATTTATATATATATACACACATGCATAATGGCAGCAAGACAGAACACCACGTCCAATTCCAACCAGAAAGCAAGTGCTAGATTAGTGCTGTTTTAATTACAGAACTCCTGGCTTTTTGATTTTTTTGGACTGTGTCTGCATTTTTATGTTTATGGAGCAGAGATACCCAGGAGGCGAATCTCAAAGTACCTTCTTCTCTTCGTTATTACTTGGCATTGCAGAACCTGGGAGCCCAAGGCACCGTCATGCCCCAACATGTAGGTGCGCATTGCAGAGTCTGACTTAGTGCCTCCAACAGTGGTGAAAGGCAGAATTAAAATGCAGTGTTGCGCTTCTGGTGGCTTTTTGAAGTGCTATACCTTGCAGTGGTATTTATTAGCAAGGTTTCCTATGGAAACAAGGTTTATACAATCACACTTCTGCACATCCGAATTGCAGCTAAATTCAAAATATGGATATAAACTTCAGGGAATTATGTCCCTACAAAAGGGAAGGCATAAAAACTGGTGAAAAACAGTGTTTAGGTAGATGCAAGTGGACAAACGCTGCCTCAACAAATGGAAAAAGTAGCAAGAGCAAAGCCATTATAGCTATGTCTGGTTGTCACCCATAGGCCCATCATAATGAAGTGACCATGCAGACCATACATCAGGTCATCCCCAGCCCATCACACCTTGTGAGGGACATGAGGCACCCTACGTGAGGGTTACTGCAATGCACCATGAACGCTTTAGAGACCAAAGGACCCAAACCCCTGGGAAAGCATACCTCATCAGGGCTGGTCATCCAATTATATTTTTCTCTCTAGAAAAGCAACATGTCTGAACCAGAACAACCATCCCATGGCAAATGCAATACAGAGTGAAATCATCAATATTTCTACAAGTCTGAAATTCATGGCTTCAGTTTCTGTCATGAACCTGCTGGAACTACTGTGCGTCTCAATGGTATGAATTACTTGCTGAGGATGGGAGAAATTTTGAAGAAGTAGAGCAGGGGAACTAAACAACCTCTATAAATGTCAGCTTACAAGTCCTTTGTTTGGACCTTAGAAAATAAGTCGCTAATGCAAAACATTAATATAGTCACTATTTGAAATAAGTTCCTCTCCAGTATTCCATGCCAATTGCTGCAATCCCCCACATCGCAAGCTCATGATGCGAGCAATGTTCCATAGTTGTTGCACATTAGGACAGAGCTTGTGCAAGCTTTTGAATCCCAGAATGGGTAAAATTCTGAAAAAAAGTTCCTATTTGTAGTGTTGAACCAGAGCAGGGACACAGGGCTCACCTCAACTGGTTTGTCAGGACAGGGTGTTATTCAATCTTCACTGCTGGACGGATTTGGGGATGAGAAAGGAAAGAGTAGGAACATTCAAAGCTTACTCAAACTGTTCCTAGACACACAAGTATAAAAAATTAACTCCCGTCACTTTGACAGTAATTGTATTATGTTGTCTGGATGCCCAAGACTTTTTCTATGGGTACTGTAACATCAGTGTGAATGTTATAGCTGGACTTCACAGGGCACAAAAACTGCCCAGCAACTAGCTGTCTATTCTGAACATAAATACCATCTTTTTAATTGCCAAAATACCTCCCATCTTTCCTGCTACAGGTGATAATATCTTTTTAAAGCCAACAGAATATTTCATTTTAGCTTCACAGTCTCACTGTTTTTCCCTACACTGGAGTCTGCCTCACAGTGTGCTTTACACAATTACCAGGATGGCAAAGTCAACATCTCCAAAGCTTGGAAATATGAAAACCAGGTTCTTTTGCCCAAACTTAAATAATCCTTGCTGTACATATGAATTTTGCTGCAGCCTGAGGTGACTCTTTTTTCCACGGGCTCTCTACCTCCCTCAGTGTACTGAGAGGATGCTGCACAGGCATTGAGCAGAGATTCAACAGCCCATTTTGTTCTCGCAGTTCAGTGTGTGGCCTTGTGCCTTATTTACTATAATTATTTCAACATCTGCTCTGAAGACAGAAATTTGTTTATTTCCTCAGAGGCTTTTCTATGGCACTCATTGCTATAGTGTTTGAATGCTTTATAAAATATTAATGGATTTCTGTTCTTTCCCTTCTGTTATCATCTCCATTTTCCAGACGGGAAATTCTGGCCCGCATATTAAATTGTGAATTTGTTCACCAATTTGGGAGGAAACAGCAGATCTCCCGCACACATGCAAACCAGTGACTGTGTTTGCAAACCAGGCTCTGGCCAAAGGGGATGTGCAGGAATACCGAGTACAGCCCTCACTAGCCAGGAGGAAGCATCCCACATCCAACATAGGTGAGGTGAGGCATTAAGCAATGCATTCAGAATCAAACCAAAAATTTGGGGTTAGATTTGAGTTTTCCAAATATAAGCAATACAGAAATAAGGAGGACAATTCTTTTCCTTTTTAGGTATCCACTTCTTGCATTAGATGCCTTCCTACTTCTGCAACAGGAGTTACAGGAAGAGTATATCCCCAATGCCTAGCCACCATTTCCTATCATTTCAAGCCCTGCTGTGAGGGTCAGGTCACACACAGCATCTCCTTACCCTTTCCAGTAACATCTTCCGGTTTGAAGATTGACGACGTACAAAAAGTCTTAATTTCAGATTAAGTATTCTCCATCTTTCTTTTCAAGACCAATTTCCCAGCCCCCTGATCATTCTTTTTCCCTAAGCCCTCTCTCACCTGTTCCACAATTATTTAAATTGTGGGCTACCCAAAACTGTCCCCAATGATGAGTAGAACAAGTTGACCCCACGCACCACGCAGCCCGGTGCTGCTCCACGCACACCACAGGAGTCCAGTGCTGATGTCCCACAGGCAGGTCACAGCCCAACACACACAGCTCATCGGTCCAGTCTGTATTTAGATGTTTATTTGTGTCCCTATTGAATTACATTCTGATTTGTTCACTTTCTCGCCATCAATTTGAGTTTTAATCCTGTCCCTTAACATCCTTGCAGCCAACTTTGTGCCATCTTCAAATTTAATTAGCACACTCTCATCAATTAAAATAGTTGGTGTCACCAGAGCAGGACAGGCCCTGGCAGAGCCCCACTCCATACACTCTTCCACTTTGACAGGAGTTTGTAATTAGTTTGCAGATATGGCTGTCTAATGAACTCTGGGCCCATTCTGTAATTGCTTCATCAAGATGCAGAAAACACTAAATTAGGAAACTGTAACATTCCTACGGGATGCAGCTACTTTAATCATAAATAAATCCCTAAACAACCCCCCATTGCCACTTTTCCCCTGCTTGCAAAACTTCCTACCCCACAACTGTCCTCCACAGTATCTCAGAAATAACCACTGGCAGGGGAGATTTCTTGAGCTTTTATTTATATATATATCTCTAAGCACACCAAGAAGTTCTTCAGCCCAAGGTAACTGAAAAAAAATCCCACATTTATCTAATATATTCTAGACTGTTCTTTCTCTATTCAAGCCAGAGACCCTCTCCTGCCGATGCTGTTTATTAGTAATGATAGATACTGGACTGCAGCTGATCCTTTCAATAGTGGCAGATGGAGCAAAAAATAGACATCTACTGCTGAATAATGCTTTCTTTGGTTTCTCTATTGAATACAGCATCGTGTTCCTAGTCCTCTTTTCCTTCAATATCTGCGCAGCAGGTTCATGTCAGCCATCTGAAGCATGGCTGCAGCCATCTTCAAGTAGATCAACAAATAACTGGCAAAAAAATATTGCTCATCAAAAGGAGAGTGAGTGAATGCCATTCTGGCAAGGGATATGGAAAATTTCTACTCTACAAAAGATAGCTTTTTGAAAAAATGTACTTCGGGAGAAAGCACTGCAGAAAATATTTCAAATAGGTTTCTAAGTACCAGTGCTTCTGCACTGGACTTTGTTTTATTTCTTGGCTCAGCAGGGCTTGGACATAGGGCTTAAAGTGACTTCAGCTGTTGCAGTTTTGAATCTTTAAGCACTAATTCACATGCTGTATAACTGTTACACTTGTGACATGCCTTAAGCTGCCTAACTAAGGGACAGATCAACTTAGAATTATGCCAAGTGTTCAACTTGACCATAAATGAGCCAGCTCAGTTACATTTCCTAGCCCATTCCTGACCTCCAATGGTATTTAGTCGAGCCAAATCACCTCTAGCACTAAGCAGGAAAGGTTGAACAGAAAGCTGAAGTGTGGCTTCAGTTTGAAAAGACACCAAATTAAAAGCAGAAATATGAAAATTCAGATTTAAGCCTTGACACACTGGGTAGGGTAACCTTCAAGGTAAAGGTTCTGTTGTTCTCCCTTCCAGACTCACAAGCTGAAATAAAAGCAAATATAAACTGGTGAAGGATCATCAACAGCGTGGAGTTCTGCAGCTGCTGTGGGTGACAATGCTAGTGATGATTCAGGAGTCAGATGGATCCAGCTCTCCACATCAAGCCTTAGCTCTTTAGGAGAAAGGAGGAAAAAAAAGAAAGTAAAACTGTGTTTTAAGCAGTGAAATCAGCAGGCTCTGGCTGTCAGCATTTTTGTTTGTTTTTAGTGCAAATTTAGTAGTTGTGAATATCTCAAGAAGTTGCTGGCATCTGAGAATTTCAGGCTAAGACGCAGCCGATGTGGCTGTTTTCGCTTCCTGCCATAGCATCATCACCAGGAGCATGGCTTCAGCCCTGAGCTCTTCCTCTTGCTGCTTCCAGTGGACACCATGGCTGGTCCAACTCTGCAGCCACCAGACAATGAGTGAAGACACAGACAGCCTCATTCACTCAGGGTGTCACTAGCCCAGCAACCACTTTTCCCTGTAAGTTCCGTAAAGGTCATCAGAGCTCTATATAGGGAAAAGCAAGCATGCACAAGCTCAGAAGTTAAAGGATGCCCCCTTCCACCCGCCTTTCAGCTGACGGGATGCTCCATGGGTCTGGAGAAGGGCCAAGAACAGCATAAAAAAACCAGAAGAGCAGATGGAGGTGGGAACGATGCTCTGGGACTACCAAGCCCAAGCAGTCATGAAATACAAGACTTCAAAAAGCATTTGGTTGTGTTTCCTCACAGCTTCAGAGCCCTGAGGGTAACCGGAGCCCAGTCAGTGAGCTCTTGCCCTCAAGGTTACGGAAAAACCCATGTACTGCTGTTCTGCAAGCTGATATTCCCCACAGTCACACACTTGCAGGAGTTCAGAATTTCAGAAAAAAACGGCACAAGTCACAAAAATATTGCAAGAGTTGATGCCTTTCATAACTTGAAAAAGAGCAGGAGCAACAGCAGGAGGGACAACACTGTAAGCGAGAAGAGGCAGAAAACATGGGGCAGACCAGGGCACAAAGAGGTTGGGACGTTATCACGTCTACATTATGCAACAAACTCCAGAGCAGACACAGCAAAGCCAGAGGAGCCCTCAGTCCATAAACCCTGCTCAAAGCATTTCATGGACTTCATATGCCAGGGCCAGTAAAACCAGGGGGATTACCCACCTTCCCAGTCTGGACCAGCTGCTCTGCACCACATTCCCCTCCACTCCCAGCATCCACCCAGGCAAAGGCAGCTCAGGTCTTTCTCCTACTCTGATATAGGTATGTCCCTGCAGCAGTAATGAGAAACACACTTTCCCTGCTAGTCAGAAAGAGATTTTAAGAGGGTTTTTTTTTTTCACTGTGCACAGATTTTTTGAGGGTCAAGTCGTTCTCTTGGTGAGCAGGTGGAGGAATGCATTAAATCATTCAATGTAAGCGAAGCTGTCAGCATTGATCTGAACAGGCAGGAGAATTTGAAATGCAGTTTTCACCCATTTTAAATGGATCATCTTTCATATAAACAAAAAGTGTTCCAAATCTTCTGGCACTCGAGCATACGGAGTGAAAACGAATTATGGTACTGCACACTGCAAAGTTAAAAAGGCAATTTTCTTAACATCCAATTTTCAGCACTCTGCAACTGTGTTTAAATGCAGAGGGGTATATTGCTGTGGACCAAAGCCCAATAGTGCCTACAGGTTAGTCAAAGGAAAGATTTAAAATGCACAAAATAAATAATAATGATTGCCAAACTCTTCAGGTTTTGCAGTTTACTAAACAGATGTACCAGGTAATTCAATTTAGTGGCTACAAAGAGTATAATAGCTTAATGCAGTTTCATATTTAACCCGGTGGGTTAACCATAAAAATACAATTTATACTAATGGATATTCTAATCAGGGCAGCTTCCAAAGGGGAGCTGACAATTTACCCACTTCACTTTCTTACCAGCGCTATTTATTAATGATGCTGGATTGCAGCTCAAGCAGCAGGAAGACTGTTCTCTTGATTCAAACAGCAAATAATAGTACTATAAATCACTCAGGATTTTCTCAATACATTCACTGCTTCCACAAAGCTGCCAAGAAAAGCCTCACCTCAAGGAGTATGGTTTCACAGAATCACAGGATCACAGAATCCTCTAGGTTGGAAGGGACCTTCAAGATCATCTTGTCCAACCA
>JAOXJM010000009.1:6492412-6507336 GCA_026413425.1 Tringa solitaria | reverse complement strand
TGGAGGACCCGGCACTTGGCCTTGTTGAACCTCATCCCGTTGGTCTTGGCCCATCAATCCAGCCTGACTTTCTGACTTTAAGGCTTGAGGGGACTTTCCTGGGCCATGAGGTCTAGCACTTTGCTATCACAGGCAACTACAAGGTTGCTTCTTGCTCCTTTCCCTTGCTCCTGTTAAAGGATCGCTCTAAAACTTCACTGATGATGTTTAAAAAAAAAGAAGAAAAATTTCATAACCTGTTTCTGACCTGTTAAAATTGGACCTGGCTTTAATTTGATGCATTTTAACCTGAAAGCACACAGAGCTGGCATTCCTCCACGTTCCATCACTTTCATAACTTCAGCAAACTTTGGGTGAAGGTGTGAACAGAAGAGACACAGGGAGCAATACCTGCACGGCAGCTCATGAGACCTCTTGGTATCTAAATGGGTATGAGAGCCTTATGTAAATGATGCTTTTCCACGCTTCTGGTGTAGAATGGTTTAGGGCAGCTGAAGGATGAGGGAAAAAAAGGATGGTAATAGCCATTGCTTGTCAGAATCCCAAGAAAAACAGTGAAAATCTTCACTCGTGGCCTGGAACTGCCACTGATGAGTATCATCCAAGAACAAGCAGTTTACAGATAACTGAGTGTCACATTTACCAAAAATATGCAAATCTTGCTGGTTATGCTGAGAACCAGAAGGTTTTCCTACACTGCGTTATCTCCATTGCTTGGTCTCCAGATGACCAACTCACACCATATCACTGAAAGCTTTGGAAAACCACATCTTCTCCCTTTCTTAAAGCCCTATCCTTCAGAATATTCTATGTTTAAAAGCAGAGGTTTGTACATTTGTTTTTCTTTAAGTAAGGACTCAGCCTTTATTAGTTTTCAGAGTTCCTATCCTGGTGGGATGTGTGTGTGTATCTCTGTCCTGGATATGCAGTGGGACAAAGCACAGATGAAGTTGTAGCAAAACACTACTCAAAGTAACCCCAAAACGCTGAAAACACTGAAGTCATGTAAAAAGAAGTTTTTTTAAATATAAAATTGCTGCATTTTCTCTAAGCCAGAATCATGGTCTGCAAGCTCAGTTCATTTGTTTCATGTTTTGGCTTCTGTGGCCCCCAGGAAGACCAGGATGAGGTCACGGTGGCTTTTCAAGAGAAGGGTACGGCCCTACCATGCCAGAGCACAAACCAAGGTCACAGCATGAGAGTCTCATGAGACAGCATCAGGGAGAGTTTTGGAAGGAACCAGGATGATCCTGTTCATCTCTATGGTTTTTCCCAGGACACCACCCCTTCCAGGCACCAGAATTAACTTCTGACCCCCAATAACATCTCCATATGGCCAGTTCCTAGAATTCAAGAACAATGAACCAGACCATAAAAATCATTACATTACCATTAATATCTTACAGTCTAACTTATTTTTTTCATTTAGAAAATTTCATTTAATGTTCTCTTTACCTGCCCTTCTAATGAATTAACTTATTACCTGCAGTGGGTTTGTGTTCCTCCTTTTCAGAAATAAAAAAGCTAGGCATTTCAGGTACAAGGCGCCCCTGAAAACTGCTCAAGGAGGCTGAAAATAATGAGCTGTTGATGCTGGACTTCAAGGTGAACATACAATATGCATGTACTACTTCATTCAAAAACCAATCAGGAAAGTGTTAGTGCCTTGTAAGAAAGATTTATTAATATCTTGGAGCGGTGCTGACCTGGGGTGCTAAAGCAGAAGAAGAGGAAGAAGAGAAGCTCATACACAAGATCTACAAGAGAGAGCAGGAACTTTAATTCCCAAATTAGCAGATATTCGATTTTGAAGCACTATTAATACCTTAGGTAGCATGTGTATTTAATGAATCCGTAACATATTTTAAAAGAAAGAGGAATATCAAGTGACTGCAGTGATTGGTGATTTGATCCCATCAGCAACAAAATTAGAGGTTTCTCCCTGAGGGGTAACTTGTAAGGCCTAAATAATATTAACTGAGACTCAAGATATTGCCTCTTACAGTTGCCCAGTGCCCGTCTCACCCTTCCAGAGGTCGCCAGTCAGGGCCTTCCACTGGCCACGTCTTGAACTGATAATGAAAGCTATCTATAACATAGTTCATAAAAAAAAAAATAACAAAACCAAACCAAAAAATAAAACCAGCTAAGGCTTACACACTGGTGATAACTTTAAAATAATCTTTGCATTGCATCTCTGTGAATTTTTTTTTCTTGGTAGCAGTATTTTAGCATAATGGCAGAGAATGTTTCCTAAGGGAGCAACCAATAGGTGCTCAGTGAGTTGGTGTGATCACTCATCTGCACAGCTCTCCCTTCCTTATGGCTTTTAAACTGATCGACTGATGCAATCAGTTGACTGGAGGGCAAAGGGAATCTTGTTCCTCCTCTTCCAGTGAAAAATGGGCAAATACCTGTTGGGAAGAGACCTCGTACAGCAAAGGGGTGAACTCACATCACATCGGGCACTGGGGGATTCACATGGGAAATGATTCTTATGGACCTCCAGCCGCCTGACTCTGGGAAATGTCAGATTTGAAATATATTCCTTAAAATTACAGAAAACAGACAGTAGGAACTGAACCTACTCAGCCTGTCCCTCCTTATAGCAGATATTTTGCTTTCTGGTTCAGGAAGATCAGCCTGAAAATTAAACCTTTATTAGCTTGTGGCCATTCAATAAGAAAAAGACGCCCTAAGGATACATCCAAAATATTTTTCAGTTTAATTTACATGAACTAAAGACCTTTTGGTTAAGGATTGTCACCAAAAACCTCAGTTAGTTTGCACCAGTGATAGCTGTTTGCACAGGTTGGTAGTTTCTCAAACACCCCTTCCAAATCACCTGTTGGCAAGGTGGAAGAAATTACAGTGTTTTAAGCAGCTGTGAAGTGTAGCAATTGTTTTAGTTTTTCTATGAGTTATTCAGAGATTATGACATTCTTTAATAAATATGCCACCTGTGACTTATAAAATTAACTCATGTTTTTTCCATGGGAGTTTCCAATAACACTTCATATCCTTTTTCAATATGCATTCTGTGCTGTCATGATTTTGCCCTAAGTTTCTGTATGTAACTACACTTAAATAAAAAGACTTTACACTTTGCATGAAATTAAATTTAAAAAAAAAAAGCAAGGAGTCCTTGAGGACTTTAGTGGAAGTCTGCATGATACAGGAAGTGAAAGCCAAGGATCAGTTCTCACTTCCTCAATTGTTCAAAAGCCGTTTAGAAAGAAGTCAATAAATGAACGTCATAGATCAGTACCCGTGAGCATTTCAGTAGCATTCTTAGCCAGCTACAGGGAAGGTTTCACCCTGGGTCTCCTACAAGCACATCCCTATTCTGACCTTCAGAGGCTGGACTCTGGAGGAAAGGGCTGGGGAAATGGGGATACTGTGAATTTCAGATATTCAGCTTAATTTTATTCTCACAGACAGCAAGAATTTTATTTTTTTTTTCTGAGAAGGGACATCAGGGCCCTTAAGGAACACAATCATGTTCAACACGTACCACCAAAATTTGTTGTCAGCTGATGGCTCCCTAGTCATTTCATGACAGAAGTGCCCTGAGAGAAGAAAAGGTGCTAGAGAAAGGCTCAAAGACACCTCTCCCCTGGGGACAGACCATGGCACGCATGCATCACTTGGTACCGTGTCATATAAGTCACACTATGGACAGAGGGAGCTGAGAGCATGTGGGGGGTAAACACATCTCACCAGCCTTCAGCTGAGACCTGGACAAGGACAGTGGTCTAGACCTGCAGTCCCTGTGCACCAGGACAAGTCACTGCAGCAGATCAGGGCTGAACAGAGGAAATAACTTACTTGCAGGTGCAGTTATCTTAAAAAAAAAAAAAAAAAGATAAATACATATTAAAGTGCAAAGTCCGTTACAGCCACAGTGCTGGTGGGTAGATAAGGCAGAGCAGACTGCTTCTCTCAGCCATGGGATGCTGAGAGACCTGGCCCTGGGAAACCGTTAGACCAATGAGCACCTTCAAGTGGCTGTAAAAGAGATCTTACGAGTTGTTTGTATATGGAGTGGTTCTTAATATCCAGGAGTAACTTGGGGTCTCACTGTCTTCCTGTCCCTCATGCACTGATTTTCCCATGCAAGAGGCTGAAACTCAATCAGAATAATCTGTTCACACAGACCAGTGGCTGAGTTGGGCTCCCGTATCCCCCAAGACAGTATGAAATTCAGCCCAGCAAGAAAACCTGACCCTCTCAATATAGACCTTTCTGGAAAAAGAGCAGGGTCCAAGTTGCTTTCAGTACCTTTTACTGGCACTGGCCCCGTTTTTACATCCCTTGGCTCTCATGCCAGTGATGCTGATGTCTCTTCCCTCTTTCAGACCCCAGAGGGTACCAGAATAAAAAGCATGGACTCCTGCCCTGGAGGCTGCATTGACACCTGATGTTGGGACAGCCAAACCACATGAGTTTGGACACTGCAGCCTGTAAGCCAGCATGTATTTATAGACAGAGAAAGGCTTATTTGGTGTATCATGAAGTTCCTTCCACAGCCAGGGACTCTGCAAGAGGTTAATTGTCAGCAGCAGTGAAAGTCTATTTGGTACTTGACTCCCCAATCTGACTTTATTGCTATTTATAGACGATTCAGCACTTTAGCTACTCGTTTTATTCTCTTTTTCCCCTTACGTTTTTTCCCCTCCTTATTCTAAGAAGGTTTTGGTTTTCCTGGCACCCTTTTTATCATCCCACCACCCTCTACCCTCTCATTCAAGGAAGTTTATTTAAAACCAAAACACCACATAACTATAAGGGTTCCTACTTAGCATAATGAAGTTATTCAAGATGTTTACTCAACAAAAAATAGATAGTGAGGTCACATTGCTGTTGGAGGTTACAACTAACTACCGAGTTCACTGCACGTAGCCACAAGGCAAAACCTCTTTGTGCTCTGGTCCTGTCGCTCAGGGACCCATCATGTAGCTGTGGGTCTGTAACAGGGGCAGGATCTGTGCTGGCAGGATGCTACAAATGCCAGATACGTTCCTATACATCAGTCATTATCAGTGCCTCAGCTGAAGCACAGTCTGAAAGCAAGGTATCAGGTGGAGGCTGAGACTTTCCTCTTAATAAGACATTTCATGTTAATTAAGTCTCCATAAAACATAGCCCGAAGTGACTGTGTGACAAGGGAAGATTTGCACTGAGCATCTATCTGCAGGGCAGCTCACTCCTGATGGTTTCCTCTGTAAGAGGCAGGACAATATTTTTCCTTTTACAAAGCCCAACCGAAAAAATACCCCAACCAACCTGCTAAGAAGTTAAATAGGGACACCATCAGCCTACCAGAGGCTTCACTATTTCTTGCAACATGTAATTTTCTTGTCTGATTTGTCAGAGAGTTTTCTCTTAAATGCAGAAACATAAAATTTAACAGTCTGGCTTCTATCTCCCTTCCCAGGCTCCCGGCAACCTCTGATAGAGAAATGTCCAGGGACAGTGAGCTGCCACAGCATCCACCGACCCTCTGTAGGTGTCACTCTGCTTTCCTCCACAAGAAATGCCTGGAATCAGCCTCATCCTTATAACGATGGTGGAAGTAAAAGTCCAGACAAAATGTCCTGAACGTCTCCCCAAAGGTTAGCAAGAGCCGGAGCAGGACTCGGGGATTCCTCCAAAACACAGCGCATGCTCTCATGCTCACTTTAAAATGGACACCAAAAATTAAATAGCTTTTATGTCTACGATAACGGGAAGCCAACAGCACCATTAGTAGAGTACAGTCTAACACTAGTTTGAAGCTGGATGGCCCTGCATTGAAAAAGTTCAGCCAAGGAAATAGATGTCAAGAGTTTTACTGTGCTTCGGTTTTCTCATCTAAACATCCATAGCAAATATTTAACGGGTTATTTTTCCTTGCATAGTTTTCCTTTTAGAACAGGGCAGACAGTATCCTCAGAACTGTAGCCAGGGAAGGCTGTGTTATCAAGGAGGACAGCAGCAATGCATCAGGAGGTATATTTTTAAATCACAAGTCCTTTGGGACAGGGATTATCTAGTATAAGTTAAAATACACTACCAGCATTTTCCCAGTAACACATGGTCAGATGCAAGGGAATTTGCAAGCAAATTAACATGTGAATTTGATTGATACTGGTGCCATGGCTATTAGCAATACGATAGTCTCAGACCCCAGATTTTGCTCAAGGTTCAAGAGAGATCTTATATTTTTTTCTATAAATATGCATTTTTCACACACAAACACCGCCCTCTGGTGCATGCAGAGACTGATGCTGGTAAGCAGATTTATGAGCGTTGCCCCTGGCAACACAGTTGTTGAAGGTGATAAAAATTTTCATGTCTCTTTGGTTTAGAAAATGCCAGTGCATCAAAATGCAAATGATTCAGCCTCCTGCAAAGGTCATTTGAGGTAAGGGATATGTTTAACTTCTGTGTCTCTGGAAAGAAAATGGTGAAAACTGAACTACAGCACGTTTTGATACTTGGGGCGTATGTTGTGTTGTCACCTCACTGGTTTCTAGGAGTATATTAAGAAGGCTGCTGCCCACTCCTATAACACTTGTGATTTCTTTTATTTAAGAAGGAGGTCAAACTCACAACAAACCAGTATTTTTTATTCCTCTGCAATACCACACCTGTTTGGATAGTAAATCCCAGTGTGCACATTCACTCTTCTCCCTGGAGGCACACGCTGTTTCTGCTCAGTGAAAGACTTCTTCCAAGAAGATACAATTGCCCCAACCTGGCAGAGGAGAAATGATGCTGATCTGATTGCTTTTAATTGCATTTACATCGAGACACTCTCTCCTTCAGGCCAGAGCTGCTCAATCTTGGCCAGAGCAGTTAATGAGCAGCTGTGAAAAATTCAGCTTGCCCACAGCAAAAATACCTATTTCATCTATCCAGACTGGGGCTCCGAACAAGTAATACTGGAGCTTGAACCAAAAGGAAGCATTTTTATTGGGAACAGCTCTTCCAAAGTATGATTAATGGAAGAGCAGCAGTAGATTACAGCTTGCAATCCCCTGGGTAGACCTGCTGTCCCTTGCGTGGCCAGTCCAGCTCAGCTCAAGGCCCTGTAGACTTGCAAAGTCATTGCTTTAAATTTTCTTGAGAAAAAATATTGGTTTCTGTTTGTCTGGTTTGCCTCAAAATGGGTTTAGAGGAAAGAACCTGAGTTTCACTGCCATTAGGAATCACGTTTTATAATGTTCACAGATGAGAAAATGCAAAACTAGCTGCACAAAGAGCAGGAGCAGGCATTGAGGTTTCCTTTGAGCAGCTCAACTGATTTGCCAAAAGGTCTAACAAGCTCATTGAACTGCTGCTGCTGTGTCTTC
Source organism: Tringa solitaria (assembly GCA_026413425.1). Classification (NCBI taxonomy): domain Eukaryota; kingdom Metazoa; phylum Chordata; class Aves; order Charadriiformes; family Scolopacidae; genus Tringa; species Tringa solitaria. Next base: position 6,499,999 of record JAOXJM010000009.1, on the reverse strand, counting down.
ACTCAGGAGTTCCAAGTGCTGCTGGATAAAACCAGAGCCCTTCTCTGTGGTGGGGAATTGGTGGCAGCCTCAGCATCAGCACACTCTCTGCCAAGCTGTGACTGCAAAAAAACAAAACCAGAGGCTTGTTCAGCTTCCCAGCCAGAGAACAGAGTCAATAAATACACAGCAAAAGCAAGATCTACCTCCTAGAACACTAGCTGAAGAGTCTTTCTTTTCTAGGTTACTGAGACACATCAGACCCAGTGACTAAACCTCATTGAACAGATCACATTTGCTGGGCAGCACGAGCAGGTCTGATCCCTTACCCTGCCTCTAGGATGACAGTTGTTTATTTTACACTGAGAGTGCCACAACACACAGCAATCTCACTGAAGAAAAGTGGCTGGGTCATGACAAAATTCCGTTTTCTTTGCTGTTATTGATATTTTCTGGTAAGGACTGGAACACTTCGGTGAGAAGCAGCTCAAAATTACTGCTACCCATGGTAGTGCATTACTGCAATATCCAGGACTATTCATCCCACACTGAAATCAGAAAAAAAAAAAAATGCATCACCTGGTTCAAGTCTGATTCCTCTGAAATTACCTGTTTGATAAAAGAACAAAATTACCTTTAAAATTAACAGATTATTTCATGAAAGTTCTAATTTCAGTTTATATTGCAGCGGGGGGCGGAGGGGAGGGAAAGAGAAGCCAAATACATAAGCAATGCTTGTTCGTTAGTATTTATACCTAAGATAATGGGAAATACATTTATCTTTGAAGTAGTAGACCCCATACTCCAAGAAATGGAGGGAAAAAACTTTGTAAAGATAAACTTCAAATCAATTGCGATATTGGTGTAATCTTCCCAGTGCCCTGGGATGAGCCTGAGGCTCCCAGCCAAGCCCTGCAATCACATGAAGGAGGATGGGTTGGAGGGGAGAGAGAGGAGGAATCAACATATGTCAATTTGTTTGACTTTGTAAGAGACGAGCTGGAGTTGTATTTAATAGACGTGAGCAGAAAGCAAAAAGCATGACCAATGGCATTAAAAAGTTACCTTGATTTGAAGAAAAGCGCAATGAAGAGAGGAAACTTTGGGACAGACGCTCAATGGGGAGAAGGAAATTTATTTTCCATAACTTTTTCTAGTTATGTGACATGCCCAGGAAAGGTAGTTGTCATCTCTTCCCTGGACAGGGAAGGGCATAGGAGACTGAAATTATTTTGCCAAAGAGCAAAGCACTGGACGATGTTGCAATAGAACCCCTATGGGTGTGTGGGTCCTGGACCCCCCAGTGCAGGCACCGCATCTCAGGACAATGCTGCCCGACCTGCGTGGGAGCACAGAGGGTCTGGCAAGGGGATGAACCCAGCCGAAACCAAAAGCCAAGGGTAAAAATCGATTCCCACTGCCAACTCACATGAAAGGATATCTGTCCCATGTACTGGACCTTTCCTTTCCAAATTAGCTCTCACCTCTTCACCACGTTCAACACAAAATTCGTGCAAGCAGCTATTCAGGGTGAACCCTGCTCCTGGGGACAGGTCTCCCTGAGCAGCCCATGTCCACACTGCTGTGGTGAGCCACATAGGTGTCCGTATGGCTGCACATGCAGGGTGTTCCCCATGCACCCAGGGACCACTCTAGGAAGCAGGACATGCCAACACTATGCTTGTCCACTTCATACCAGCACTGGATCTTATCGCTTCTCATCATACTGTTGACATCAGCTGCACTCCCCAACTCTTCTGGCATGATATCATTTGTCCCATCCCTAAATTCATCCTGGGATATACCTTCTGTATCCATGGGACAGGGTTGAAGCATATTTCTTCAAGGATCCTCCTCGGCCTAAGACATTTTAGGTTGAGGTTCTTCATATCTAGGTTTAGACATGGTCTATGATGCATATTCAAAGTTTGCACCTCTGCCTTCAGCACAAATGGTCCAGATTGAGAAAGGAACTCAGGACCTAGAAAGCAAATTGAGCCAAAAGGCATTGTAACCCCTTGCTGGGGAAAAAGAACCCTCAAAAACCATCATACCTGCTAAACTGGATCCCACCTAAGAAATGCATCAGCAGCTCAGATGCCATGACAGAGAGAGACAGGATCGTATTTGGATCCTATCTATCGTATCAATCCTGAAGGAGAAGGCCAATGATGCAAGGGTTTGACAAAAGAGGAGGCTGCAGAATACACTAACTTGGAAATTAAATTAAACTTTCTGCAACTTATATCTCAAGTCAGGTTGGGCACAGAAGAGAAACTGAGTAAAACAGAGGTATTGCAGAAAATCATGCTGTATATTCACAAGACTGAGTGCCCTGGTAGCAGGTACCTGCACTTCAGTGAGATATTAGGACATCCTAAGCCATGTGTGTTTAATTTTTAGAGATTACATCCTTGTTAACCAGTAAAGACTGCCTGTTCCCGCTTGGTGATATACGTTGAGCTTAAGTCACAGAATCATGGAAAGGTTTGGCTGGAAGGGACCTTGAAGACCATCAAGTTCCAACCCCCTGCCCTAGGCAGAGACACCTCCTACTAGACCAGGTTGCTCAAAGGCCCATCCAGCCTGGTCTTGAAGTCCTTATTTAAAGTCATTGAATTCTAGTGTCCAGGACAGCATTACACAGGAATCCATTGGCTGGACTCCATTTCTCAAACTTGCAGGGGGAGCACACACTATGGCATGAATCCAAGGGAAAGAAAACTCTCCTACAGCATTTTCTTTCCCCCGATGCAGCTCCTTCCCTGCAACCCTTTTTGAGTGTAAAATACAAAGGCTGGAGCCAAAGGAGGCAACAAATGAGGGAAAACACCGCAGCTCAGCCAGGGCAGGGCTGCCACACGCAGGTCTCGGAGCACGGATGTACATGCAGGCAAAAATCAGCGCCCCAAGATTTAATTGGTGCGAGAATCCCAGCCCTAAAGAGGGGGAAAAATCCTGGGCTCACACATAGTCAAAATACTTTCTGATCACGGTGTTACTGGAATGAAACAGCACACGGAGTTCCCAAGAATCAGGTTTTAACACTTCCATTGCAGTTTCACTTTAATAATTTCAAAGAGTAGAAAGCAATAAAAGCAAAATGGCATTAATGAAACACTAAGGTCACGCACTTAGGAGAGTCACAAGTCAAAAAGTGTAAAAGTTAAAAGCTTGATTACCTTAAGTGTTTCATACACAAATAACTCCCTGTATTATGCCTGCAATGCTTGCGTTCAAGTAATATCCAGTGTTAGTTATTTGGTCAGAGTACTATGAGATTTAAAAGTTAAAAAAAAAAACATTTCAAAAGGAAGGATTAATAGAATACTATAAATTATTAGAAGTAAATGTACTTAGCACTCCATCTACTATCAAGTAGCCTTTACCTTAAGCAACCTGTGGCAACACAAAGCAGATAGGTTCATTTTTGTTTATACTGCCTGGAAACATCCCTCTTTTCTGTTTTGTTTTGGTTGGGTTTTTTTGCACAGAGAAGTGAACTTTACAAGAGTTAAAATTTGAATCAACTTGTTGATAAGAGTCAAGTCGATGTTTTGTTCCTGTTGGCCACAGATTATGAAAAGAATCTGCACCACAATCTAAATATATGGTTTTCATTTTTTCCTTATTTTGAGGAAGAAAAAGCTTTTATTTGACAAAACAAACATCATTTGAAAGCTGTCTTTGCTGCACATCCTCCTGCACCACAGTTGGCCTGGTTATTAATTCAATGCTTGGGGAGAAATACTGAAGAAATAAAAAGAAAAAAAAAAAGTTTGACTGGCAGAAAACACTTCCCTCAGCCCCCAAAACTCCACAACAACAAAATTATCATGGTGAACATTCATGAACAGCCCCACGGCAGGGAAACCAGCAAAACCAACTTTCCAGCCTTCTCCAGCGCTAACCATGAAATCAGACCAAGAGCTCCTGCTCTCACCAGCCATCCAAGCGGAGCCCCTGCTCCACCTCCCGCTCAAGGAGACATGCCTCAGCAAAACACCCTTGGAAGTCCTTCCTAAACCATCTCAGCCCAGTGATATACGGCTCCAAGAGTCATTGAAGGGAGAGGGAACAGTGAAAGCTTTGTTTTCTTGGAAAAGCATTGTGAAATGCCCTCACAACCTTTCCTCCCTCAAGAAAACATGACCGGAGACACCTCAAAACAAGGCAGGATGAGAGCAAAGCTGCTCCCCAATGGGAAAGCTTTGACTCAGGACTCTGAGACCTTCCTCACCGCCCCAAATTGCAATGCAACCCCAATTCTCCTGGGACGTCCAGCAGCTCTGCTGTAACCCACTATGGCTTCACCGAGTCCTGAGAGGGCAGAGAGCCACCCCCAAACGCCTTTCTGGCTTCCACACTGGGGTCACGGTCATGTTTGCATAAGCTTCTTGGCACCATTCGACCTTTAAAGCTCAGGGCTAAGGGAAGCAGAAGGAGTTGGGGCAGGAGTAGAGCAGCAAAGTCCTCCTCACCCATCCAGCAGCGGTCGGGAAGCCTTAGGGGACAGGCAGCAGCACCTCCCTTCTCGCAGCCAGGAAACAATGTCGGTTTTCCATGTCGGGCCCCAGGTTTGGGAGGAAAAGCTTTGCAAGGGGTTGATGTCTCGGTGTGAACACCTACCATGGGCGAGAATGCAGTTCGGAGCCCCAGTCGTTTCCAGGAAGGGTTCCTGGCAGCCAGAAGCTCCTGTGTGTTTCCCGACAGCCCCCGGCAGCCCACGCTCCACTCCTCCAGCTCCCAACATGGAACCAGCCCCTTGGCCGCCCCGGGCAGGAGCCGTCCCAGCCCCAGCCAAAGGACTGTGGGTCCTGTTCCTGCAGGGACAAGGATGGGCTCAGTCTCCAGCAAAACTCATGGGTATAATTCAGCCCACAAACTGCAGAGGACCAGGTAGAGGACCAGAACGATAAGATTCCCTTGGTTTTTAATACAATTTATTTTTTTACACTGAGCTACAAGTGTGTTTTCCTCTGCAACTATCAACAACTTTCTATCTGCAACTTTTCTCCAAGTTGTTCCCTTCTCCAGTGTTTCCCAAAAATGTTGCTATCTGAATAGAAATCAAGAAAAAAAAAAAAACACATAAGCCCACCTCTACAAGAGCACATGGCTCCAACATATTTTTCCTGAAGTGATGCAATTCCTGATAAAAATTTGCAATATCTCTGGAAAACCATCTTTAAAGCAAAGTAACATATTATTAAAATATACACCGAAAATAATAATTTCAAAACATTCTTCCTTACAACGGATTGCATTTTACCCTCTAGTGCACTATAAGATTATCTTTTCACTTAACATTAATCTTTAACAGGAATTTATATAAAAACAACTTCACTGTATTTAAATGTTTAGTCTGGTACAGGGAAAAAGTATTCTCTGCACAAGTCTATCTTGTTTAACACGTAGCATTTTCAGTTAGAATAACCAACCTATTTTGGGGAATACAGAGACGTAGCATATTTTGGCTGGAATTTTATCTTAAACTCCCTATTTAAATTGGCATAAAAACACCTTTAATTTGGAACAAGTTTTTTTACAAAAAAAAAAACCCAATAGCTGCCTGAGCCGCTAGCACAGTAAGATTTCAAAATTCTTGTGGTCTGAAACCCGTTCAAAGATGAACTTATCCTGGATTGTTTTATGATGTTTGTCTGCCCTATAAATCTGTGGTGGCGCTACAAGTGCTACAGCAACTCCTTGAGACTGAAGGTGAAGAGAACAGCAAAAAGTTCCCTGTTTGTTTTAGAGAAATGGATTCAGTAACAGCTCAACCTCCTTGAAAGAACTGCCAGGGGATAAAATAAACTGAGGGTCCTTTCACAGTAAATATCCTTAAGTAAAGGGGTTGGGGACCTCTGGTGGGACTTCACTTATAATAATGCTCTGAATAAATTGCTGCTGCTGAAAGATATTATTCATAATAATGAAAATAAAAGAATAGCTGCTATACTCTACACAGACATTGGGAATGCTACGGACAGGGAGGAAAGACACTTCTGAACAAGCAGGGATGGGAGTCACCGGGGCAGGGTTGCCTCATGCTCGACACCGCAGCTGAAATATGGCTTTGTTGTGTGCTGCAACACGGGATTTCATTAGTCTGAGCATGGTTTTTTTGTGAAACACAAGTTTGGTATGCTCCTCCGAGGGGCTGTGCCAAGATTTTCGGAAATAGCGTTTTGCTGGGTTTGTGGGATATATGTAATGTCACAAAGGTTTATTGAACTTTCATTAGCGATAATATTTGTTCTGCAGCAAATAGGGCAAATACTCAAAAACATTTCTTGAATGTAAATCTTTACCTGCTGTAACATAACCTGAAACACTAATGAACCCATGAGCAGGATGTTCTCCCCTGCCCTGGCAGACATTGAGCAAATCAAAGAGAGTGTGCAACCCTGTGTTGCAGCTGGAGGGATGTGCCCAGCCATCCCCACCACATTTGTGCTCTCCTGGACAAATGTGTACCAGGGCAGGAGCTCTGCCAGGTCTTTGGCCTGGGCTGTCCCAGGGGATTTGGTGGTTGGGTGGAGCGAGGACAACCCTGTTCGTCTGCCTCGTGGGAAAAGGCTGTGTGGGGAGCACGAGCTGTGCTCTCCTGCTCCCCTGAGAGCAGCAAACTCTGGCTACAAGGCTAAATCCAGTGAGATCCTTCAGGGCAAGGGACATGATACATGGATGCAGGGAAACCAGGCAAATTCAAAGCCAGTGTGACATTTTTCTTCCCCATCTGCATGTTCAACAGATCCTGACCAAGCTGGTACAGTGCTTTTTCTCATTTCTTTTCTCACTTCACAAATGCTTCCTCGGGCTTAACCTGCAGAGCACTGCAGTGGTTTTATCATGTGCTGCTTTTATAAATTAATGTGTTGTTCACGTAGCACAGGGAACACTTAGAAAGTGCCCCTGCAGAGATGCTTGCCCAAGATGTGTGGCATGGAAAGTACCACCCAGGCCACCAGAGATCTACTGCAACAAGGTCTGTGGGAGCAAGAGCAGGAAAATGAACCAAATCCAGTTAGTTTTCATCTCTTGCACATTCGATAGCCCTGCCTGACTCTAGTCCAAGGATCATCAGGTTTTTTTGTCACATTCAAGTGGGGAAATTCCCTGCAGCTCCCTTTGTTAACGTTTTCAGCTTCACACCCTTCTCCAGTTCCAGCTGCTAACTGTGAAAATTCCCAGTGGCATCTCATCTCTGTTCACATGTATTTCTTCATACATAAAGGTTAGGTGGGAAAGTATGTTTTTTAGAAACATTATGAAATATGCTACATAATGTTCAGTTTTAAGATGCCAATAACTGCTTTTATCAGAAAATAATTGCTGAAATATTTGTCCAGACCACACATCCTCCACCTGGTTCAGGCTCCACAGGAGCCATCCAAACATGACTTTACTCATCCTGAATCTCTGTAAAGGAACAGCCATGGCTGTGCACTCCAACTTCATAGAATGGTTTGGGTTGGAAGGAACCTTAAAGACCACACAGTTCCACCGCCTGCCCTGGGCAGGGACACCTCCCACCACACCACGTTGCCCAAAGCCCCCTCCAATCTGGCCTTGAACCCCTCCAGGGATGGGGCAGCCACAGCT
>JAOXJM010000009.1:6479843-6491751 GCA_026413425.1 Tringa solitaria | reverse complement strand
GTCCATGTCCTTCTGCTGTTGGTGGCCCCAGAGCTGGAGGCAGCACTGCAGAGGGGTCTTCCCAGAGGGATAGAATTCCCCCTTTGTCCCTCTGGCCATGGTGCTGGGGATGCAGCTCCGGATGCGGGTGGTTTCTGGGCTCCAGCACATGTTGCCAGGGCATGTGGAGCTCCTCATCCACCAATATCCCCAAGTCCTTCTCCTCAGGGTTGCACTCCAGTCATTCTTTGGCCAATTCTTCTTTGCCTTCCTTCTCTTTCATGGGCTGAAGGTTCATCTTTCAGCTGAACCTGTCCTCACTGCTTGCTGATGGCCCCGAAATCTCAGCAACCATCTGTCACACAGCAAACCACATGCCTTTATTCCCTCTGGGAGAAAGGAAGGATGACCCAGCTATGAGGGATTTAGGATGGAGCTTCCCTGCAGAGCCCGATCACTCATGTGAAGCTGTGTCTCAGACCATGGAGGCAGCTCTGCCCACCCCAGTTCCTCTCCGAGGTGGTACCAGCTGGTACAGAGCTCTGGAGCCACAGAACATCCTGTGTGCACCTTTAGGCAGCTCTGGATTTTCTCCAGCTGGGAGATGGGTTACACATAATCCATGCATTAAGAAAGGTCAATATTGTTACGTTAAAATCTTGCAATGTTAGGCCACAAGTCACTGCTACGGGACAATCACTGGGTGGAGGGGAAATCGGTGGAACCAGTATTTCACCTGCAATCTATTCCCCTGCTTTTTTATGTGCGGGCATTCATTTGCTGTTGTTAATTACACACTGGAATGTATGTGCAGAGCCCCTGAAATGGAGGAAGGCATCATTTCCCAAAGGAAATGCCCCGTTTACACTGGCACCACTGAGTGGAAATATTTTCCAATTGTGCAAAATGAACATAATCTTTCTTTTTCTTTTTTTTTTTTTTTTTTACCAGGCTGCTTTCCCCAGCCTCTCTGGAGGCAGTGGGGCTGAGAAAAGCCAACACAACCATGAGCTTGAGCATTTCGCATCTCATCCTTGCCCTACAGAGAGTTCGCCTACCCGCGTTCTCCATCTCATTTTTGGGGACTGATGCTAATCCTCCTCCTGCTGCTGAAGATCGATAGTGATCCTCCCCCAGTTACTGGTGACTTGAGGATGTAAGGGAGGAAAGAATTGAGCCATTGTCTGAAAATGTGGCCTGCTAACACTCTCCTTGCAGGGGGCGTTGGGGATGGTTCGTCACTCGCTGCCTGTTAAGTGCTCCTTGAGTGTGCAGTATAGTGAGGACGTGCCCAGCCTCCTCCATGCTGGATGTTTTCAAGATGTCTCTAAGGCACATTTGTTTTGCCTCCTCCCAACTGGTGCATTATCTTTAATAAGAATATTTTTGCCATATTTTTAGCATATATAGTATGCAATTGTAGTTCAATATTGCAGGCTGAAGTGCTGCAGGACAGAAAGCATACATCTTCGTAACAGCTGTACTCCTGTACAATAATCGTACTGTACAAATACACAGCCACAGAGTGCATTAAAAATGTATGTTTTGTCATGCATTTACCTTTTCCAAAGAAAAGATAGAGCCAAAAATATTGTAGTATTATTTTATTATGTGAATTTTTGCATTTATTTCACTTGCAAATGTATGAACAACATGGGGACAAAAACGTCTTTGCTCCTGTGGCACTGTCAAATCCACCATGTCTGAATTATCAATTTAATTAATACTTTAACCTACAACAGATCATATATGATGGGAAATGATGTCATCTGAGTCATTAATGTGTTTGCTTCTATCCCAGGATAGTAACAAGAAGTTAGAAAAAACACTAAAAAGAATTAAAAATCCCTTCCTGATACTAGTAGAGCTCTGCTTTCTTCTGTGTGAAAGATTTACTGAAAAACAGTTTTTACGTAATTTCACACAACCAACTTTTGAGCCCTCTGATCACCCAACCTCACTTCCCTGCACTGAACCCTTAAAATGCTGCAAGGGAAATTTCAGGATGAAGTGGGACCTTAACTTGTAAGGAACACACAGAGACTAGAAAATCAGTTTGGTCTTTGATCAGGATCATTTAAAGTTCATTGGGGGGCACCTCCAAATATTCCTGCAATTGCCACTGAGGGTGTAAAGCAAAGTTTTACTGTCTGAATTAGGGTGCTACAACCCCGCTGCACTGGGATGAAAAGGCCCTTAATCATCTCTGCTAATGGCTTTCAGAATGATGAGTGGCTTGCACTTGCTTTTCAAGCAGGAAGACATCCATAATTGTGAGACTTATTAATTTCATATAAAGTGCAAAGGCTGACATCCTGGAACTGTGGTCTCTTAAAATCTCCTTCTTAATTGTTGTAAAGCAGCTTTAAGAGCACTTCAAGATGTCTCTATTTACAAGTTAAAAAAAAAAAAAAAAGAGCCTATAACACTGTAAACCTTCTAGCAGAATTTCCATTCATTTGGGTATTTACCAGAGACGGGGTTATATTTCCCCCTGGATGAAAATGCATATACAGTCAAGAGACTGTTCCCTAGAGTATCCAGCAGAAGTAAGTCATAAGTCCAATTTTGAACAGTATAAATCAACCTTTTTGTTTCTGTGATTCCATATGGTGAAGAGAATGAGGTGTTTGTTGTTAAGCAAAGAAGCAGCAGGGCTATAACTTAGATATTAATAGGCTACATGATATTTATTTAATCTCTCCTTTATTTTGAGAACGGTTGTATTTTTTCAGACTGTGAAAACCTAAGTGGAGCCTCTTCTGGCTTTGGTTGACTTAAATACATGAGCATTTTCTACATTTCCCTCCTGAGGAATCCACCTCAATATTTCCAAAGGTGGCTTTCCAGGCACTACGAAATTCGGAGTCATCTCTGTAGGGACAGTGCCTTAGCCTGGTCTCTACCTTCCTGCTCCCCATCATCCAGTTCCTTCCTAAATCTCAGCACTTCACTTCCATGGACTTTGTTCTGCTCAGAAAATGTGCTACCAGCTCAGTGGGGGAAGGAGACAGGTCCACAAGATGCCCATCTGCCCCATCAGTTCCCTGGACCATTGTCCTCTTAGCACTTTTCTGCCTGCAAAAATTAATATCCCATCAACAGGAAAAAAAAAAATAAAAAGGGTAAAGCCTCTAACAAATGAAGCGAGGGCAGTTTCCCAGTCCAAAAGTCAGTTTGCCCAAAGACCTGCACATCCTTCTCGTGTTTGCAACAGAGCTGTTTTGTCCATCAAAGATGCTTGTTTGATGCATATCACTTGTTGCTGCTCTTGGGGATCCACTGCAGCTTTATTTAGCCCGAGCTGTTGGATGGACACTGTGTGCCATTCCTTGCTTACGCACTGGCCCAAATCAGGAAGAACAGGGACACAAAGCCAAAAAGACTAACGAATAAGCTTCCATGACCTTAAAAACTTTATAGTCCCAAAATGTGTTATCAGAGCAAGGGGACAGCACTGAGAATGTGGGTACCAAAGCTTTGGAAGGTTCAAAGGTGGATCAAAGGGGGCTCGCTTTGTGCCTCCTGTTAGGATCTGCGCCACAAGACGGAGACTGCAAAATTGATTTGTGGAAGCCACACATTTGCAAAAAGGCCTCTAAAAATGTTATTGAAAAATGTCTTCATTCCCCAAAGCCTCGCTATTATTTTAAAATGTAAATAAAAATAGCGGTATTTTCTTACACTGGAGAGCTCTAAAACTTTAGTTGGGAAATATGAAATCCTATTCTGTAACTCTAAAATTATGATTCATGAGTCTCTTTCCAACCTCGAAGCAGTTCTGTGACATAAAATGGGAAACTAAGTGTTTGCTTTTCATTTAAAAGGTCTCATTAAGACCAAAACTGAACTTCTTCAGCCCCATAACAGCTCTAACATGTCAAACCTAATAGAACCTCTCCACCATGGGGTGCCTTTGGAGGACACAGAGACATCAGAAGGATCCTGCTGTTTTGCAAGCCCAACATGCTTCTTTCTCCCAGAAACATCATTCCAAGGCCCCAGTTTAACAGAGGACTTAAATCTGTGCTTACATCCATTTATCTGCTGCAGAGACACTTAACCATGTGCTGATGTCCCCCTGAAGTTGACAGCACTTAAACCTGTTCATAAAATTAAGCACTTCCTCAGTGCGTTGCTGAGAGCAGTTACAGGATCAGCGTCCTCATCCACTGTCCTTAACTAAGAGTTTCTCTTGATTTTAATAGGTACTGCATCAGGCCCTGGCATGCTGTGCTTGATTTTGATTTCATGGTTATTTTGTTGTTTAATAGCACTGTGGAGATCTCTTCTGCTTCTCTGTGCCTCACTGCTCTTCCTCTAGATGTGACCCATTAAATTGCATAAAAACTCTCTATTTGTGCCAAGCCTTGTATGATTTATTAGTGACAGAGCTGGTGGCATCCTCATGGCTAAAATTGCTCAGAGCTCCTGATCATAAAGCTCTGCCTATTATAACTTTGCCAAAATGTAGCTGTTCTGCCTGAAATTTCAAATGGCTTTTCTGTTAGGAGATGGGATTCCAGTTATTTTATGAAATAGTTAATTAACACATAGGCATTATTAACAAGACAGTGAGGATGAAAAAGTGAGCAGTGAGCAAAAATTGTTCTATCTAATGACACCTCTGCATTAAGGGTGATCTGTAGAAAGACACATTTAGTGAAGTCTGTATTTCACTGGGCAAACAACCTTGTCTGGAAAGCAAAATTGTAAATTTTTGACTTAGTTTTGACCCTGGCTCAACACCACTAAAATAACTGCAATAAAGGAGAGAGTGCTGAGTGGCGTATTTGGTTAGGATAACATTGCAAATATTATCTTTGTCTTCAGCAGTGAAGCTTTTGCACATTTCTCTATTTGGAAATGTTTCGCTATTTCTTTTTTGGCCCGTCTGTTAGCAGCAGCTCTTGGTTGGAGTTCCTATTTGTCAATTGTCCCATTTTGGGTTACAAGAGCTCTGAGGTTTCAAGCTGAAGATGGGAAACTTGCACTTTTGTGGTTCGGGGTGTATGAATGTGAAAACCAGGGGATTTTCGCTCTGACCCTGAGTCCCACAGCATTCCAGCACGTCTGCCTGATCCCGGCAGTGTTTATGTCGGAACTGAGCCACAGAATACCAGGACACCTCCTCTTTCTTGCTTTTATTTTTATTTTTCTGGCTGGTCCTGCTGCCCGAGAGATCTTGCAGAATAACAGTTGAAGACAGCAATGCCCAAGAGCAAAAACAAGGTAATTATACAGTAAGGCAGCCCTCACATAACTTGTAAACTTTACGATCTGGCACATTTATGACGTATTTATAACCCAGGGAAAATGCCTAACTAGAGAGAAAAACCCAGCAATTCTGCAACGGGCAATTACGGGTATCAGTAAAATAAGAGATTTCCAAGAAATGTCTTTTGTTTTCCTTCTCCTTATCCACTGCAGAGGATTACATCGGTGGAGCTGTATTTCTTACTCTCCCTTTGTCTGTTCTACTGAAGGAAAAGGTCGGTTTTTTGGCAACAGGCTGTAAAACCAAAGTTGATGAAGCCTGGTCCCAACCTTGCTCTGGCCCACTGTCTTACAGGGTTGCTCAGTGCTGAATTCCTCCTTTCCCAGATACCCAGGGCATAATTACCCCATTTCTTTGATGCCAATAACCTGTCATTTGAAATACGTGAAAATGAACTGGGCAGAAGATGGGTGAAGTTATTTTCTAGAGGCTGCTTGGGCTGTATTCGCATCCAAAATAAGTGCTAATGATGATCTTGGTGACCATGACCATCATCTCCCACTAATTACTCCTAATTGCTCCCGCTCCACAGATGGGATCTTCAAAGTGAGTAAAGGAAGAAAGGCCAGAGCCGACTGGGATGAGCCTGGGCCACTTTTCCAGAGGAGTAAACCTGCTCTGTTTAACCCCACTGCACAAACAGTGATGACATTTTAAGGCATCTCATTCTGAGATTGCAGATCCCTGTCCTGTGCCACAAAGTCTGGCAGAGCTTCTGCTGTCACGGTGGTTAATTGCTCCACAACTTGCGCTCACATCCCACTGCGCTGGGTGGTTGGACTCACTTCCACCGGTGGGATTTCTCTGTAACCCAAGAGGTTGGGACCTAGGTTTTCGGCAGTGGAGGTTCTGGTTTCACTATCCACTGAGGAGCATTTTTTGTGTGTGTGTGTATAGCAATATCTGCTGATGAAATGAGAAATTTTTGTGCTTGTGTATGGTGCTGGGATTAATTGCCCTGACACATTTTGGGCTGCAGTCATGTCTGGAACAAGGCTGCAGACACCGTGTCAATGTGCTGACGATTACACTGAAGGTGGTGACCCAATTCATACTTGTAAAACCACACACTGAGGCTCTTCAGGGACAGACCTAGTGCTGCCTGGTGCCACGTGCTGTCTCCTCTGTTGAAGCCAGCAGGGATCTGGGATGTTCTGCATCACTCAAGAAGCTTTCAGCATCTCACAGGGCTTATATTGCAGGCCAAAGCTCTCTGGCTGCAGCCTGGAGAGCCACTGCTGTCAGGATGATGGACCATCTGCTGGTTCCCAACCGGTGATACTTCCTGCTGCAGTAACCGTAGCCTGGGCTGGGCTTGTTTCAAGGTTTCCAGATGCTTTTTTGCATTACCACGGTAATATAGCCCTTCTCTGTGCTTCAACTCTGTGCTCCCAGGCTTTGTCAGGTGCATGCTGTGGTGGTTCAGCCTTGATCTGATGCATAGATGACACCAAAAGCCTTGATGGTGTAAGCCTCTGAGATGAGCATCCTGGAGCGGTTAATGGAAAAAGGTCTGCCCTCAGAGAGCCTCACTGAGCGATGAAGAGCCCAGACAGAAAAATGGGAAGGAGGTTACCTGGCAACATTCCTGTCCAATTAAAGCAAATTTATTGTCAAGTTTTTTTGCCTTACTGCTGCTCTGTTATTAATTGTTAATGTCGCGGTGCACTCTGGCTGCCATGCAAGGAAGGGGAGCTGGAAACAGCTGAGACAGGGAGAGGAGCTGGGTCTGAAAAGGTGGTTTCTGCAGAAAAACTCAGAAGTGCTCATTGCTGGCTCCATTCTGCAGGCGCTGGCAGGAAATTCCTGTGCTGGGAACAAGGGGGTAAAAAGATGGTAAAGCAAAATAAAACTCATAGGGTCAACAGGTTTCTAAATTACAGCGATGTATACATGTGAAATGCTTGCAGGAAAGGAGACACCATGGGAATGTAAATTTGCAAAACACTGTTTAGGAATTGTGTGCTATTTTCTCTATAAATAGAAGTAATTCTCTGCTTCATATTGAAAAATGAAAAAGCTGTATCTTTGGATAATCACTGGACGCTTTTCTGTCCACAACCTGATCATATCAATTCCTGAGATATTTTTTAAGAAAACCAATCACTGAATACATGGAATTAGTGAGTCTGAACTATTAGGAAATGGACAGAACTGAACTAAGAAAGATGAAGGGAAAAAAAAAGAGCATAAACATTTCAATTGGAGCAGAGAATATGGCACTTTATTTGCTGATGAGATGGTGCTTCTCCCCCTGTGGATCAGCCCCTCTTGCCTGTGTTCCAGAGGAATAACCTGTTAAAATCACAGTGGTTTGGGAAGACAAAATCGGACTCTTTGCGAAGTCCAAGTGACACAGCCCCGTGCTGCCTGCGTGCTTGCACTCACGAGAGGCTCCCAGCTGGGATTTCAAGGGAAGTAAGGGGAGCCAGAGAATCCAGCTCCTATGGAGCTGAGCATTCCCACAGCTCCCAAAAATCTCCCGGGCCGCAGAGCTCAGACCTTTGCAGGCTCAAGCTTGACTGTTAAGGAAATGCCAACTGCAAGAGATGAAGCCTGACGTGCAATTCCGTGGTTGCATAACTCAGGCTCAGCTTACAAAGCTATTACAGCTCTCGCGTATTTTCAGTAATCAACTTTGGGCTAAATCCTGCAGTCCCAGTGCAGACAGGGCTCCCACTCCAGCTCTGGGGAGTGCGAGGGTAAAGCTCCGAGTCTAGGACTTGAAGACAGTGCGTGCATTCAAACCCAACAACCGTGACAGTGCTGAGCAAAGGCAGCTTTTGCTATTTTATTATATTCCCCTTTCAGTGTGGAAGGAGAAAACGTGGGTTTCCAAACCTTCTCCCGCAAAACAAAATATTTTCAAATTCAGAAAGAAAGCAGCATTCATCAAGCCTTGCGCTACATATCAGAGAAACCCCAGAGCTGCCCTGACAACATCTGGCCCCGTGCCACCGACTCGCAAACACCACTGCCAACGTTTGCAGAAATGGCTGGAACTTTGAATGCCTTTTTATTTAGGTGGCTGCTCTGGGCCATATGATATATATGGGTTCCATTTATAGATATTTTACAAAGTGTTAATAAATTTACAAAGTGTTAATAAACACGGATAATTATTTGTTAGCATTTTTGATAGAATCCAAGAGGGCAAAAACTCCCTGTAAATGATCTCTAATGCTGTTCTCAGATGAGCACATAAAACATGTCTAACACAGACATGTCTGTAATGTGGTCAGAACATCTTTTAATCATTAACTCTTTATAACCCATTTAAAAACAGGACAAATATAAAAAGTTTCTTGAATCTGAACAGCCTGGTGTTCAGTGGGGATTTGCACCACTTGAAAACTGAGGCTCTCAGGAGGTTATAGGACCCCCAGAAATGTAAGCGGGGCTGCAGGAGTCACAGGGTGCCACTGGGATTTTGGTAGGAGGTGCCCAAGGAGGGGTCTCAGGTATGACTGCCTCATTTAGAGCATGTCCAGATCAAGGGGTGTCTTATCACTCCTTGTTGACTCTCTCCCACTTTGCTCCTGGGCCCCCAGTTGTGCATCCTGCTCTGTCCTGAGTTCCCAAGACCCAACCAGCCTGTTACCTACAAGAGAAAATCCAGGAAGGGCTGGCATGGTGGTTTTCCCCTTGAGCTGTTCCATACAGGAGGTATAAATGGGACCACACCACCTCCAAGAATATCACCAAAAGACTTGTAACCCCCTATTGCCTTTTGTCACACCCCAGTACAGGCATGAGACATGGGGGCCATGTGGGGTAAAGACAGCTCCAGCAGACTCCATGGCACCTCTCGCGTTATTCCAGCACAAAACTGAAAAAACAGACAAAGAAACCACAGCTACATGTATCAGACTCCAATGAGACAGGGGATGTCAGGCCCTATGTGTGAAGGTGGATGAGTGCCTGGGGAGGGCACTCATTGGGACATGCAGGACATCTACTGCCATGTGTCCCACCAGTGGCCCAACCCAGAAGATAGGAGACCATCACACCTCTGGGGTGATTCAAGGTTCTTTCCCAAGTCAGTAAGTGAGACCCAACCCTTTTCCTGTATTTTCTCCACTCCCACTTCGGGTACCCCTTCAGAGGAAATGAGTTTTTCCATCTGCATTCACACACCTCAAACATCTTGGATCACAAGAATCCATCGTCCTTTGCAAGCATCAGTTACAGCTACTGGTACCTGTAAAGTAGCCATTATTGGGAAACATGAGGATGCTGAAAGGCAGAAGAGAAGGGAAATAGCTTGTCCAAGTCACCCATAGCAGAGCTGGGGATGTATCCGTTCTGCCCTTCCTACACACTTACTAACAAATTTTGCTTTCCTGGAGCTCACTTTCCTATCACATAACTCCATTTCCTTCTGATTTCACTTACATGTAACAGAACTCCTTCCCTGGGGACAGCTGACCTTCCTCTCAGCTTTCCAAGAAGTGTGGTTTTCTAATTTTGTGCTCCATGCATTTGGTAAGAATTCAGTTTTAAGGAATCTTGGTGGGTTTTTCCAATTTTGAAGATGAATGGTCTTCACTGCCCAACATAGACTCCTTCGTGCCAGAGTCAATGAATGTGTTCCCATAAATGCAAGTGACATCTTGGACTATATTGATCCCTTTGCAATGGGACAGATTTTGGTTTTAATGCATCCTCGGTTTCCATGTTTGTTGTGCGTGGCTCCGTGTCTCTGCGGTGAGACGGGTCATACACAGACAGATGTTCTGACATTTTCCTGCTCAACATCCACATGGCTTTGTGAAAACTGACCATCTAAATTTCTCCCTGATGAAAGGGAGCTAAGAAATTCTTCACGAGCAGCAGGCATTTCACAGAGAGGAG
The DNA here is from genome assembly GCA_026413425.1 of Tringa solitaria. Taxonomy (NCBI): domain Eukaryota; kingdom Metazoa; phylum Chordata; class Aves; order Charadriiformes; family Scolopacidae; genus Tringa; species Tringa solitaria. Next base: position 6,481,640 of record JAOXJM010000009.1, on the reverse strand, counting down.
CTGATGGCGTCCAAGGGGCTGGATGTTGGATTCCTCCACCCTGCCCAGCTTGGGGCATCTCCTGGGTCACACAAAATCTGCAGCTCCACTTGTGCAACCAGAGGGACATAGAGTGAACTCCACTGCTGGCAGAGGATGAAAAATATTTCACAAGTATCCCCTATTCCTTTTCCTTGAGATCAGTGCAATCTTACTCCCACCTAAGCATTTTCTGCTGTTTTATGCTCTCACCTAAAAATTGACACTGAGATCCCTGTGCAAGGTTTGAGGTCCCTCTCTAGTAACTGAGAGTGTAATTAATTACTTAAACAGGGCAATGTGCTTAACTAGATTTAGGAACAAGAGCTGGCAGGCTCAGATCACCGGCCCTGCTTTGAGTGCATGAGTACTACACATACCGGGAGGAAATCAAGGAGACCAGCTATTCCCTTGCTACAAGAAAAGTCGTGTATTTCTGCCTCTGGGAGCCCAGAGACCGGCAGAGCCCTGACAGTGCAGAGACTTCTGTCTGCTCCATCAGCACTGCACCTCCCTGAACCTAGGGTCTCAGTGACAGAGCTGTGGGAAAAGCCCATTTTCAACCTGGGAGAAGCTGCAAATCTCCCATAAGGCACAATAAAAACCGTCAGGACTCTGAACCTTTTGCACCCGCAGCAGGGAGGCAACTGCAGAACTTCTTGGGGTGAAATCTTGGCCCCTGTGGAAACAAGGGGAAACTCCCTTTGATTTACGTGGGGCTTGGCTTGCTGCCCTCAGCCCCGAGCTATACTGGGTTGCAAAACCCATCTCGTCTTTCCACGGTGGGGAAGAAAATCTTCCCAGCTGTTAGGATAATCTCCTGCCTTTATGCCGTTCCCCCCGGAGGCAGGAGCCAGAGCTGCTTGGAAGGGGGTTCCACATCACTTGGCAAAGAGAGGACAAAAAGAAGGGGGGAAGGAAGGAAGAATAGAAGAGAAAGACTTTCACAGTTGCAAAAAAACCCCTTGAAAATATGAAGTGCACCCTTGTGACTCAAGAGAGCAACTCCTCGGTGTGAACAAACTGAAGAATTCAACATATATCCATGAAAAACACAGTCCAAACCCTTTCCCCAGCTCACATGGCTTTTTTAGGCAATCCTCTACTGCCATAAAGCAGTGGTGTGTGCCTGTCACACAGGAGGGCTGTGACTGTCCCCTGCGATGCCATCCCTGACGCTCGCTGGGGGCACACAGCGAGGGGGACAGCACGGCAGCGTGTCTTATTTCAGACCGGTCCCAAACTGCTGCTTAGAAATCCTGACAGCTCCAAAACTCCAGAGAACTCCAGCCGTTTGTGGCCGCTCTGCCGCAGCAACCCGAATGGCATCTCCTTAGTAAGGCTGTGTCCCCTGACCCACAGAAACATGACTCCAGAAGGAAAGGAAAAAAAAAAAAAAAAGCCAACCCAACTGTCTTTAACAGGAGGGGTGAGGACAGCCAAAGTTCAAGAAATCCCCGCGGGTCTCTGTGCTGCTGCTCAGTCGCGGCACGCACTTGGCCGCGACGGCTCGGGGTGCCAGCAGCGGGCTGCTGCTTGCGCTGACATGAAGCAGCTGAGTCCAGGTCCTGCTGCCAGGAAGGGAACCCAGCAGGCTCGGTCTTGATCTGTCTGGGGGACACATTGCGTTGCTCTTCCTTCTGCAACCCGCTTCATCCGTTATGGGGTTGAACTCACTCAGGCTGAGGGAGCTGGGGAGGTTCAGCCTGGAGAAGAGAAGGTGTCAGGGAGACCTTAGAGCCCCTTCCAGTCCCTCAAGGGGCTCCAGGAAAGCTGGGG
>JAOXJM010000009.1:6464348-6475628 GCA_026413425.1 Tringa solitaria | reverse complement strand
CTCTTCTCTTCTCTTCTCTTCTCTTCTCTTCCCTTCCCTTCCCTTCCCTTCCCTTCTCCAGCTATTAAGGGCAACAGTGACCAGTGCTGAGCTGCTCCATGTACAGTGCCAGTAACACCAGTCTGGCAGTAAGCCCTGAATCTCTCTTTCCAATATAATTTTCCAACCAATTTTCTTCATTTCAGTACTTATTCTTAGACCTTATTTCCAGAGCTGACTTAGGAAAATGCCATGTGAGGCAATACAAAGCCTTCCTAAGTTTAAGATAAATGACTTTTTACTGCTGCTTCTTATCTCTTTACTCTCTCTTGCTCTGTCAAAGAGGAAATTAGATCAGTTTGGTATGATCTAAACAAATTTGTGGCAGCTGTGAGTCACTGTACATCTCAGGACTATCCTTCTTTATCAGACTAGTAGTTACACAGCCACAAAGGTTAATATCTTCAAACATAATTAGAGCAATTCTAGGCACTGTTTATTACCCAGAGAAAATTAGTAAATCTCACTGAAAGCTAGAGACTCCTCCATGTTCAGAGTAGCCTTGTAGGAGCCTTTGGACTCTCGACATCCTGAGTTGTGATCTTGTTCTCTACAATCAAAGCTGTCTGTCAAATGTATTGTAGAGTGGAAGTTAGTAGTTGATAATTTACCAGTCACACAATCAGTGTTAATTGCTATGCTTCCCTTGTGCAACAAAGAGACTGGGGAAAAAAAATGGATAAAAAGACTTCTTTATGAGGACAGTAGCTAATTCACAGATTTCTGTTATTAACATTTTCCTTATTTGGAAACGTAAATGTTCCAAAAATATGGTTTTATCATCAGGGCATGAAGTCCTCTAATTCCTTGTATGTCCTTAACTGGGATATACATTAATATGGTTATACACAACTCAAGAATTTTTCACAAGTTAATAAAATTCATCTGACTATGTAGGATGGACTTTTTTTTTGTTTCATTCATGGAGAAACTGTACTACCTAGTATTTTTTCATATCTCACGAGAGCTGTAAATAGTATGTATTCAGGCAAGTAAAATATTTCCCAGAAACTTCTGGTGGCCATTTAAGAGCAGTAAGAAGAAGATGTTCGTTTGAGTCAGCAACCCTTATAAAGGAAGCTCTGTAGAGTTTTTGGAATGTCGGCAAAGAATTTCTGCCAAGACTTTACCTAAAATTAATGTGAAAGACCTTGAACGTTCGGTGATTTTTCACCTTTTCCTTGGCACTTCAAAGGAGTTGTAATGGCAGAAAGCTTGGTACTGGGAACAGAGGTGGTGATCCTTGGTTTCCATTTCCAGTGTCACAATGCTGCCTGAAAAACATTCAGGTTTGGTTTTCATCAAAGGCAAAACTTGTGGTTTAGTGTAATGAAAAATTATGTCTTTGTTCACTCATTTTGAGTGCTCTTCCTGCTTGATGGAAGCTTCACCACAAGTATTGGTAAAGCTAAATCACCCTCCACATCAAACCAACAATGAGGTTTTGGCAGCTCTGACTTCTTCTTGTAGGGTAACTTCTTGCCCACAGACACATTGAATGATTGTTCAGAACTGGATTTACGTCCATGGCAGATTGTTTACAGACGGTACAACAGTGATGACATCCTTGAAATTTCTGTATATTCCCAATATCATTAATCATCTCCTGCTAATCTGAAACAGTTGAGTTGACAAGTCATTGGGAAATGTCCTTTGCTGGCTAATCATAGATAGGGCTAAGATGATGCCCTGCTAGTTGCCAAGTTCTTGCTCCTTTCCTGGATGCAGGCATGAAAATGCAGGTGTATTAAGCTTTGGGGATTGAGGGAAGGCTTGGGAGCATCTTCACCCAATGTATCAATAACACCCCACCCAACTACCAGCCTCTTATTTAAGATCTTAGAATCATAGAATGGCTTGGGTTGGAAGGGACCTTAAAGATCATCTTGTCCCACCCCCTGCCGTGGGCAGAGACACCTCTCACCAGACCAGGTTGCTCAAAGCCCTGCCCAACCTGGCCTTGAACTCTTCCTGGGATGGGGCATTCTCGTAGTCTTTAAAGCACCTGAAGATATCAAAGTTCAGTCATCTTTGGAATTCAACCCAAAATTCACAACATCCATGCCTGGCCAGGGCACTTCAAGTAGGGACTTTCTGGCCCTGAGGACAAAGAGTTACCAGTTGAGCATCTGTGCGTCTGCACCTTCTTCCTGGTAACTGGAAGAAAATCAAACCCTATTGTCTTTAAAAAATAGTACAGGGATTAGTTTTCTGGACTCTCATTTTCCTAAGAATGAGAACAGTTGAATTTTGAAACTTTCCTGCATCCTCAGCATTGCCATATTAAATTCAGTCCTCTTTACTCACAGTTTAAAAATATCTCTAAGGAACTGCAGGAAAACTGCAGAGGAGTCAGAGAGCCAAGTTCTCTCACAGGTACTTTCTCCCAAGTGACAAAACCGCCTTGTATCTGGCTCATTCCTGAGTCAATCCTTCCCATAACCACCGCTCTGGATGGTTTTCAGAGCTTAATAGAAGATAACAATGTCAGCAGATAAATTAAGAGGTGCAGTCAGGGAGAAATATTTAGGAGATTTAGAAAGGCAAAATGGTGAGTCAGATGGAAAGTCACAGAGAAGCTGATCCATGAAGCAAAGGATGTGTATGAGAAAGATCCCAAATCAGCATCAACTGGAGTGCAAAGAGACATGAGGAACAGAAAGGGGAACAGGATGGACAAAGTCCTGCAAACTTGCAGCAACAAGCCCAACAGGGTGGGCGCCTTTAATAAAAAGGAAGGCAATGGACACACCATTAACACGTGGAACCCATGACTTACAGCCCAGGTTCTCCCAGGTGACCCCTGGTAGGTGCTCCCAAGTGACCACCCAACTTAGGTGTTCTGCTTTGTTTTTCTTCTCTCTGTTACCACCTGCTGATGATGGTCTTGATGCTGAGGGAAATTTCCCACCTCATCCAAAACCCCAAAGAAAGGAGACAGAGCTGTGTTGATTGGCTGCACTGACGGGACACACCGCCAAGGGTAGTCCAAGAAGACCTGTTGTTTGACTGGGAAACTGGGCATTCTGAGAAACTTCACTGGTCCCAAACATAGGCTGAAGTAGGAAATGAAAGGCATGGAACTGGGAAAATCAGAAAAGCAAACTTTACCTGTGTCACACTGTTTCTCTCATGAGCTGTGCAGTGTTTATGGATTCATTGTTTTTCCCTTTCCCTGTCATTCATGCTCTGGGCTGGAGAGCCACCTCAAAAGACTACACTGTTGCAAGCAATATAAGCAATAAATAAATATGAAGCAATAATTCACATTAACATGGACAATCACTGTTCTAATTTTATCCCTATGTCCCTCGGCCAGCAAGGGGACAGGAGATCTGTTTTTCTTTGTACTAACCAGGCCAGGCTGTAAAGTTTGAGTGTCCCAGAACAAAGAGAGGCAACATAGCAACTGGGAAGAGTAATTTAAAAATTTGCTTAATTTGTTCATTTTACATGAGAGACTTATTTAGCAGCTTTGCAAAATTCAATCAAAACAGCTTCTAGCAAATACAGATCAGGAATAGACCTCAAGCAATCACCGGCTCAGTTTAGGGAAGGTAAACAGAAAAAATTACATTATTCTTCCTTTTAGAATATAAATCACTCATCCTGTTGGAAAAACTCTGTTGCAAGCCCAGGGATATAACAAATCAGAGTTTCCCTTGCTGCAGCCCCCATTACATTCACAAGTGTGTGCTGGTCCACCAGAGCGGTTCTGCTTTACACCAGCACAAACCCTGGCTTCATATAAGGAAAGCCCTTCTCCTGCCAGCTCACTGGTTTGGGTCCAGGTCTTGGGGAACAAGCCTGACACCTTCCCTTGGTCTTCATGTGAAAACCCAGTGTGTTGCTCTGCTTTTACAATGGCCACGCACACAGGTACATGGAGCTTGCCTCTGGAAACAGAGGGAACAACCTTGTGCAGGGCTCTGTTCCTGAAGCGTGTGTCCAAAGACTTTCCAAGAGGGCTGCCAAAGCACATTTTCTTTTCCCAAGTTAGAGGCTGAACATGCAGCAGTGTGTCTTGGATAAATGTGTCAGCATCACTCCCAGCCAAGGGATCGCCCTCCTGGGACTGAGCACCTCAGGGCAAGCTCTGTTAGTTCTTCTACCAGAGTGGTACCACAATGTGCATGAGGTCATGGAGGAGAACCAACTTGTACACGGCTCCTGACTCTGCTTGCTTCCCTGGAAATCACAGCAACTAAGGAAAAGCAAACGGGAAGTCCTTCTACTTCTCTACACTCAATGGAAAAGGAACTTGAGTCTTGGGATTAAAAGACTGGTCTTTTGAAGTCACAGCAAGTTTCTATTTGCAATCCGGGAAATGGAATTCCCAAAAGATAAAATCAGTTCCCAAAAGATAAATCTGTTCCCAAGAGATTAACCAGGAAGACACTAAGTTCTGGAAGTGTCCTCCACTAACCCCTTCAGGCTCCTGTCAAGGGCACATGCTTTCATTCGATGTCTTTGCATTCTTGTTCCCCCGCCCTTGTTCCTCTCCATTCCTTTTCTTTTGGATTGCTTTTCTTGGTTTTTCTGCAAATGGGATGCTCAGGGAGTTATGCAGAAGTTTATTACTTCTTAAATTGGCCAGTCCTGCCTGGCTCACTCTAAAGATATCACTTCCAAGTTCAGTGGTGTTTGGCTTGTCTGGCTCTGAGGGTTATCTCAGGATTGTCCCATGCCTATGTCACATTCAGCCCATACTGTCATGGGACATACTAGTGCAGCAGAGCTGTACTTTGTCTAGCTCTGATGACCTCATCAGCCACAGTGCTCTGTGGATCATACAAATTAATAGTCTCATGGAAATAAGACAGTTCCTATGTACAAAGAGACAAACACAGTGTGCACATACAACAGGGCATGGACATAACAGCCCTTGGGCAGGTCTGAGGACTCTGATGCTCCTCACATGGCCAAAGGCACATCAGTCTCCCCAGCATCAGGACAGGGCTGAGGACCCAGCAGCACCCTCAAATCCAGGTCTTCCAAGCAACTTCCAAGCAACTTCTCCAGAACAACTCATGATTTCCTTCCAGGAAAGATTGCTGGGACAACCCAGCAGCTGCATTTCTCCAAGGAGGGTTAGAGTTCAATTACATAATTTTTTTTCCTATGATTGCTGCAAACTTTGTTTACAACTGAGATTATTTGGAATTAGCAGTCCTAGAAAAACAATGGCTCAGATTGACCACGTTCTTCCAGCGCCTCTAATCTTTTACTTTCTGCCTGGCATCTTTGGGCTTGAGTTTCATTGTGAAGTTTCAATACAAGCAGCTTCCAAAGCAGAGGATACCACTTGCTATCCAAAAAGGTGCAGCTACAACTACAGACAGGCATCCAGTAAATGACCCTGCAGAGGCAGCAACTTGCACTCCTGGGGCCAAAAACAACCCTAGAGTAAAGGCCACTGAGTCAAATAAAGCCCCGCTGTTCCCACAGAGGGTGACTTTGGCCCCATTTGGCAGCAGATGTAAGAGATTATTCTGATGCACGGCGTCACGCGGGCACGGCAGATTCACATTACGGGGTCAAGCTAATACCAGTGCAGTCTGTGTTTGAGTCGACTCTCTGCCTGTTCCTGACTTCAAACTGAATGTCAAATTCAAATAGACTTTGTCAATCTGCTGGTGGGGTCCCAGCAGCCCTGAGGATGGGCTCTGCAATATTTAAAGGTTTAGCCTCCTCCTGCCCACCGGTGAAGCTCTGGGTGTTCTGACCACCAGCTTCTGATGGAGGATTTGTGGCAGAAGATGATTTAGCCACTGATGAGCTTCAGCTGGGGGTCGCCTTTGAAATTTTCCTGTGTTTTTCTCCTGTGGGGCTGGGATTTGTTTCCTGCCATGTGGACAGCAGATTTCACAGAATCACAGAATGTCAGGGGTTGGAAGGCTCCTTCAGAGATCATCTCGTCCAACCCCCTGCCAAAGCAAGGTCACCCAGAGCAGGATGGACAGGAATGTGTCCAGGTGGGTTTTGAATATTTCCAGAGAAGGAGCCTCTCTGAGGATCCTGTTCCAGTGCTGTTTCCATGCTTGAGCTCTTCTCAAGCCACACCAGCACCAATGTATAGACCCACAGGGCAAGGAATCACCCAGACTCTACCATCTCTACATTTCCCCCATTTAATACCCTGCCAAGGACCTTCCCTGCATGCAGTGAGACATTGGCACACTCTGCTGCTCCCTGCCAAAGGGTTCCCAGGCCTTCAACCATCAGTTGGGCTGTACAATGGGAATGACGGAGCTGAAAGGACAGTTCAGATCGCTGAGACGCAGGGGTGCCCTCTCCACAACAGTGTCACGGAGAAAGCACAGCTGAAAATACATTCCAGATCAAATTGCACCAGTGGAAGCATCCCCGTCCTCCCCCATGGGACCTGGTGGAGCTGGAGGCACCACTGTGGCAAGGACCGTGGTGTCACATGTCACCCAGAACACTGCGAGAGCAGCCTCTGTTCCCCCTGCCAGGGGCTACTCAGCCCTGCCCACCAAGGCATCCCAGATGACTTTCCAGGAACTGCTCACTGCCTCCATCATTGGAGGGCTTTGTGGCCTCAGCTCAGAGAGGACCATGCAGCCACCCAGGCTACATAATACAACAGCATTAAAACAAATAATAAGGAGACACCTTAACAAAACTGCCTTTCCCAGGGCAGCTGAAGGGCTCCTTCACCTCTAGCACTGAGGCAGCATCAAAGACACAGGGGAGGAAAGCATGCTCTTGTCTCATGCACCTTGATTCATATTTAATCCCTTCCCCCCCTCCACAACGGGTGCGATGCTTCTCTGCATCTCGGAGAAGAAAAGCTCTCCATCACATTGAAATGCGAGGCTTCCTCATTAGAATTTAATTTGCACCGATATAGAGGAAATTATCATGTCAGTGCAGAGAAAAGAAACAGTGATTCGGGAGAGAAGCTTTTTGATAAATTGTACCAAGCACTTTTATCACCATAGGCTTAAATGAAGATTTGGCTCGGGGAGGTTGGTACATGGCTTTATAATGACCCTCCATGGAAGGGACAGATGGCCCCAGTGACAGCGTGAGCCCTTCCTATTTTTTTCCGAGTAGCTGTAGCAGTTGTCACGGCAACTCCTGTTGCAACAAAACCCACAAATATATTTTCAATTAATTCCTGAAAAATCTAAGAAGTGGGACACATCTCTCACAAGAGACAGTGACACCTGCGTTGGTATTTTCGTGGTGGTTATTGTTCTCCTGCCAGACACTCCACGTGCAGCGGGTGGAAGCTCTCCCGAGCTCAGACATCTCAGCAATGGGAAATTTGTCAGCTGGGAGTGATGTTAACCCTTTCCCAGCTCTCCCAGTAAGGCTATTGAGGAAGCTGTTGGAGATACCCAGCTCAGAGTGCACAAGCACCCCAAAGCGGAAAGTCTCCATCCCCATCACTCCTCCATAAGGAACGGGGGCAGCATGTTCTTAGCAGAGGGGCCAAGACCCAGCGAGGCTAAACACCAAACCAAGGCAGTATTTAGGTGCCTTGTTGCCATCTGAAAGCTCTGGAGCTGCACCCTAGAACACCCTTTGGCTGTGAGTGGCCCAGAGCCAGAGGGAGGCCACCTCTGCAGGCAGCCTGAACCTTGATTCATTCCCTAGGCTGTGGGAAAACATCTCCCCTAATCTGGCTTGGGCTTTTCTGTCTTTCCCACCTGGTTTTCTGCAGTACCATGTCCAGACCTGGTCTTTTTGGTCAGTGTAACCACATTCGTTTTTTTTATTTCTAGTCACTTCCTTCTCTTTTTCAAATCATCTGAATGTCTTGAGTCCTCATTCGGAAAGACAGATGTTTAATGATTGCTCCACATCTCCCCAAAGTGTTCCCCCCCTCACATTGCTCGTGTTGCCACATCTTTCTGGAGAAGGAATTTTTCTTTTCTCTGAGCCTGCCTCGCAGAGAGATCATGAATTACAGCGCTCCCTCACTTTGATGTCTCTAGTGCTTTGGGCTAAGTTTCTCCATTCCCCCATTGCCTGTTGCACTGGGAAAGGATTGTCCTGTTCAAGGCATGGGGATACAGGGATCTGGGAAAGGAACATAGAAGTCCTTGAAGAAAAATGCAATTACCAGCAAGAGGCCTCTCCCTAGGGTGAATCAGAGCACTTTGATGCTCATTCCTGTCCACACCAGGCACTTTCCCAGCTCATGGCTCTGGATGCTCGGCTGCCCACATCCTGACTGCATGCTGGGGCAGGACTGAGGCATGTCCTCCTTGTTCTGCACCCACATCTCCATGGGTCAAGAGGAGCTGCAGCTCTCCATGACCGCCAGCAAGTCTCGGGCAGCTTGGGTTACCCAGACCTGGGAACAGGATGGTCCAGGTAGCCTGGAGATGCTTCATCCTGTCACCAAAAAGCAGGCGTAAGGACATTGTTCCTGAAGTGGACCACAGCCCTGGGCCACTGAAGCAGAAGGACATCTAAAAGCCTGACAGAAATTCAGCATTACTTATGCTAAATTACCCAAACACCCCAAATAATTGCCCAAAACATGGCTCAGGGAGGCTATAGATATGAGAGTGCGTTTATGGAATGAGATAAAGTGAATGGTGACAGGCTGAAGGAGGTGGGAGGGGGTGCAGTGGCAGAGTGAGGGTGGCACAGCCTTTAACCAGTGCTTCACAGCTGAAGGGCTTTTGCTTTCAGAGATAGTCCAGGCTCGCTGGCTCGAAGCCCTACGTGCTGCCACCTCCCAGACATCATTTCAAAGCACTTTGCTCCATTATTCATTTTTCTTAATAACAATATATTAAAAAAATCCTGTACAGAAAAAAATTGCTCGCCCTGCTCAGGCCTATTCGTTCCCAATGGTTTTGTCCCAGAATAAACACAGACATTTTTTGAAGCTTGTTGTGAAAGGAGATTAACTCTAAAATCTGCTTCCTGGCTTTGAAGGCTGTAGACCAGCATGGCTTTTATTATTAACTAGTCATTAGACGAGTGACATATAGGAGGAATAATTGCTTGGTGTGTTTGAGGGTTGAAAGATGTTAATTAAGAAGTAAAATGTTTGTTTTTTCTTTCTCTGAACAAAGCAATCCAAGGGCTTATGTTGTGCCGGCATCTTCCTCCCAAGAGACACTCCCTGAGCTCACTCTCCTGGGGGTTTGGGAATGTGAGTGTCTGCAGCAGCTCTGCTCCCACCACTGCCGTCGCATCCCTGGGGTGAACCGCTGTCCCCGGTGAGGTGATGTGATGCAGGGAGGATACCTCAAGAGCAGCCAGGGTGTGTGGTTGGGTGAGCCCAGGGCCATGCGGGCAAGAGTTCAGGGCTCAAGCAGAGAGGGGAATCCCCTCCCTGGAGAAGTCTGGAAGCTCCAGGTGGGCGTTGGGTGGGACCCACCTTGCCCAACGTCAATGGCCAAGGTCCCACTGGAGTCAGAGAAGGGCAGTGCTGAGGACCAGCTGCCAACACATGAAGGTCTTTAAGTTCTCTTCCAATCCAAGACATTCTGTGGCTTTATGATTCTATGATTCCATGATTCTATGATTCAACAATTCTATGATTCAACGATTAAGTGGTTTTCATTTCTCTGCTGTCTGCCCTGCCATGCTGGGCCCTTTCTTTACCGCTTGCATCTGGTCCTTGGGCATATTCATCGCCTCCAACCCATCTGGCTGATCTGATTTCTAGAGCCACAAAGAAAGAGCATCACTGCTTTCACAGGCTGCTCTGGGAGGCAAGATAGCAAATCCCTGACTTTCGGGCAAAATTCTGAACTGTGCAAATCAACAAAATTATTTCAGTAATAAATTTAGTCCCTGTCCCCCAGTCTAGCTTTTGTTGGTAGGATGGATAAAAGTGTCTATTCTGGCACCTTGGAGGGGAAAGACTCTGCCATGGGCAGGGAGGAGCTCAGGCTGGGGGGCTCAGAAGACCAAGAGGAGCCACAAGGCAGGTATGACACGACGATGAACACGAGCAGTGCAATGGCAGCCTGTGATGCAGAGATGCATCCTGCAGCGTGACTCACTGCCACCTCTGTGCCCATCACCCTGGGGGGCTTTGGGGACAGTCCCCCTCCCTGGGCTGTTCCCTAGCTGTGCTGCTGGAGGCTTTGCAGAATTGTAACCAGAGAGTGTGATATTTTCTATCTTTACTTATTTGCCTGCTCTCTGCTCTGCCATCCCGCTGCCTCTCCTGGTGTGTCTGACTCTTTGCAGCTCTCAGGTTCAAGGTTTGATGTCAACAGCTGTCAGAAAAGGAAAATACAGAAGAGAGGGTTGGCCTTGTGGGACTGTTGTGGCAGTGGCCGAGCCGTGGAGAAGACGAGAGCAATCAAGCAGGAGCATCGTCTCCTCAGTGGGCTCAGCTACATGCCAGCCCTGTGGCATGGAGGGTTTCTGATGGTGCTGCAAAGCACCAAGGCTGTTTGATTGCAGGAAATAATAATTGGAGGTATGGCTGCCCTGCCAAGTACAGAAAGGTCCTGACGAGGCTCGGTTATACAATGCTGCTCGCTCCCTCGGGCGCCACGCCAGCAGGGTAAAGAGAGATGTGGTGACCTTTTGACGGTGACACATCGGGAGAGCTGACTAAATTCAGCTCTACCACGCTCCTCCCTCCCAACGTTACACATGAGAAACACCGTGGTTTGTGCCTGCAGATTGTTTGGAAAATATGTCCCACAAAAGGGGACAGGAACGTCACATTATGGCCCGCTGGGTAGGCTGTCCCCGTGTGTCACCTGCGCAGTGGGTATACAGGAAGATGTGCCACTCAGGGAGATAACCATGGTTTGGGAGGCAGAGTGATTCAGCTCAGCATCTCACTGCTGCTTGTGGGCTACCTCATGGTCCAGGCACTGGAGAAAATCCCTGTGCAATGTAGTCAGTGTTGCCACGCTAGTGGAACTGGGGGGGGGTTGTTTTGGCATGAAGAATCCTCCTCCATGCTTCACAATGCAGAAGGTGAGGGTGATGTCTCAGGTCTGTCCTTCTCAATGTGTCCTCCTTGCAGCCCTGCTGTCCCTGTCTCCATCTCTGTGACACCCACCAGTGCCTGGACTGAGAAACGGGGCAAGAAGGAAAACAAAACAGGGCCAAACAGAGGAAACAAGGAGCAGGTGGGACCAGCACAGTGGTTCAGGGTATGGAACAAGAGTAACACTTATTTGGAACAGGTCCAGAGCAGGGCCACGAAGATAACCCAAGGGCCAGAGCACCTCTCCTACAAAGACAGGTTGAGAGAGTTGGGGGGGTTCAGCCTGGAGA
>JAOXJM010000009.1:6448309-6462122 GCA_026413425.1 Tringa solitaria | reverse complement strand
GTTTTACGATTCTATAGACCAAATATTTTGCTGTCTCCATTCACAATGAGTTTTTGGGTCCCCATATTTAAGGTATTTCACTTACACTATCTCGGCAGCCCTCACAATGTCTCATCAGGAAGCAAGAGAGAAGATTTTTGATATTTCTTGTGTATGCTGACCACAGAAATGCTCCTCAATCCCACAGTCAAGGAGAGGAGGGTCAAAGGCATTATTGGTAAAAGCAGTGATTCCAGAAAGCTGGAAACAACCCAAAACCTCAGCACCTGATCAACCTGCAGGAGCAAAGAGCCTCCATAAGCCCAGCATCCCCATGAGCTCAGCCCCTGCCACCCTGCCCTCACTGTGGGGAGGGCAGAGCGGTCACTGTCACTGCATTGTCACTGTCACACACTGGGTTGCAGTTCACTGTGCCCCCAAACTTAATCCCCTAGAATTTCAGCGGGGCAGGGTAGTGGGAAAACCATCCAGGAACACTGTGAGATAAGAAAAGAAAACTGTTCCCAGTGCTGTTGGTGGGTGTTTGTAGACACTGTACGTTTTCCCTTAAAAATTAAGCTTTGAAGCCTTTCTCAACATAAAGAGCAGAAATAGCCTTAACTGAAGACAAGCAGGAGGAAATAAAAAAATAAACTAGTGTTAGGATGAACCTAATCCTTTTCTGGAGGGAACTGTACACCACCTCTCCCCCTGAGAATACACAACGGGACGTGAAAAGCAAAAAGGTCCATTTTCAGGCCGGTGAGCTACTTTCCCAGGCTGCAGCACATGCTTTCCCAGAGGTTTAACCCTGTGCATTCCTGTCTTTTTTCTCTTTAACTCATCTAAAAACCCCTTGGTGTACTTGTAGGCTGATCAGAGTTATTACAATCCTTAACAAGAAAAAATTTATTTTATAAGGCCAAGACAAAATATTTACTGACCCATCAAAACAAATTGCTCACACCATGCAAACGGCCTGGAAAAGTGTTTGCAAGCATGGCCAGCTCCTGCCCCATGCGATCCAGATTTCATGGGGGACACCTCGTTCAGATGAGGATGTTGAGGAATCCATGGCTGTTTCTGAAATCCCAGCAACTGCACTGGTGGTTACTGGTGTCACTCACCAGGTACTATGTGGCTCTAAATGCACTGAGGTGCTCAAATGTGTAGGAATTTTAAATCTTTTTAGTAAGTAGACAAAAATGGCTAAGGGAGGGGAGGTAAAGGTCAGGGCATGATCCTGGAGCTAATCTCAGAGAGGCAGCTGTACCCGGGGCAGGCTGGCCATGGATTAGCCGGCAGTGGAAACTCTGAGCCTACTGCCGGATTTATGCAGGAAGGAATTCGCTGCAGTTGGGGTAGGACTGTCTTGCCTTTTCTAACTGCACCACGTAGTAGTAGCTTTGATGCTAAGCTTGCAGAAATACAGAAAAAAATCAGCCAAGACGAGACGTTGAGGAGTTTTCTAGTGCTGGTTTCTCTGTGATATCTGTTTTTCCAGCCTGCTTGCTGGTCATGTTTCCCAAAGTGGGTCTGGATCTTCTGGCTGCAGTTTGAGCTCACCATGGACTGCAGGTTGTTCCTTCCTCCCTCCCTCCCCCAGACACTTGATGGGAGTTCTGGGCATCCCACCTGCACCGGGGCATCAGCAGCTCAGGTCCCCACTCCCTCCTGTAGGTCCTGTTCTCTACACTTCTGATTTTCTCTCCTCATTCACAGCCCCTCTCTCTCTTTGGTTTATTTTTCTCTAGAATCACGTTGTCACTTGTGTTCACCTTACAATCCCCAGCTTCCACTTCTCTGCATTTTTGGGGGTTTGGGTTTTTTTAACTTTTCCTCTGCATTTGCTGCCCAAACCGTTCTTTTTATGCCTGTTGGTGCAACCACAGATCTACAGCCCCTGGCATTTGTCCCTGCTGAATCAAGGTCCATTATTTCAGACCATTTCTCCAGTTTGTTGAAATCATGAATTCAAAGCCCATCCTCCAACACGCTTGCAGTTTCTCCCAGCAGGTGCCATCCCCGGATTCAGGGAATGAACTCCTCTGCCAGGCCCGTCCTGACGACCTCTTCTTGCAAATGTGGTCCATACTGTAATATAATCACACACATGGAAAGGACCATGCCCTGAGCACAGCACGGCAGCATTCCTCTTCCCAAATTACAAGTGGACGCCCAGACAAACAGCACAGAATCATAAATCTTTCAGTGATCTCTGAAGTCCATTCTCTTTGAACGTACCACTGGTACTTGCAGCTCATCATACATGCACATCTGTGGAAGCAGAGGGCTTTTTATTTGTAAGAATCCTTCGCAAAGAGCAAATACTTGCATAAAGATGCCAAAGTATCACACCAAAAATGCCTATATAGCTAAATTTGGGATGCTGGCCAAAAATCAGGAATCGCATCGGTGATTTCAGCAAACCGGTTACACATCTTGTCTGACACACACCTTGTGAATAATCATGGAAAAATTTTGCGGGTGACAGAAGAACCAAGTCGTGTTTGCACTTGCCAAATAAACAAAGAGTGAAGAAAGTCACATAAACTGCTCTGTGTTTACAGGACAGAAACAGGAAAAAAGGGTTTCAGTTTTGTAATAAGCTGCACATAGCAAATTATTTTCCTGACTAAAATTCATGGGAGTAAAAATGCGTGTGGAACAATGATGGTCTAGAAGAATGGCCAAGCCCTTCATTCAACAAAGCAGTTATTATAGCCGCATTAAGGATCTCAGAAAGGAAATATATGGTGATAGCTGTATAACTCATCTGAAAATGTCAGTCCTTTTATTGCCTTTTAAAGTCACTTTTTGGTCCTCCATTAAGTTCCTATTGAAAAAACCTCTGCAAGCCCTTCTGTAGCATCCTGCTAGACTTTCCAAGACCCAGCCTAAATTTTCATTTGCCTGGATTCATCCCAACAAGTTTTACCACTGCAAACCATCCAAAGTGATGTCCCCTCTTCAAGGCAGTTACAATTTCTACCTGACAGACACTGTGTTGTCATTTAACTGACTAAAAAGGACTCAGTAAATCCTAAGCACATTTAGTCCTTTAAGCCTTTTTTTCAAAGCTGTGTCTCAAAAAAATTGTTCCAATTTATCAGCATCACTTTGATAATGAAGTGTCTATAAACAGACACACAACCTTCTCTGCGGTCAGTGTGATCTGTGCAACAACACAAACATTGAAGCTCAGAGCTCTGGCCCAAATGCTGAGAATATTTCTTGCCATTCAGACACTAATAGAATTTCTCCTGGTCAAGGGCTCAGTGCATCTATCCTCTTGGACTGACAGAGGTTCCCATATGCTTTCTATGCAGATAATGATGAGATGCAAGTAGTCTCATACGTGTCCATCTTCATTTGCTGGCCCCACAGGTGAGTATCCACCCCCTGACACATCCAGCGAGGACAGCCTGTCCCCTGAATCTGGATTCAAGCCCCCATCAGGCTCCTCTGGCTCCATGGGTTGACACCTTAAGTCATAATGTGGTTTACAATGTATGTCCTGACACTGGAATGACACTGATACGGTTGCCATGACAGCTTATTCTCCATCCAAGGATGGCATGTTGAACAGATTCTTTTGGTTTTCCCGTAGCAGCCTCTAAATCATAGAATCATAGAATTTCCTGGGTTGGAAGGGACCTTTTAGGTCATCTAATCCAACCATCAACCTAACACGGACAAAAAAAATCTTTGACCTGTATCTCTAAGCACTGTGTCTCCCTCCCTGTCTTTTAAATACCACCAGGGACGATGACTCAGCCACCCTGTGACCAAATCAAAGTAGTAGACTGCACTGTGGGGTCCCACCACTCCAACCTGTGTGTCCACCCAGGTCCCTAAATCTGATGGACATATCCTCTTTGAAGGACCGTGGCACAAGTGTTTAGGTGACGGGGCTGGCCAAAACCCCGACATCTACCCCTTGAAAGCCTCCCCTTTCCCACAAAGTGCTGTTGTGGTTTATTTTGGAGGGGGAAGCCAGAAGCCTGCCCTGGCCCGTGATTGCAGTCTGCTGCATCGCTACCTGCTGCTGTTCCCCTGCAATGATGTAATGCTGGAGAGAGCACATGTACCGACAGAGACATCTGCATCTGCATCGCGCCAACACGTGCAGGGACAGCGGGGGGTGAGCTGCCTTGTAAAGTGCTTATTGCTCAGACACCTTCACCTCAGTTGCTTCTGCAGCCCCCATCCCCAGGGGAACTGCGCAGTCTGTAGCACGCTGAAATCAATAGGATGTGGGAGCCTGGGAACCGGTAAAAAAATGGGGCTTTTGCAACACCTCAGAGCCAAAGCAGAGGCTCATGTAGGGTAAAATGGTTAAACTCTCAGACCATGGTTTGGCTCTACCCTGCTAACCACATTCACCCTGTTTGGCAGGCCTTCCCCCAGGACCCTGTCACTGCCATCCTCCCTCCCCCCAGGGTCTCTGACCAGGGAGAAGTTGTGGGGCCTGGGCTGCTTTTCCCACCTCAGGGTGTTACCCTTTCTCTCCTGTCCCACCCCACTAAGGAGCTGAGGGAGGTCTGTTCCTCCTTCACTCTAGCATTGGTGTTCATTCTTTGCTGTTCTCACTTCTCCCCTCTCAGGGTCAGGTCCCCACCATTCCTTCCTCCCCTTCTCTACTTTCCTCTTGTGTTGTAGAGTCTCTCCCAGTCTCAGACCTTCTCCACCCCATTCAGATATTGGTCTGACGCTTTCCAGCACACCTCATCTCTCTTCCCATCCTGTTCATCACCTTTCTCCCTGTATGGCTGCTCCCCTGGGACACCCACCACCGGTTTCATCCCTTCTTACCTGTCCTGCCTCTGCCCTGCTCAGTAGAGGGATGCTGGCATGGCAGAAGGGTTGGGAGGGAAGGGATCAAGGATGGGTCAACCTCAACCACAAAACCAGAGGAGGAGCAGGCAGGCAATTCTGCAGCACCCTTCACATGCCTCCTGCAAACAGGCAGTTGCTTTATGTCAAGAAAGACTGTGTGCCTGGTAGTCTCTGATCTGTATGAATACAGCCTACCAGAGAGATGGGGCGAGGTGTTTTGTTTCCATTGTAGTAAATAAAAAGCAGGCGCTTTTATCATTTTAAGTGGCTTGTTTTTCATCTGGAGGTATGTGGAATTCAAACAGGGCAATAAACTTCAGTCTCTCCTCTTTAATGGGCTCTGCCCTGTAAAAGGCAGCCAGACCCACCATGCCAAGGCTCAGGTGATGCGAGGGGCAGGCAGGGATCACTCTTCATTAGCACCAGTAAAAAGCCAGCCCTGCCTCTCTCTTCCAGGCAATTCCCGGCTCTGGTGCAGCCAAAGGAGACCATTAACTGGGAAGACACAGTCCTAACCTGGGGCAACAGCTTTCCAGAGGACACGGAGGGGAAATTCCTCTCTGTGCATCCCCCAGCTCTGGTTTGCACTCATTCTCCTGATGCTTTGGTCACCCGAATCCAACCCAGCCTTCAGGGGCAGCCCTAAGGCCGTGCACCAAAAATCCTGGAGTTGTTGGGACACAGACCCTCACCCCCGTGTCCCCACCAGTCACCCCTGCTAGATGTGTTGAAAGCCAACAGCAAGCCAGGGGGCATCGCGAGGGTTGTTAATGGCTGCCACCGCTCGATTTGCTGAGGCTTGCTTGTTTTTTTAGGCAAGCGTTAGAGAAACTGTGGGCCAGATCCAGCTTGCTCTGCGAGGGGTGAGACGCTTTTTGCAGACATCAGTGAGAGAAGAAGCCGTCCCACTCAGAAACCACTGTGTGTGCGAGTGGCACAGCGGGGTTTTATAGACTCAGCTGCAGGAACGCAGACTTTAGCCTGTCCCGTCTCCTTCCTTGCATGATTTATTTTCCACAAAGCTTTGAACCAAAAAGTCTGCTGCAATTTCAAGAGGAGAATTCATAAAAAATAATTTAAAGCCAGAGGAGGGCACTGTTAATTTGGGGTGTGTTTATTTATAGTTTGGTATCAACAATTATAAGCCCTGTGGATGGTTGCAGAATACAGAACGGTGTTTGTAAGTGGGTATTGGAAGCGACATCCCCCTGCCTCAGCGCTGCCACTGGTCCTGGGAATGAAGGTCCCCTGGGAACTGGTGTGGGATGGGAGCTCCAGCTCTCAGCTCCGAATTGGAGCACGCCCATGCTGATGAAGCCACAGCTTTCGGCAGAAAACACAAAGATGACAACCTCTACCCTCCGATGTGATCGGCTCATTCTGTCTTTCCCTGCCCTCATCCCATTGCTTTTACTTCTGAATCACATATTAACACTGCTGTAAAGCCAGGTTACTGCTTTAGCTTGTTGTAATTAACCAGCGTGACTTTTTAATCTATTAATTTATAATTGAAAACTAATAATAGCATATACTGGGCTTTGTCTGGTGTTTTGGATCAAGCCTTTTAGCTAGAAAAGGGATAAGACAGTAAAATAGGATCACCTCCTAATCCCATGCAGTTCACTGCCATCCCAGGCACCCCTGAGGATCTCAGCAGTGCTGTGGATGCCGTGTGAAAAGTTACCCTTAAATTCCAGGATTGATCCCTCCAAAATCTCTAGCAGTCACAACGGTGAAGCGCAGCTTGGTCCACCAGGCAGGGCCCAGGTTTAGGACCCTTAATTAGAAAAAGGCTATTTACTCAGCCCCAAGTAGTTTAACAAACTGTTTCTTCATTTAGCTTCCTAATATCGGAGGACAATTATATGTTGGCTGAGAGGGGAAAGAGAGCTACTCAGTGTGGGGAGGAGGGTGCTGGAAAAGCTCCAGGAGAAAGAAAAAACACATCAAGGCTTTCTGCCTTCCCCATCCTGAATTACAGCACCCCGAGAGGAATACGCCAGGGGTTGGGTAAGAGCAGTGCAGGAGGCTGCCTCGTGTTGGAATATTTTTCTTTGCCTTGGGTGAGTAAATAATAATCTGTTTTGGAAAATGTATTTCAAGACACTGTCTCACACAAAGGCTGCGGGAGAAAAGCTGAGTGCCTTTGCTGAGATGGACACATGGACAGAGTCATTGAATTTATCTTCAAGGATGTCCAAGGTTGGGAGAGCTGCTGGAGATGGATAGCCGGGGGCACCTCCGAGGGAACCATTAGCCCCACAGTTCTGCTCGTAGCCCCCAGGGTCCTGCGGAGGGTCCTTTGTCTGATGGGATTGGGGACAGGCAAAGATTTGCAGGAGCATTTGCAGTCCGCAGAGCAACTCTCAAGTGGGGACATCACTTACCTTGGTCTCCATCCACCAACATTGCCATGTTCTTTGCACTTGCAGAGGCAAACCTGTGGCTGATGAAGAGCCATGACTGCACCCACTAGAAGAAGTGGTGGCAGTGCTAAAAGAGAGGTCCCATGTGGGCTCACTTGCAGGGGGGCAACTCTGAGTGAGGGGGAGGTGAAAGAGTGAATTTAAGTGTAAAGGTTAGTGAGACCAGCAAATGGAAAGAGGTATGACCCGAAACTGCATCGAGGATGGGTGCAGTTGCCAACGTTCAGTAGAAATTGTGGTCAGGAAAATGAAATTATGTAGGAAATGGAAGGAGGCAGGGTAGGATTGCACTATTGATGTTAGATGTCTCAAAGCGGATGCCTAAGTTGGAGGCAGCCCCTCTCAGGTCTCTCCATGTCCAGACAAAAGCTCAAATGGTCCACCAGGCGATTCTGCTGCTGCAGTTTGGGCGGGAGGAAAAGCTCCCTGGGGGTCCCTTGGCTACAGGGAGAGTCTAATGAAGCACCTGGTATGGGTGTTGCACTTCTCCTTCCCTCCCAGTGCAAAGCCTCATCCAACAAGGCAGTTTTGCAGCCACAGTCCAGCTGACGTTTGAACGTGGATAAGCTGAGAGCACACCAGGGTCTGGGCACGTGTCTAGGGGCTCCTTGGACTTCAAAGGACAGGAGACACAGACCACCCTCCTTCCAGCAAAGCAAGCTCTCCAAACAGCTGTAGAGAGGAGAGAGGCCAAATCGGAAACCCTGCCAGCCCTCGACAATATGTGATCTATGTGCAGTTTAATGTTTGATGGCTGATGTCAAAGAGAATTCAACTAAAGGCAGGAAGAGAAACACAAGGAAAACAAGGGTAACTGTGCAGGGAGCCAGCTTTATGACTAATGCTACCTTCTGAGTAATGCTTAAACTGAAACACAAATAACAATAAATCCAGCTCCACTCCATCCGGAGGACAGAGCAGAGCCCACTTTGCTTGGCCAAAACAGGCCTCAGTGTTTAACCACAAGAAAATCCTCCTGAAGTTTTATTACTTACTGTAAGGACTGTAAAAGCCCCTCAGTTAGGAAACACAGCTTCTAGTGGATTTACAGCATGAGTGCTTGGACAGACCGTTTCCCTTTAGGTTGCATTTCAGGAGGTGGGACAAGATGAGGTGCTGGTTAGTAACTGGGGGATGTGTTTCCATCTAAGCCCGTGCCCACTGGCCTTCCCTGAATCTCTTTGGACAAGTGGCAAAACTGGGACCCCCAGTTCTTGTGTCATTTTAAGCTCCGAAACCAGGGGCCAAACAGCAGCTCATTCAGGTCACATTGCTTTGCTGCTGGACACAGGTCTGGATGCGGATGTTCTTCTCCCACATTTGAAACCGCTCCTTGGTGAAGCCCAGACCTCCCTGGGCATTTGGCTCTGAGATCGGCACATCCTTCTCTCATCAAAGAGTTGTGAGACCTGCTGCAAAAAAAGTACCCAGTGCATCTAGCTGATGAGCATTACATCTTCTGCATTGGGTTTCTTGACACCTTTGGGATGCTTGTGGGGTTTTTTTTTTGGATCACAGTTTTCTTTGTCTGTTCAAAAAAGGATGATTATTTTGGGTTTTTTGCCAAAGAATGACATCTCTGATGGCTCAGGGTAGATGGAGACTCCTCCATGGTAGAACAGTGTGGTCAGCTGAAGGCAGACGGTGGAGTGTCCTGGGGGATGGGATTTGGCTGGAGAATGGAGAGGAAGGTCCAGAAAGATGCACGAGACACTGCAGAGCATTTCTGGAATTGGGGAAAAAAAAAAAGAAAAAAAAAAGAAGAAAAAAAAGGAAGACAAAAACCCAATTGGTTTTCAGCCCAGAATTCTCAGAATTTTGATTTTCTATGAGAAAAATGTGAAGTTTCTCCAGATCCTCTCCCAGGGGATGGGAGTTGTATTTTTTCTCCATGGCTCTACTATCTGTCCATTTCTAATCTCTCAGCACTCTGTGCTGGGGTAGATCACGGGGCTCCCAGCCTTCCCAGGTGCAGGGAACACCAGAACAGATCAACCCAGCAATTCCTGAGACACCAGAATCAGGAACAAAATGCCTGAAATGCCGTGTCTTCTGATTCTTGGAAACTGGAAGCCTGATTTGTGAGGCAGTATCCTAAATAGGTGATTAGTGGAGCTGCTAAGGAGAGGCTGGCTTTCTCCCCTCCCCTGAGAGGTATAAATCCAAATGCTGTCCATAAGAAATGCAAAATAATCCTTCTGCTTCACGTACGTAGCCAGAGAACCGTATCCAGTGGGCACCGCCCTTAAAGGGAGATGATACTCAGCAGGACACAGTCCAGAGGAGATCACTGAATGTGATCATAGGTCTTGAAAACATGACCTGTGGGGAAAGGCTGCGAGAACTGGGCTTGTTTAGTCTAGGAGCGATGGAGGGGAGACATGATAACAGCCCTCAACTATGCAAGAAGTTGATGCAGAGTTGTCCATGTTGCTGGGTACCAGAGTGTCCCGGTTTGAGGGGTAATTTAGGGTAATGTAGGAATAACACCCTGATGGAAGAGTAGGGGAGTCCTAGGCTTGGCAGTGGTTTGGGGTCTAACTCGTGTTTGGTGGGCCGGCCAGGCTTGTGCTCGCCACGGACATGGGGTTGCATGATCTGGCAGAGGATGGCTGGTGCCACCTCCTGGGGTCTCTCAGATGGAAATCTTTCAGCCCATGGTTCCTCTTCAGAAAGGCTGGTAGGTGAACTCTGCTGTGATGCCCACGAACGCCAGTTCACCGACAGATCCCTGATCTCCTTCTATGAACAGATTTAAAGGGACCGAGGGGAGGAGCAGGGACCGGGCACCTGCTGAGCCTCAGCCCCACCACATGTCCTGATGGGGGGAAGGCAGCAAGAGCTGCAGAGGAAGAGCATGTCTCCACACATGTCCCCACAGGCACGGCTGAAAACATGCTGGCTGCCCATGCAGACTGCAACGCAATGTAGAATACCAGAATAGAACAGAATATCAAGAAAAGATCTTGAAAATTTCTGGAAAGGGAAGAGGCTGGCATTTCTAATTCCTGCCTCATCTCTCTCGGTCCCAGCCATGGCAGGACATCTCTGGGGGTGGACACTTGCTCCCAGCCCTCACCAGGAGAAAGCACCAGTGTCTGGATCCAGCACAGGGAACCCATGTTCAGAGGTCTGGGGAGAGAGTGTGGTTTTGACATGGAGGCCAAGTACTTTGGAAGCCAATTCTTAAACTGGGTGGTCCTTTAAAAAAAATATAAATAAATGAGGGAGAGTGAGAGATAACACATCCAGTCGGAGCACACGCTGTGGTTATACAACTGCAGTTTTTATCGCTCGCCAGGGACACAGGGAGATCTGCCCAAGGGTTATGCTGCTTGTCACGGCCACCCATGGATCTGTGGCTCCGGGCGACACAGTGCCTGGGGTCACCAGCAGCTTTGTGGCATCTCAATTTAAGAGCTGTGATCCCGACTGGATGAGAGGAACCTTGCTGCGAGAGCCGTGTCCAGCGAGCCTGGCTGCAGCTGAGTCCTGGGGATTGCTCCTACCCTGAGCTTTTGTTCTCAAACCCGTGGCCCGAAGCAGCAAGTTTGAGTGCATTTCTTTCAGATCTGCGTCAGTGCTTTTCCCAACAGCTTGGCAAGCAGCATAAACATCCATCTGCAGTTGTCACTGGTAGCAGCGCACATCATCTGGAGCGAAACTGGCTGCTCTCAGACACCCAATCACACAAGGAGCAAACAGTTGCTTTATTTCTGAGTGGGGCTACACAAACCATTAAGCACCTCATTAATCTTGTATTTAATTCTCTGCATGAGGCTCGCTGGAAGAAGGAATAAATTCTACATTTTAATTATTGGGGAAATAACTAAGGTAGCCTTCCTAACTCCTTTTCCTCCCTCGCTGTTGCACTATAAAACATGAAAGATGACAACAACCTGTTGTCAGTTCTGTCCCCACTGTCCCTCGGTGTTCCCCCCCACCTCTGAGCACTGCACAGCCCATGGGTGGTGGGGAGCAAAGCCGGACGCTGGCTCCACCGAGTCCTGAAACTCCTGCATCAACAGAGAGACCCAGGCAAAGTGCCTGGACATGAGCTCTGATGTCTTTTCACCACTACCAGGCACTCCTGGGATTGTAAATGCCCCCAGACCCCAGATCTCCCCTGTCTCCCTGCACAGGACGTTGGGAATGGGTTCGAGGAGCTCAGACTGGAGCGAATCACTGACAGATGTCTTCAGGTTGTCACAGCTCTGAGCTCTGGAAAAGGCACTGGCAGGGCATGAGCAAAGATCACATCTTTGGCTTTCCTGAGCTCTGTCCCAGCTTTTCTCCCTTCCTAGACCTGCAGGCAAATTGGAAGTCGGCTCCGAATAGAGTCCAAGTGCCCCAACGCAGTTGTGGCACTTGTCACGTTCTGCTCAGCCTCCCTGGCCCCGGGCAGGGCTGAGAGCACCCCAGACCTGCTGGGACAACACCAGTACAGCACCTGGGGGCTGCCTGGGCTGTGCTCACATCCCAGCTCCATCAGCAGGGAGTTTTCCCTTTGAGGTCTTTCTTTAGCTTCCGCTCCTTGTCTGGTTTAATAACTGGTCTTCAACTGGCAAAAATAAAACCTGCTAATGTGGAGCTGAGCTCGGCATGGTCTGTCCTGCCCGGAGAAGGAGAAGAGCCTGCAGACCCCACGCCGTGACCGTGCCTCCTCCCACCGTGGATGGCCACAGCTGCCCGTCGCAGGATGGCTGTATCACGGCAGGGGACACTGGCACAGGCTGCCAAACCGTGCTCCACAGGGCTAATTAGATCAATACGGCCGTGGCTGCTGGCGCTCACAAGCTCGCAGCAGTTGTTTCTTCTGCACAAACACAGCATCAGCTTTGGAAGTCAAGATGCACGACCCAGCAGACACAGAGCAGCCCCGTTCTCCAGTGCTGAGCTACTTCTTTGATCAGGGACTATTCATGAGCGTAGAACTGCATCCCCCGTGTCCTCCCAGCACCCCCAGCAAAGAGCTCAGCTCTGGGAGCTCTCATGCCCCAGGGCCGGATCAGGCAATGAGTCCCCCGAGGATGTTTTTGTTAATTATCCTCAGTCTGCCTCCAGAAGAGACATCTTGGGGGAACACCATCCCCAAGCTTCCTGCTGCGGATCAGGACCATGGGGGCACAGAGAAGTATTTTAAAGTGGCTTTGTGGTGGTTTGGCTGGCAACAAGGACCTGGATGGCTGGATGCCCAGTACTTCCACATGAGCCCAGCTCTGCTGATGAATATGAACTTGTGCTGATTTCCACCAGTGGCCGATGTGAGGCCACTGGTGTCTTTATTTTTTCATTTCCTTGACACCTTTTTTTTTTCTTCCTTTTGCTTCTGCTTTTCAGAGGCTGCTAATAGATGTGAAGCTCTGCAATGGGCAAGAATGGAATCAGTTCATTGGAAAGATGCTCCCCACCATCTCTGGCTTAGAGGGTGCCAGAAGCAACCTGGAGAAGTTTAGTTTGGGTTTAAAGGTAAAACATTACTACTTAACGCTGGGTGACTATTACCTACCTCTGCTGCGATGCCTCCCCTCTTCACACCCTCATCCACAGGTGAAAGAGAGAAGCCTTGGGCTGCCTTGGCCTGGGAAGGACACAGCGGAGAAGGGAGGATGGTGGCTGCTCGTGACCAGGAGCCATGGTGTAAATCATTCACCCTCCCTTTCTCAAGAGGTAAGACAAGCTGCTTGATCAGTTCTCCTGCCGCCAAGTCAGACATCTTACAGCCCCAATTTACCTGCATCTATCCCAGTGGCAGGATCAGCTTCAGTGTCTCTCTTCTGCCTCCCTAGACCTCTCAGGACCTTCATTATTTGTGAGGGTCTGCTCAGCTTTCCAGTGGATGCAAAAGGGAAAGGGACCGATCTGCTGTGCTACCCCTTCCCTCAGAGCAGATTTATATTCTGTGGAAGATGACCCTGCTAAATACAACCTGCTAGACTCAAAATAGAGATGGCTGGGTGAAGGATTAGACCCTGTAACACTGAAGACCTGCCTGGGAGACTGAATAGTCTGACGTGAATATAACAAAAATCACATTTCTGGGCATGCCTTGGTTCCCTGCCTTTCTGCAGGGTGTTTACAGGTGCAAGGATGGGTTAAAATTATCTTTGGGCAGAGAGCTTGAGGGATGCATGCAGCATCTCACCTGCTGTGGAGCAGGATGGGACCTGCCAAGATGGAGACACAGAATTAACACCTCCCCAAGAGCCTCCTCCACAACCACAGGAACAGGCTGCTGGAAAGAGGAACCAATATGGCAGCTGAGATGCAAAAAGGAAAGGGGAAAAAAAAGGCAGCCTGTTCCTCCTCCTGCCACTGCAGGACTTGGAGAGCGTGGCCTGAGCTCTCTACCCCCAGGGCAGATGCCATCTGTCCTCCCACCACAGTCCTGGTCCAGCTTAAGAGGCCTCACCTGGCTCATTTACTGCCAAACTTCCCTTCCTCTCCGTGCTCATAGACAGCTGAGGTCTCCCCAGCAGCCCTGGGTCAAGAAGATTCCCCCAACCACCCTTTCCCTGTGGGAAAAGCCTCCCCTATCTTATAACACCCAGAGCTCAATTTCATAGAAT
>JAOXJM010000009.1:6423754-6439470 GCA_026413425.1 Tringa solitaria | reverse complement strand
CTGGGGTTGTTGTGACCCAAGTGGAGGACCCGGCACTTGGCCTTATTGAACCTCACGAGGGGGCTCTGCTTGTGTGGTCAAACACAAAGTGCAAAGGGATCTTTTCTGAAGATGGTTTCCAAACTCCCCTTAACCTCATCTCTGGCAGTGGCAGTTAATTGCCAGTAAACTTAAAGTATCAGGAAATGATTCTGCACACAGCATGGATCCAGCATTTGAAATTCATTGTTAGTGGAATCCAGCGACAAACACTGCTCATTGAGAAGGGTCTGGCCAAGGTGATGACCAACATTGCTCTCTCTGGTCATACACTAAGGGTTAGGCAGCTTTCTCTCCAGATGAGTAACATGGGATGATCGCATCCAAAGAGGCTCTCTCTGGACACAACACTGCACAGCTGGCATCTGGATCTCCATCCACTGTGGTGTTCCAGGTTGGATGCTGTGCATGCTACCACCCTGGAGGTGTGAACTTCAGGGCCAGAGAGGACCATTAGCTCATCTCATCTGGCCTTAGGCAGAAAATGCAGATTACAAAATTTCACCCAGTTACTTCTGTTTCACTAAAGCATCTCAACCAGAAAAATATTCAAACTCAATCTGGAGATTGTAAGGAACAAGGACTCAGCTCCACTTGGTCACTGGCTCCAGCGTTGATCATCCTTGGTGGCAGAAGCAGTAGCTGTGTGCCCAAGAGACCAATGCCTGGCCCTGAGTCCACTTTCTGGAGGGGGAGGGCTGAGGAGCTGTTGCAGAATGGTGATTTCAGTGCTGCCTCATCAGTCCCGAGGGAATGTTATACCATGGTATGAACACACTCCACTCCGCGGCTTTCTTAAGAGCTGCTTTAACTACAGAAGCTTCTGGAAGCCCCAGTAAGGGTGGGATCTTTGTCCTGATGGATCCTGTGTGCACAGAGTGAGAAATGCTCCATCCTGATGGACTTACAGACTCTATGGACGAGAGACTGAAAGGGTGGGAGGAGGAAAAAGAAAACCTCTTCCCTAAGGATGAAAGGGTAGAACAGAGCACAGGCTGAGGCCATCCCATCAGCTGGAACAGGCATAGGTGTAGTTGCACACGGGTGTGAAGTTAGCAACTGGGGCATGCTCAGAAACCCATGGGAGTCACCATTTATCTGCTCTTCCCATGGACCACACAAGACAGGACAAACCATCCACCCCCCAGAGCTCAGGGCTGCCTCTCAAAGCATCCACCCACCAGCACAGTCCAAGCCTGAGCCTTCTTTCAGCCACTGCTGTGACGTGGCCAGCATTAAGGCACAGTGTGCCACACATTTCACACTCTGGAAAGTAAAAGTCTTCTTATTGCTTTGTTTCTTCTGGCAATGAGTGGAGAACCCCTACAAACCTGAAACTCTTTTTTCCATAAGTGAATGCGGGATGTTCTCCTGGGGTTGCCTTTAGTGTTTGGCAGGTGTGATGGATAGAAAAAGAGAAAGGAAACCACTTCTCTCTTGACAGTCTTGGGTTTAGCTTTTGCAAGATTTCCTTTCCAAATCTGGTCTCTGCAAACAACACTCACATTTGTTACATCAATCTCCCAACACTCCAGCAAGCTGGGATGAGACATCCCAAGCTGGGACATCATGAGCCTCTATTTCTTCAGCTATAGCACAATTTGTGATTCCAGCAACGACCAGCACCACGTTGCTTGCGAGATACTGGTTGTGGGCAGGACCACACGCTACTGTCTCATCCCCTCAAAGGCAGTGTGTTGTGTATTTTGGTGCAGCACAGAGCTGATGTGCCACACTTTCAGGGGTCAAGTGTGTTCTGTGCTGTCTACCCAAGCGAGTTGAGTTAGAAACTGATATTTGTGCACATGGAAGCTTCCTTGCCAGCTTCCTTAACTGCTGTTGGTATAGGCTGCTGTTTAGCCTTTTGGCCATGACTGTGAGGCTGAGAATCACTTGGGAGGACAGTTGTCTTGCAATTGCTTTAACAGCCTGATTTGGGCTGCCTGGAAAAAGTGAAAGAACAAGTCTTGTCTTTCGGCTCCCATTTGAGAAAAGAAAAAAAAGGTAAATGACCCAGTTGTGCCAGTTCCTTTGGATAGGCAGGAATTCAGCATCACAGGGGTGAGTATTTGGAGATGTCTTCACCAGTGTGGGCACATCTGGAGTGACTGCAAAGGGCACTCCAAATCCCAGATCGCTGAAAGAGCTCCAGCCTTTCAGACTCTCCATTGTCCCTCCGGCCATTGTCACAGCCCTGGCGTAGGCCACGTTTGCTTTATGACCTGGGTCATCCCCACAATCCCTGCAACCTCCCACAGCCTTCACTCCCAAAGATGTGGCCTTGTGTCTATAGCATGTATTTGGGCTCCAGATGGACCCAGGATGTCCTGCATCCATGGCAGCACATGCCAACTGCAGCATCTCATGCCACCCATTCCCATGCCACCTCCATCATCTGGCCAACAGGGAGCTCAAATGCAGAAGCAGAATTTCCTGGCCACTCTCCAGCCACCCCAGAGAAATCAAACGCATTTTTTTGGCATCTGTTTGTTTGTGCGTGGAGGACAGTTTCCTCCTGCACCCACCTGGCTTTACCAGGACGGGGAGACCCAGCAGTGCTGGTCCAAACATCGAGGCTTCCCCAGTGCCCCATTCCCTCTGCCTGAGCTGGCAGGTATGAGCCAAGCACCTGAGTCAAAACAAAAGGGTTAAATGAAGGCATAACTGGCCCTGGGAATGTAACTGTTAGCACATGCATTGAAAACACAGATAAAAGGGCTGGCAAGACCATATGTGCCTCTTGAAACCTGCCTGCGTGCTTTCTTATGTCTCCAAGGGTCGGTTCATTCTCCCTGGCTGGGTGACAATTTACCTCTAGGACCTGTTGCTGGGTGAAACAACAAGATATTATCACCCTCTTGCATTCCCCAGATTCACACTCCGCTTCCCAGGTGCTGCAGTTACAGCTGTTGTGTTTCTGCACTTCGGCTAACACTTTCTAAGGACATTTAATTTAATTTTTCAACAATTGTTATCTCTCATCTACAAACACCTCCAGTTTGACACATTATATCCTCTGGGTGCTGGTGAGGAGCAGAGAAATCAGCATTACTAAAGTGAAAGTTCCCTGCTAGATCCACAAATAAAGCTGCATCCATAATCTTTGCTGCTGTCCTGATGTGACTCACAGATACTGAATGCTTTTGCCAACTTGCAAAACTGTTCAGAGCACCAGACTCCAAGAGATGTTCCTCCTTCAGGTGACTGCTTCCAGCTGTAGCATCCAAGTCCCCACCACCACCAGGTCTTGCTGTTTTTCCTGGTGATGGACAGGAGGTCTTTCACATCTTCATGAGTAATTTTAGCTCACACTACTGGAATACACTCATTTGCTGAAATTTTTTAGATGAGTTTTGCTCTGATGACCTTGTCCAACATTGCTTCACCTCCCCTCCTGCTGTAGCCTTTATTATCCAGGCTGCCTTCTGTTGCACAGACCATTAAATTGCCCAAACACAGTCTTCTACTGTCTTGACCCATGGAAAGAATTCTTACCAAGCATGTTCAGCCTGGCTTCACTGAGCCTTCACCAAGCTTTTATTCCAGACACTTGTGCCCTTCACTCTCCAGCAATATCTTCCAGGCAGGTCCCAGTGAGCTTTATACTCCCTGTGTGTCTCCCAAGGAATGTTCTCCAAGAAATCCCTGCTCCACATCCTCCCAGCTCTCCTGCTTCTGTCCGCTTTTGGTACATAACACAAGGAATGCACTGGCACTAGATTTTTCTATAATCATCCAAAAAGCCAACAATTAGTTCATCAGCTCCAGTATCTTCTTTAGAGACATTTTTTGCTCCCTGATAAGGATCTTTCTAAGGACATTCTGGCAAGGACATGGGAGGAACTGGCAGCTCCCTGCTCATCTTTCCCATTCCTTCAGGTCACTGAGACAACAGAGGCTGGAAAATGCAGGATTCTTGTGCTAAATCCTGTAGCTGAGAAACCCTGGAAGTGAGAATCCTCTGACCTAGCTTTAAATGTCACCTTAAACTCCCCAGAGAGCCTCTAGAGCACCTCTAGATGGGAAGTTATCTGCCCTGCCTCAGAAGGCCACCAGGAGGAGATGAATTGCTCTTTAGAGGAGGTCCACTGCCTTCGGAGGAAGCCAAGGGGACTGGCTAACATTTAGTGGTCTAGTTTTTAGGCACTAAACTAGGGCAAATGGATTTCCCTGCAGATGGCATGGGATAAGGGAATCCCTGATCTTCATTTGAAGTTGTGAGATTATTCTGTGGCCGGGAAAGGCTGGGGTCACCTGGAGGAGAACATCCTGGAGTGCTGAGTTTGGGGTTGTCCAGTTTGGCTGATGGTCTGTTTCTCAGCAGAAAAATGAACCTGGAAGGTACCCACTTCCAGCAGCTGCCTCAGGAAAAGCTGTGAGACAGGCACTCACGCTGCTGGGTTTTGCTACCTTACATGGAACACACTGTGCAAGACAGATCCTGATGGGACCGAGGTTCACACATTTCCAAATCCGTCTAAAAAAGTTTTGATAGAAAATTCAAGTGAGATGACACTTTAACTGGAAATAACAGCAGCAGAGAAATCAACAAACTTCAGGCCTTGGAGTCTGTTCCTTCATTTTCATCGAATCCAGCATATTCGTCTCAAACCGTCTGGAGCAGACGTTCTGTGCATTTTTTTTATCCCAGAAGATACCACAAACAGTTTCTGTTTCAAATTATGAAGTAATAAAAGAAACCTCACCACATTGATGTTTGTTACTAATTATGTTACTTATGTCTTTATATCAGCAACTCCAAGCTTAAATCCACTTGCAATAATAATCAAAAAGCAATTCAGGTCAGATTTTACAACCCTTTAAACATATTATCTCTGTGCTTCCAATCAAATAATCAGTCCCATATTGTATTCCTATAAGCCATGGTCAGCGTGTTCTGCAGATGTTTCTGAGCATGAGCGGGGCTGTCTTCTCTGCTAACGTATAGACTGTTCTCATCATATGAGAACTATAGTCCCATGCCCAGGGGTGTAGTTCAAGCTTGGGACACCTGGATGGCAGCAGAAGCTGGACCCAACAGCCTATTTAGACAAGATGCATGAAGTGGTTCATTTTACAGGTGGGGGAGCTGAGGCAATGGGTGTTTTGAAGGTTAAAAGACAATAGAGCCCGTAGGCACCTGACATGGCATTAGGAGGAGTTTACAGAGCCCAAAATCCTTCTTGACCACCAAACGTGGGTATGAGGGAGCAGGCTCTGATGTGTTTAAGTGAATCATTGCTCTACCTGGTGTCTGCAAGAGCTCAGAGAGGAGAGAGCAGTTGAGACCCCCCTCAAGAGCCCTCATATCTCAGGAAAGAAAAATTATTTTGAAAAACCTGTTCTTACTTACGCTCCAAAGTCTTGCTGCTTCTGTGGTTTGTGTATGCAAAGGGAAACCACCAAAGCCTCATGCGCTGGGGAAGCCTCCTGCTTCCTCGTGGGTATTCTTCAAACCCCTGTGGCCCCAAGCGTTCTCCTTCTCCCTCCCCACAGATGGCCGGGAAACACTCTCACCTCCTACAGATGACCCCTCTGCAGCCCTTTGTCCTGCTGCAGGACGTCTGGGCTTGCCAGAGTGGAGCTGCCTGACCTGCCAGCCACAGCTCAGTAATTTCCAGTCCTCCTCAGATCATTCAGGAGTAAAGCTCTTAAATGTCCCTGCTTTTCACCAGGCCTGAGCTGTTCTGCACTCTCCATCACTTACAGCCTTGGCGTTCTCCTCCCCCAAGTGCTACCTGGGGAAAAGGGATAACTCAGGAATTTGAATGCTGAGATCCTATGGAAAATAAGCACAATTCCTACAGAAATGAGGCAGGTAAGAGAAACCATTTTTCCAAATACTCTCAGATACGGTTGCCTGTCTTGGAAAAACC
Organism: Tringa solitaria; assembly: GCA_026413425.1. NCBI lineage: Eukaryota > Metazoa > Chordata > Aves > Charadriiformes > Scolopacidae > Tringa > Tringa solitaria. Next base: position 6,433,555 of record JAOXJM010000009.1, on the reverse strand, counting down.
TCTGCTAGGTCCTCATCCAGCACGGAGCAGGGCTGCAAGGAGAAGCTGTTTCACACCAGCTCAGTCTGGCTGGTGGCACCATGATCAGCACACCCTGCTCCACTACAGCTCCCGGCTGAGGGCAGGGCCACGTCTGCTTTTTACTTAAGCTGCTTTCAAAGAAGAAAACCTAACTGGAAAAAGCCCCAGTCCCTCCCCAGAGTCCCAGCAGTGTGAGTACCGCTCCTTGTCTCCATGCCTGAGCTCACCCTTCCGTGGCTGAAGCAGGGACAGCCTGACACTGCCAGAGGGAACGTGTCCACCACGTCCCAACCCCAGCTCAATGTGCTGCCACACACCTCAGAGACACGCTTTTCCCCATGTACCCATTTGTGGGGTGCACTGATCTACCCCTTTCCTGTGGTCAGGTTCTTTGCAAATTCATCTCTGAAACTCACTTACAGCTTTTCTCCTTCAAACGCTGATGTTAAATGCATCTAAGCACATCACAGGTGGTGTGTTAGGGAAAAACTGGCTCCAGTTAAGAGGAAAATAAGTGGGAACTTTCACACTCTGGACAACCACAGAGGCAAAGGTTTGTGCAGATGGATTTAGGGTTGAGGGCTTGGTTTTGCCTTTAAAGAGCCTGTCAGGGAGTGCAGAAACCCCTGTGTTGTCCCTGATGTTTGTGGCAGGTCACAAACCTGCTGCCGAGAGGGTTTGGGTCTGCAGGAAACACAGCCAGATCCTCCTGCTGGGGTTTACCAGCTGAGCTAAAGGAGGATAGGGAAAGGACTGGGCAAAATGCATTAGAAACAGGCCTTGATGTCACGCCACACTGGAAAGTTTTAGCAATATGAACTTCCCTGGTGCATCCAGAGAAAACAACCTACGAATGCTGCTAGGGCTTGTGCTGTGAAAGTGGTGGCCAGGTTTCACGCCTCGGCCGTCCCTCCTTGGATGGCCCCAGTCACTCCACAAACCCCACAGCAGCTCCCCGGGGGATTTTTCAAGGCACTTTTTGGGACTGGAAGAGTCTTCCTGAAACTATTCCAGTCCTTGTGACTGTGGGCAAAAATGAGGCAATGCAGACAGGCACTGGAGGAGCAGATATCCATCTGCAAAGGAAATCCCTCCTGGCCCTAGGAGACCCCCTGCTCTAAGCCCAGGGACACAAGAGGCATCTGAAGGTGGGTATAGCAGGGGGGTAAATGCAAAGGGAAAGCTCTCAAGGTTTCTTTCTCCAGGTTTATCTCCTACATTGATGGTAGCCCTCCCACCACAAGGAGACACTAACTCTCCCTTCATTTACCCTGGAAGAGGCTCCTCTGCCACCAGTTAACACTGAAACCAGGCTGGGATCTGCTGCCAAGCCCTGTGCAAGGACAGTTGGTCCTGCCTGCTGGGATGAGCGGCTCCAGCAGAGGAGAGAGATGAAGCATCACTGCCCTCTATCTCCGCTCCGCACCCCGGTGTGGGAAGGGGAAGGGGCTGAGATGCCCACGTGTTTGCTATTAAGCAGCAAGAGCATTTCCAAGGATGGGTCCGCAAAGCCCAGGGAAGCAGAGCTGCCAACAGCATCGTCAGAAGTGTGTTCAGCATTCAACCATCCCTGGCAGCCAAGTCTCGCTGGCTGGGTCGGGTGGGTTCCTTGGCTTTCCTTCTTAGTGTTGGTGGTTTTAAGAAGTTGAGCAGCTCTGCAGGAAGCTGATGTGCTGCTGGCTCCCAGCCTTCATCTGGGGGGTTTGGAAACGCTGGGGATGGGCCCCTCAGGACAGATAATGGGGAAGTTTATTTGCACAAAAAAAAAAGGGGGGGGCTTTTCATTAAAAATATTCATTAGTGCTCAGCAAGCAGGATAAAGCCTCTCTTTTCTGGAAGCCGAGAACTCAAGGTTTTTATTTCTTGAGTGAGCAGTCATTTTCTATGGAAATAGTGTTTTCAGCTGGAAAGATAAGAAGTGATTTTGGGTCAGAAAAGTGTTTAGGTGGAAAATTCCTCGCTGGCTGGAAAGGTTCCCCCAATGTCCCTGGAGGATGTGGGGAGTCGGGAAGGGAAAAGGAGCAGCAGAGATTTTAACCCAGCTATAAAAGAGGCTCTCGGCACACTCATAAACTAGAACAGCTCCTCACCATTGCTCCGGGGACTTCATGGAAACCTAGATAGTTTGTGGAGTGGCAGATTGCATGTGGGTAGAGCAGTATGGGGAGAGAAAGATATATATGGAGATCGACAGTACACAGAGACGTAAAGTTTTCGGTTAATCTTTTGGCAAAATAGCTGTGCGCTTTCTTCCTTGTCCCTTCCACAGGGAGAATTTGGCCCAGAGTGACTGAAATGAGGGTACCTGTGGCACATGCCAGAGAAAAATCACGTTTATAGGAACTCCATGCATATCCCAGGTTTGTTTCTGCCATGTGGAAGCCTTCTATTCAGGAAAGAGAGAGGTGAAGCAAGTCATTCAAATGCACGATTGAGCAACCTGGTCTGGTGGGAGGTGTCCCTGCCCACGGCAGGGGGCTTGGAACTTCGTCATCTTTAAGGTCCTTTCCAACCCAAACCATTCTGATTCTATGATTTTTCCCCATTTACTGGGCAGGAACAGTGTCTGCTGCAGAGCTCTTAGCTCTGAGCCATGGCAGGAAGGGATCATTCCCACCTACCCACTCTTTCCCACTGACCTGGGGAGAATGATACCTATATAGAAAGATTTGCCCTGCTTTTGGCCATGATGACAAAACATTTGCAAAGGTATTGGGTGTCCCTGTGCCCTCTGACTTGCTGCACTGTGACAGCTCAGTTCAAGGCAGGGGACCAGGGACTTCATGATTTCTTACACCACAAGTGGTTGGGAGAAGATCCTCCGCGGGTCTCTTGGAGAGGGTTTGCAGGGTGGCAGAAAAATACCCCTTTTTCCTCCCAGAATGACCTGATTTAGATAATTGCTGGATATTGCTGGAAAAGATGTTTTTTCCCAGGTCTGTCCATGGAATTAAGGGGCTCAGGTTGTTCCCAGCTCTGCAGCTGCCTTTCCCCAGTCGGTAGTTGCCCTATGGCAGGGCAGAAGAGTCTCTCAAGGGGCAGATAAAGCAGGAAGAAGAGTATCACGGGGAAAAGCAACTGCTTTTCAAATAACTTGTTAAAAACAGTGGGTTCTGCATGATTTCGTCTCTGGCGATGGTGTGGTGTTGGCACGACTGCCTCTGAGGTCTGGGCGCTCAGTGACAGCCCAGCTCCAGCCAGAAGAGCCAAGAATAACCCCAAATGGGAGTCATTAATAGCTTAAAAACATGCCAGTGACAAAAAACAGAGTAAACTGGAGGGAAATTAGGATGCTGTTTGTGAAGACTAATTAGGCGTTGCGTGGGGCATGGCAGCCTCCTGGGGGGGATATGAGGGGAACACCTGTGACACATTGTGGTGGAGGTCATGGGCAGCAGGACCGAGGAGGAGGAAGGACGAGGAGGTAGCTGTTAACCCTGCGAAGCAAAGTGGTTTGTGTGCTTTAGGCAGGGGACAGGGCAGGGTTTGCCCTGGCTGAGCTGCCTGCAGGCAGGAAAATGGGCAGCGAGGAAGGATCCTTCCTCACAAGCCACCTCCTTCCTCCAGCCTCCTGTCCACATTTCAGTGCTTCAATGGGGATGGGTGCCCTTTGCATGGCGTCAGGAGCAAAGACATGGCTTGGACACGCTGGGCTGAGCAGAATCTTCACAAAGGGCACTGGGAGCTTTGGATGGTCCCAAATCCCACCCATTTCCCAAGCCATGAGCAGAGTGATGCCAGGCAGGGAGGAGAAAATCCCTCCGCTTGGGTGCAGATGACCTCCAGTCATGAGCCTCCCACCTTTTCTGAGACTCCAAAGCCTCTTCCCACCACTGAACAGCAGTGGAGATTCCAGAACCACTTTCCAAAATTGAGGAACAATGGATTCATTTTTGCTGGTTTACAGATAAGTATTGGGTTTGTTCATCCTCTCCTTAGATCCAGCTGTGCTACAGCTGGGACAGCCTGGGTGTCACCCCCACCAGAAAGCTGGCAAGGGAAGCACGAGAGCCTGGGAGAGATGTCTGGAGAACTTGGGAGCCATGAAGACAAGGAGTGAAAAGGAGATTTCCTTGAGCAACCCTATAGCTTGGAAGGCAGGAGGAGGCCTGGAAAGGACACATATGGCCCTGGAAAGGACCATGGCACTGACAACACAAACATCTGTGTCTCAAGATGTTTTGTTCCAGAGGTCAAACACAGCATCACCTCCCTGTGTCCTGACAGCTCCTGAAAATGCACCAGGATCTTGCTTGGGTCCCCCTCACTGTCTGCAGGGCCTCCCCATATCCATAGCCATAGCCATATCTATATCCATCACCCCACTGGAGAGGGGGGCACAGGGATGGGCCACTCAGCCCTTGCTGATGGCCAGGTTTAAGGCTGCTGGAAGGTTCCTGGTGCAGTGTGTGCTCAGTGAGCAGACTGTTGGCTTTATACTTTGTATATATCCATATATATGTGTGCATTTATATATTTATGGGTGTGTGTTTGTACAAGTGACAGCACAGTCCCCTGTGGTACAGCTCCTCCTTCCCTTCTGCCCAACACTCTTCAGCAGTGAAAAGATCTGCTCACATTTTAAAGCTCCAAGTGAAATTTGCCCACCCAGAAGACACCCCACAAGCCCGAGCACACAGGCTGTGCAGTGCCCCAAGCTCCACCGAGTCAGGAGAACTAGTGCAGCAAACTTCACCCCAGGGTACAAAACCTGCCTGGTACCGGAGAGGTCCTGCCCATCTCCCTGGCCATGTCCACCACTCCCAGTGTTGTCCAAGGTCAGTGGAGTCCTGCTAGTGGACAGGTTGGTCTCTCTTCAATTGCAGGCAATTTCTAGGTACTCTGTAGCCTCAGCCAGCTTCAGTGATGGCTGGGAAGGTGTTGTCCTGCTCCAAGCTGTGGCTTTTGGTGGCTTTTGGTTGCAATGGGCCAAAGAGTTACCCTTCAACGCATCCCCTCCTGGCATGTCCACTACTGCTCCAGGCACACACGACCACATTGGATTTGGGTTCTTCCAGAGGAAAACAGTCATCCTGCAGGAGCCTGGAGCCACCAGGAGACACTCCTAGGTGGGAGCAATTTCCTTCCATCTCCTACTATTCTTTCTGCCATGTGCTGCGGTGGCGGGAAGGGGGAGTCTTTGCAGGGACTCTGTCTGGACCGTTTCCTGTCGAGAGCTCCCCAAAGTGAGTGAAAGGATTTTAAATTAACTGAAAGGAAAAATGGGGGAAAAAAAATCTTTTTAAAGGCAAAACAAGCAAGCACAGAGCACCTTAGTCCAATGTGTTCATGCACAACTTTGTCCCCAGCAAGCTCCAGTCATCCCCACTGGCCCCAGACATCCCACCTCAACCCCTGCAGCCCCACTGATGGCTCCTGCCGTGCTAGCCTTCAGCCTCCTCCCCTTCTCTAGGGTCCAGGTGACCTCTGCTTTTTGAATGGGCATAGCTCAGACTGAAGAACTCAAGCAACTTCTGCCGTGGTTTATGTCCTTGCCTCACAGCAAGGCACACGAGGGGCATTGTCCCTTCAGTATTGCCACTGGGTGAGGTTCAGGTCCCCAGGTTTCCTCCTGGTAGAATCACAGAGGCCTTGTTTGGGAGGGATGCTGGAGATCTCAAGTCCCTCCTCCCCCTTGGAACAGGTCTATCACCATCCTTAGAGCAGGTCAGCCATGGCTTTGTCTGGCCAAGCCTTGAAAACCTCCAAGAATGGCGATGCCCGCGCCCGTCTACCCCAGAGCTGCAGCACCCTCCCAGTGAAGGACCTCCTGTGCTTCCCAATCCACAACTGTGTTCACTGCTCCTTATTTTACCATTTTACCAAGAAGAATTTGTCTCCATCATCCACCGTTTCTATCTGCCCTTCAAAGAGATGTAGGCTGCTGTTAGGTCCCATCTTGGCCTCCTCTTCACTCAACTAAACAAGATCCAGAGCCTTCCCCCAGCAGTTGGAGTGTGGAGTTGCCAAGACCTCAGCAGGCTCCCAAATGTTTGCTGTCACTATTTCCTCGGGGGGGATGTCTGCTCTCTCCAGAGGGTCTCCATGACCTCTTCTTCCAAGGAACGTAACGCAGGCTTGCATAGATTTCGTCTGCCACCCCCTTGCCCCCGGGGAACGCAGACATTGTTCACTCCTCCAGATGTTTCCAATACAGACATTGTGTTCCCTCAATTTGCAAGCACAGATTTCTTTGGGTTTGTTTTTAACTTGACCCAAGCGACAGCCATGCAAATGGGGTCTGGCTCACACAGCCAGCCCCAGCGTGCCAGCAGAGCATCTCCCAACTGTCCGTATGGGATGTCAGGAGATCTCCAGGCTGCTCCTTCGCTGCTCCCCAACAGGTGTCCGTGGTAAATCCCTGCTCTGTCAAGGCGGCTGGCCACCAGGCTTACACCTAATTTGTTGCTGCAATTTCAGTTCATATTCCAGTCAGTTTTCAAAGACACTTCAGTCATTTCCTTGGCTCTGCTCAACGTTCATGGCTTTGTGTCCTCTACACTTGACATGAGCTTCAGAACAGCAGGGGCAAATTACAGACGTATTCAGGGACGTGTGGGGAGGGATATTGGATGTAACTAAATTACATGTTTTAGAGACCCATAAGCTGTGTTAGGACACAATATTTGCCCCACCAGCCACCTGGTCTGCAGATGCAGCTTAGGTCCTTGTGGATGCAGCAGGTAGTTATGGGCTCCCCTCAGTTTCCCAAAGCAAGGCACCGTGGACGTGGTTCAGCTCTGCGTGACCAAATGCACCCAGAGACACATCTCCAAGCAGCCAGGTCCTGGGCTGGTCCTGCTACCGCACGTCACGCTTCGGCAATGCAGAACCCATGCCCCAGGCATATCTGTCACTGCTCGCAGCACCTGTGGGGAAGGAAGGATGCGTCCACTGTCCCCAAGGGGGTCCCATCAGCTGGCAGCTGGTGCCAGGAAGGGAGCCAGGCGCTACATGGAGGGAGCCAGCACGTCTCCAGCTCACCGCAGAAGGCATGGGTGTCCGTGCTACTAATGACAGGGGGAAGAAATAGCTCAGGGAGAGAAATCTGGGTTTAGGTCAGAGAATCCTTACAGGGTTAACAGGGCACTTTTAGCCATTTCTCCCTATTTTCTGTCTTCTCTGCTTTTCTTCATCCCTGCATACAGCCTGAAGCAGCTGTGGATACAGTGCCCATGGCTCTGGGGTTTTAGGGGAAGATACAGAATGTTTTAATCTCTTCCTGGCTGCTTCATTCAGGACTTTGACCCTCTCAAAGGGTAAAAGGAGGGGGTCCTGAAGCTGTGCATGAGCTGTGTCACCAAAATCCTCCCTGCCTGACTCCTTACTCCTCCATGGGTCCACAGAGGAGAGAGGGGTCAGGCATGGCCCCTGGGCGCAGCTCAACTGGGTCTAAAAGGGAGTATGCAGTACAAAATGGGAAGATAAATGAAAAACCAGGTTCTGTCCATCAGAGCATCATGCAGAAAGGTCTCCTGTAGACATGATCCCCAGCACCCAGCTCCCAGGGGTTGGTTCTTGCAGCCTGGCCTTAGCGATGCTGAGCTCCACATCCAACAGGCAAGCACTGCACGTTTTCTGACTTATAAGGCCAACTCCCCAGACTGCTTTCTATTGCCTAGAAAAAGATTCTGACATTTAGTGGAGAAAAGGCCACCAAAGCTCATGTCAGGCAAGAGACCAGCAGAGCCCCATCTGCAGGGACCACCCAACGCTTTCCTCGTCTCCTGGAAGATCATCCTGAGGATGGAGCAGAAAAACGACCAGATGAAGGTGGGATATGCGGCAAGGGAATGTAATATTACTTTTTTTCCTCTGTGTCTACACCTGTTTCAAAAATCATTTAACAAATTCATGCACCTGGCAGACGAGAACATGACTTTTATTGTCCCCTTGTAAGTGCTGTGACAGCTCTGCCCGCCTGAGGATGGGAGGGAGGCAACTCTGCGGGGGTGACTCACAACCATCATTAGATTAAACAGCATAGAGAGAAAAAAATGGACATACTTGCTGTTATCCATGGACACACTCTGATTTGTGGTTAAAAGCTAGTCCTCATTTTCCAAGTATATCATTTGATTTAATAAAAAAACTTATTTATTCCCACAAACATTGCCTCTTTCATTTTGTCTTCCTCAATAAAGCACTCCTTGGTGGAGTTTAAGGATAATTATTGGCTGCTTTATTTCTTCTAACCACTGTTCAATCACAGAAGTCACACAATCGATGACAAACACGTTCTTAAGTATGGAAGGAGTTTTATTTAAAGCAAAAATATGATTCACCCTCAAATTTTACATTCAAAATGATTTAGAACATGAAAGTATGTGGTGAACGAAGGAGACCTTGTAGCCACATTTCTCAGGAAGCTAAAAAAGCCATAATACTGAAATTATTTTGATCACAACCAGAGACAGACCTATGAAGTGCCCATCAAAAAGCCTGGCAGGGTCAGTTGCACCCCAGCTTTCACAATTCCCCCCACCACGAGGTGTGCACTCATTTTAGAGGAGAGCGTTGTTGGGTTGACCCATCACACTGGATCCAGCCCACTGCTTCTCTCCACAGTCCCTGCACACAGAAAAACCCATTATTATTCTAAGAAGGGGTGATTTCTATATTGCTTCAGCTCATTTAACAATTGGCCTTTACGAAGTTTTTCTAAGTGGTGTCTTTATGGTCTTTTCCACTGTCTTTTTTAATGAAGCCTTTTCTTTGATGAACCCAATTATCGACTATGCAAATCCTTAAGGATTTCTTCCCACTTGCCTCCCAGTCCCTCCTGCATCTCATTTTCCACTCAGCCTCCTTTGCTCTCAAGACCTTGTTCGTCTTTCTTCCCCCAGGCTGGACAGCCCAGCCAAGGAACTTCTGCCAAGGGATGCATGGTGTCCCTGGGAAGAAGAACAGCTTTGCTACAGCCACATTCATGCTCCTTTCACAATATCCCAAATAAAATCCAGCAATCCCACCTGCCAGCTTGCACTATTTTTCAAAATCATATTAAGGCCTGTCTCATCCTCTCTTGAAAATAATGCGCATCAGGAATGTCACAGACTGGTAACTGGCAGCCTCAAGAGTTTGCTTCTGGGGTGAAATCTCTGTGGTTTACTTCACTGAGACTATGACTCACACCTGCTTAAGAAACAGAATGCTACAGTTCAGCACGGATCAAGCTGCTCAATTCATACAAGTCAGGGGAAAATCAACAAGCACATTCACACCCTGAAGCTGCCTGGGTACCAAAGCTCCAGGGCGTGGAGCAAATCCTGGAAAACAAAGAGTCTAAACCATCTTCACCTGGAACCTTTCCTGTGTCAGGCTGCAATGCTGGTGAACATTTCTCTTTCGTGACCTTGGTTAGTCTGGTTTCATGAAGAGAATTCATGAAGAGAAGGTTTATGCAGCTCTTTGGGAATGGGAAGCCAGAAGATACCTCCCCAGGCTCAGGCAAATGCTGGGTTTTGTTTGGTTTCTGGTCCTACCTATGGCCAAGAAGTGCAACGTGGGATGGGGAGGAGAAAGCAGAGAGCTGAGAGGACAGCAGGTGAGAGAGGGCAGAGCATCTGTCTGGGACAAAACCACCCTACTTCCTGCTCTACATGGGCTTCCTTGATATCCTTGAGAAAGTCATCATGCCTCAGCATCTCCAACTGTAAACAATGACAAAGGAAAGACAATAAAAGTCCAATATCTTCATAGACTCACAGAATGGTTTGGGTTGTAAAGGACCTTAAAGCCCATCCAGTGCCACCCCCTGCCCTGGGCAGGGACACCTCC
>JAOXJM010000009.1:6099189-6138862 GCA_026413425.1 Tringa solitaria | reverse complement strand
CCTTTCTGTGTTGAGGACTCCAAAGCTGGACACAGTACTCCAGGTGGGGTCTCACAAGTGCAGAGTAGAGGGGTAGAATCACCTCCCGAGACCTGCTGGCCAGGTCTGGTGACTTTCAGCCCAGAGTTGCATCTGGGACAGTTGAGGGAGCAGAGAAACATGAGCTGCTGGAACAACGGGGAGCAAGATATGGATGACCCTCTAAAGAGATACACTGTGGTCCTCAGAACCCCAGGGATGGAAGATGGGAGATGGGGTAGAAGTCTTTGCCTGTTTCCTTCCCCTGCCCTGCATTATTTGCACCTATTTTGCAGGCAGGTAAACTGAGGCACACGATGACTTGTCCCCCATGTGAGCCACCCCAGCGTGCAGCCGTGCCCACACCTCCCAGCCCCTCCACAACCCCGAAGATGCTTGTTTTGGCCAAACTCCATCTCCATGGCCCGGATACAGATCATGGGACCGTTTTGCCCCAGGCTGGGAAGGGTGAGCACTCCCCGGGGCCCATCTGTGCTGCTGGGTCTCTGCGGGGGAGCCGGGGGCGACACAGGGAGTGTGCGAATCCCAAAGTGCCAATTAGCAACGTCCTACTGCCGGGAGGCCGCCGGGGAGGTGTTTGACAGACACAGTCCCTGAGCCAAGCGCTCGAGGAAGGGCAGGAAAAAAATATCTATAAAGTCCTCTTTTGCAGCTCTTCGGAGAGCCACGTCTCGGGGAGGGGAGTGAGCTCTGAAATGCGCCTTTGTGGAAGGTGAGAAAAGCTGGAGACAGTTCTGCACGTTAAGCTGCAATAGGATTATGGAGCGGAGCAAATTAAATCAATTCTGCAATGACTGGGGGGAGCTCCCGCTGACGGCGGCGGCTCCCGAGTCCCCGGGGAGGGGGGGGAAACAGTGGATGGAGCCAGGGGGCTGAGACCCACTGTGAGCACCCGTGGGTGGTGGCCTGGGCTCTGCGGGCAGGGCGCCCAGGAGGGCAGGATTTTCCCGGGGCTGCCTGCGTTGCCATGGCAATGGGTGATCCCAGGGGAATTAATGAGTAGAGCGCATCTCGAATCCTTCAGGGTGGAAAAAATATTGGGCTGGCCAGGTAGAGCCGGGGGGGATGGTGCGGGGCAGCTGGGGGTGCGGGCATCGTGGCTGCCTGAGCCCTGCCCGTCCCTGCCTGCCAGCCCGGCTGGTTTTGCTCCATCCCATGGAGGTTGTCTCCATTGCCCAGCCTGGGTGAGCAGGATGCTCTCTGTAGGGTGGTGGGTACCAAAGGCTTGGGATTTTTTGTCAAGGAGGTATCTCCCCGCTCCTGGTTACCAAAGGGGGTTGGCAGAGCCCAGCTCCAGCTTGGTTTTACCCCTACACCCGTTCACCCAGGGCTGGGGGAACCTCCTGCTCCGCTCCCACATCTGCCGAGAGCATCATCTCCAGCCCAGCCGTCCATCAGCTCTGGCCAAACCCACAGCCATGGGGCAAAGGGCCATGCTTTGAACCGCTGCCGATACAACAGGAGCCAAGCACGGTCCTCCCGGGGGGGTGCTGGGGTCTTGAGGGGACCTGCAACCCCAGGGGAGCCCCAAGAAGCCACCTCGGCCTCCTGATGCAATCCCAACCACTGCGTGGCAGAGCCTCGCTGGGCTCTTTTGTGCCTCTTCAGCTGGCGCTTTGCATGCAGCAGGAGGTGGGGACTTTTGTTTGTGTGTTTGGTTTTATTTTTTTTTTCTCCTCCATCTCCCCGGAGGTAAAAAGTGGAGCGTGCTGGGAGATGAGGTGTTAGCAACAATTTACGTTGGGAGGTTTGCTATTTTTCATGCCAGCCTTGGCTCGGGGATATTTATTGTGTAGTTGGGTAGGATCTGGCACTAATCCATTGAAGAATTGGGCTAAAAAATGACGGTGGAGACAGAGGATCCCAAGGAGGAGGAGGAAGAGATGCTGTTTGAGGAGCTGAGCCTGGTCCAGGGTACCTGGACCCGGTGGTTCATTATATTCCTTGAGTGATTAGATGCTCGTGAGTGTCCAAAGGCAGGTTTGGGGATGAGCCCCCACCCAGCCCAGCCCCTCACAGCGTTGCCTGTGTTGGCAGAGCAGAATCGATACAAAGCCAGAATAATTGCTGCTCTTCGGTAAATGTTAATGATTATTTTACTTGCATAAAATAACCGGCCTATTAAATCAAAATGCACTGGGGTTTAGGCAGCTGTTATTCAGGGGCTTAATTAATCTGAGAAAGAATGAAGTTACAGAAAATAACTGGCTGCTTCTCGCCTGAGCTCACGCCACATTTTACGAGTGGGATCTCTGCCAGCCATGAGAATCAGCCCCCCAGTTCCCACCAGCATCCTGCACCCCCAGACTCCAGTTGTGCCGCGACAGTGCCTTCTAGCCCAATGCCCTCAGCTTTGCCGTGGGCATCTCCATCTCAAGAAGCTTTGGTTGTCTCTAGCATCAGTCCTTGGGCAGAAACTTGGCCAGGGCTCCCCATGCTGCGACACTGAGGTCTTTTCCCAAAGCAGCAGGTCCTGGTGACACTGAGATGCTGTCTGGAGCAGCTTTCCAACAGATTTATTTTTAACTCGCAGCCTTGGATTGAAGAGTGGAAATTCAGTGATTTTTTTTGCAGTGGGAAAAGAATTGTGGAGTCTTTAATGTTCAAAAACAATGTTTTCATTCCAACTTTATGTGCGAGTTAGTATTATTTCAACTGTTTATAGTATCACTAAATCACGTGTTGGGATGAGTTATTAAGGTTTTCTATATAAAATACCAGAAAAGGGCTTTCAAGGGGTGATTAATTGAAAATATCCCGTGGAAAATATCATAGAAATAATCGACGCTTTTCCTGCGGTATGTTCTCAGTTTAAATGTGTTTTTTCTGGAGAAAACAGCTTTTAGCCCCTGATGGATTGCTGACCCTGGCTGTGTCCTTCCAAGCTTTCCAACACGGCCAGATTCAGCATCTCCCTTGGAGGAGAGCACACACCTCGTGTCGCTGTTGCTTTTGCTGCCACCATTTGCATCGCTCCATGGCAAGGACAGTCTCCTGCCCACCCTGTCCTCCCCCCTCTCCCCTGTAGAGTGCAGGGTTGTGGGGCTGCTGCTGGATTTGGGCTTCCCAAAGGCCGTCTCACTGGGTTGAAATGCAAACTGAAACTGGGTGAGACTTTGGCTTTCTGGTTTTGCGGTTCGTTTTGCAAGCAGGATGGGCAGGGGATGGGATGCAGAGACAAGAACCTGTGTTTGGCAGCAAGGGATGGGATGGCCAACTGGTCCTCGTGCTCTCCTGCACCACCCAGTCCCATTCTCCAGGCTGCTTTCATGCTGATTCAACCTTCCTTTTCCTCTTTAACTGCCCACCCATCGGGATGTGGAGTCACCTGGTCCCCTGCATCCCTGCTGATGCTCTCCACACGTGTCCTTTCCCTCCCTTGACCCTGTCTCGTTCCCCTGAGCTGTGCCAGAGGCTGCTGGGTGGCCGTGGACATCTATATCGTGGGATAAAATCGCCTCCAGCTCCAGCTTGCCGTGCCAGGTCTCCCTGCAGCACACATGGGGCTGTGGCTGGACCCAGTGGGAGGAGGCACGTGGGCTCCTCGGGCTGCGATGCTTTCTTGGGGCTCATTCACCCCTGGGGGTGCTCTGCTCTCTGTGCATGCTGCCAGTGAGCCTTAGACGTGTGCCAAGAAAGGATTTAACCACCTAGCTCTGTGCCCATCACCCCCACCCCGAGCTCTGGGCATGAACCAAGCCTGCGTGCTGGCTGCCTTAGAAACCACCAAATTTAATCCTTTTTCCATTTCCCTTCCGAGTCCTTCAGGGAAAGCTCTTGACCTTCTGCCCACAGCCAGGAGGGGCAGAAACATCCACAGCCTTCAGTCCCTTCCACTGCCCAGACTGGGGCAGATAACTCCCAGCCGGGGCTGCTGGGACTGGGGGAGGATGCTCTGACCCTCCGCAAAGTCCTGCAGGGAGCAGATGCCAGGACATGACCTGGGATTTCTCCTCCCACCTGGACCACTCCCCCGGGGGGCTCCTCCGTGCTTTCAGAGAGGGCTCTTCTTCCCCTCTCCCCCCTTAGCCCACCCCATATCACCCCCCCGGGGAAGTGGACCCCAGACCCGGCTTGGGTGGATGTGCTGGAGGACACCAACCATCACCCCGCACCAGCGATGGATGCGATGCGATGCTTCGCCATGGAGGAGGTGGTTTCCATGGTGACTGTTGCCATGCCGATGGCTACCGGAGAAGGGCCTGAGAGCATCCCGGGGAGGTTCACCAGCCTCTCCCCGTGGTTAAAGATGGATTGATTTATAAGGTTCCCTTCCTCCCGGGGTGTGAAAGCCAGACCCTCGGCAGTGAATGTCGCTTTTGCAATGGCAGCACATTTTGGGTTTAATGTTCAGGGAGGGTTCCAGGAATTTTAGGAACGGCCGCGAAAGCCTTTTCATGAAGTGGGAACACCCTAATGAATATAACACCCTAATCCTCCCTGCCTAGGGAAGGAGGGGCAAAAAAGGGTGTGAAAGGAATTTAGGAAGACCCAAACCAGCTGGACCCTATCCCCCAGGACATGAGAGACGTAGAGGGCTCTGTAGGAGTGTGTTTGCACTGTACACAGAGGTTGCGGACATGTGCCCTCTGTGCCTTGGTTTCCCCATCTTTTAAGTCCCCAAATCCCCTGGTGTATGTGGAGACCTGCTCCTGGGAGGGCTGAGTGGGACAGTGGGACTCTTTTCCTGAGCTTGACATTTTTTTTCACCTGGAAAATGGTCTCATCCTCCTTGATAAAGGGAGAGGAGAAGAAGGGATGGGCCATCCGCTGGCTTGGGGCGGTTAGATGTACATAGCTGACGGAGAGGGACTGAAGCCTCTCTAATCTCCCTGCTCAGCTCTGATGGTGCCAGGCCAAAGGGCCTGAGCTCTCGCTCGCTTTCCAAGGCTCTTAGCACAGGATTTGGGTGTGATTTGCGCTGCTGCGGCCCCTTGGCTGCCATTCCTGGCTGGTCCAGCCAAGCGGAGGCATCAAAGGGGACAGCATGTGGCTGGGTAGGTGGTATCTCTTGCTGATCTCGCTCAGCCCCGTGGCTGCTACAGGAGAAAAAGGATCCTCAGATCAAGTGGGAGATGTTTTCTTATCCAAGCTCAATGTAGTGACCATGTCACCTCCAGAGCTGCTGACATCCAAATACTTTGGGTCTGGCACTGATTTGGGGTCACTTAGAGTGCTGGAGGAATGTTTATTGAAATTTGACTTTCTGGCCCTGCCCTATGGAGACTGCTTTGCATTGGGGCTTGCTTTTATAGCAGCAGATCTGTGACCTTTTTTGGACACTGGAGGAATAGAAAGAGGGCGGGTGATTGGGGTGTGGATGATGCCAGAGCTGCATCCCGGCCTGGGCTGACCCTGTGGCTGGTGTGGTGGCGGTGACCAGCTCGTGGGCTGAGCCATGGGGATGTAGCACGAGAGGTTCCTTTTCTGCAGGACAGTCCTTAGCATGGCCCGATGAAGGCATATTTAAGCCTTTTTGCTCCTTTTCACCTCCCATGGAGTGGGACATCACCAAAGAGGATGGAACCCCCCAGGTCCAGCTGGCGTCTTGGGCCCCGGTGCCTCCAGCAGCTTTGCCTTGACCCCTGGTTTAATTTCCCTAATGAAGCTCGGCCGGGGGGAAGCAGGGCTGAGCTGGTTAACGAAACCCCCTGCCAAGAGCCATTAGCTGGGAAGTTGTAATTGTAGGGACGGGAGCTGCTGTCCCTCGGCTGGAGCTGGCTAATTGGTGGCCCTCGGCATCCCGCTGCAGACAGGGCAGGACAGGGGCTGGTGTGGGGTGGGGGGCACCGGGGCCAGGATGAGCATCACACTGGGGGTTCCTCCCTGCCCAGAGAAGCCTCTGTGCCCCTGGCCCAGCTTTGCATGGGACGCTCAGCGAGGGCTGCACTGACAACCTGGGAGTCCTGCAAGTGGGTCCCCCCATCCCGACTGTGGGAGGAGGTTCATCAAGAGTGTGGGTGCAGCTGGAGTGACTCCTGATGCCAGGCAGGCAGGAAATTTGTACCATGGAAACCCCTCTTTTGGGGCTGGCAATCCTCGGTGGTTGCAGAGGCTTCACAGCCTGGCACCGGGGTTCCCGCTGGGGTGGCTGCACCTTCTGCTGCCAGGTGGGGACAGTCCATGAAACCATCCCTGGGGACCAGGGGTTACAAGGTACGGAGCCAGCACACCCAGGACATCCTCCTGTGGGGTGAGAACAGTCCATGACACTATTTCTGGGGATCAGGGGTTGCAAGGGATGGATCCAGCACCCCCAGGACATCCTGCCATGGCATGGGGACAGTCCCTGATACCATCCCTGGGGATTAAGGGTTGCAATGGGTGGATACAGCATGCCCAGGAGATCCTACCACAGGATGGGGACAATCGGTGACACCATCTCTGGGGACCAAGTGTTGGAAGGAACAAATCCAGCACCCCCAGGGGAACCTGCCAGTGAACTCCCTCCAACCTTGCCCTGACCACGTGGAACCTGCTGTGTCAGGGATAAAGTCAGGGTGAAGTTTCTCTTTTTTGGGCCAAATCCAGGCTTTGCTGTGGTGCAGGCTGTGAGGGATGGGGAGGCAGCCGCAGGTCGGGAGGTGGGAGCTGCCATCCTGCGTGATTTGTGATTTCCCAGGCTGGTGAAATCACCGTTTCTCTCTGCTCCATCCCAGCCGTGCAAAGGGGGGAGCAGCCCCCTCGATGCTGGGGGGAGGCTGGGGGTCGTGCACGACCGCGGGGCTTGGTGCACGTGGAGTATTAACGATCTAAGCAGCAGTAAATCCAAATAAACACCGACTGTTCCCAAGATTTATGGCATGAGCCTGACCTAATACCATCAGGGCTGCAGCTGGGGCAGCCTGGCCAGGAGGGGGTTTACGTCAGTGCCTTGGGAGCAGAGCAACATGGGGGCTTTTTTGTGAACAGCCATGTCCCAAACGCCCCCCCCTTGCACCGGGAACACCTGTGGACATTTCACAAGTTTTTATCAATAAATCTTTGTGATGCTCAGTGGGCTGGGGCTGTGCTCCTCTGGTCCTGATGGTGGGGTTATTTAGGGGTTTGTGCCAGGCGGATGCAATCCTCGGATGAAGGATGCAGGAGAGGAGCAAAGGGTTGCCCAGTGTCCGTTGCTGCTTGCCGTGGGTTTGTGTCATGCAGGAGTGGCTCGGGAGCAGCCTCTGGAGACTTGCGGATGAGCTGGAGAAGGGAAACTCTCTGCCATCCCACTTTAGGTCCCTTTTCCCCTCCCCTGAGCAGCGGGAACGCTGCAGCTTCGTGAATATTGCAGTGCAACAGCAGTGTGGTGCCTGGTGGTGCGGGAGCTGGTATTACATGCACTGAGCTGGCCAGGCAGCGGCTGGAGCTGGGCTGCTGGTGGGATGCTCTGTGCCACCAGCTTTTTACTGGAGTCCCTCCTCGGTATAAACTCCACCAATCACCACCGATCCTCTGGAATCCACTCAGGGAAGACCCAGCCGAGAACATGGCTGCTGTGCTGCAGGCTGGCGTGTGAGGGGCAGGCGTGGGAGGGCCGTCTCTCACATCAGGGAAGTTGTCTCTGGAGAGTGAGTTTTGGCCCTGCGAGGTGTTTTCTTGCTGTGAAGTTGTTCCTGCTGCAGTCAACGGTGCTGGGAGATAGATCCCCGTGGGGCTGTGGCATGGATCTCTCCCTCAACGTGGAGGGAGCGATGGTGTTTGCACAGAGCAGGGGGTAGGGATGTGGGAAGGGGACAGACCCGTTGGAAGGGCTTCCAGCTCCAAACTTGCACACCATATCGGGGAGCCGCTTGCTGCAACTTGGAGCACAGCGTTGGTCTGTGGCCCCAGGAGGATGCCGGGGCCGGGCAGTGGCCCCTGAGGACTCCTCCCTGGCCATGTGCTGGGCAGGGGGGTGCTGGGTTCGGTGGTGACTGAGCAAAATATGGGGGTGTTATTCTCATGGAAAGGTTTGCTTGTGGATTTGTGGCTGGGCAATTCTCCGTGGTGATGTCCAGGAGCTGCCCTTACACAGTGATCTCCATCACTTCCAGGATATTCCTAGTGATTTGATCACCCTGGGATTGCCGGTACCAAAACCTGGCTGTGAGCACCATCCACAGCTGCCAAATTTGCTTCAATTTAGAATTCCCATCCTCCTTGTTCTCAGCTGAGTTGGGGTCATTGCAGTGGGATGGGAGCACATTGTGTGTTCCCATTCACCCTCGCTCCAACGCTCCAGGCTCTTCTGGGCAAACGAGATCCAGGACACGCACTGGTTCTGTTGAGTGTCTCCACCTCATTGATGGATGGATGAATGGGTGGATGGATGGATGCATCTGTGGATCCATGGATGGATGGATCCATGGGTGGGTGGACGGATGGATGGATGGATGGGTGGCTCCATGGGTGGATGGAGAGAGGCTGGCATGGCATGCTGGGGCCATGTGCTTCCATTTTCATTTCCCAGTCCAAGCATGGGGAGCCAGGGAGTTGGTGGCCAAACTTGCCTCATCTGGTTTCAATTTAAGGGAGAAACGGGCTTAATGAAGAAGGGTCATGTGGCTGCCATTATTGAGAGCCTTTGCAGGTCACAGAGAGAATCCAGCTTTGGGAAGCTCACCTGGCTTAACTGGCAGGGGTGAGGGGTGGTCTGGGCCTCCTTGTTTCTTGGTGAGTCTCAATATTATTGATGTAATAATAATAATAATCAAAAGGCAAATAAAAGCAACTCCAAATGCTTCTTCCTCCCATTCCTCAAACCTTGCAATTTTTCCTTGCCCTCCCATCAGTTTTGGTGGCCTGTCTCCTAATTTATGGGCTCCTATGGATGGTGCACCCCATCAACCTTCAAAAGACATTGAACCAGCCCCTGCAATGTCCCCCAGGTTCTCCCAGTCACTGGCTTTCCTGCACAGGTCACAGGGACAGAGAAATCCTGCATGGGCCATTTCATGGTGGGTGAGCTCCATAGCTTTATCCTACCAACCCACGAGGGACATTGACCTAAAGGTTTTGGAGTCAGTGCTGGGGAGTCTTGGAAAACTTGCATGGTGAAACCAAAGGTGGTTCTTGGGGTCTTTTATTTCTATCCACCGCCTTCCCCTTCGGCTTCAGCAGATCCCATCTGGGCATCTATTTGTTATTGCATTTATTTTCTTGTTGCAGACTAGTTTATAGATGAGACACCACTAATTTAGCAAAATCACTGATCCTCGGTGCATCAGTTTTTCCCTACTTTTTACCCTCTCCAGGAATTGGAGCCTTCCATAGATCCTCCATAAATCAGGTCACAGGATTATTTGAAATCATTTGGCAACATCGAGCTCATTGAACTTGTCACCCATTGGTGACACCTTGATTTCCAAGGAGGAAAAGCAAGCTCTTGCCTTGCAGGGACGTGTCCCTCTCGCTCTTGGCTACCTCCTGCCTCTGTCCCATCTCTCTTGATCCCTATTCTCCAGGCTGTTTCCCCACCATCATGGCCATTGCTGGGCTTCCCAGCATCTCTGCAGGGTTAATCAGTGCTGATTCCCACGTTCAGTGATGTGATTCCAACATGACTCCCATCCTCGACCTCGTGCTGCAGCAGGGTTTGGCCTCTGGGGCTCAGCAAGGGGCTGCATTCCCTCCCAGTTCCCTGTGGATTCATTCTGGTGGGTAACAGACTTCTTCAGCAAGCTGCTGGTGACCATGGATTTGAAACTCCAGGATGGTGCATTATCTTTTGGGCAAAGGTTGGATCTTCCCAGTGGTTTGGAAAGCGTGTGGTACACTGGAGACTGGTGGGGTGTAACTGGTGACTGCGGTGATAGGGGAGAGCTGGAGACAAAGGAATAGATCCAGCCAGAAAAAGCTCAGCAGCACTTTCAGGAGAGACAGACACTTAAAAGCCCAACTCCCCTTGACCTTCCTAAGAGATTTATGTCCTCAGGAGTGTGCTTATGCTGTCACCGTGGGTGTATGACACAAGTGGTACATCAGTGACTATCTAGGCAGGGTTTGGGCAGCAGACATCTCCTTGGCTTGGGCACCACGGCAGCAATCGGCTCGCAGCCCCTGGCAAGTGTCCTCCTGCCTCCCAGCCCTGAGCATCTCTCCGCAGCCAAGAGCTGCTGGGTTTTCTCTCCCTGGCCAGCTGATGGGCTCCAGGAGAAGAGATGTGGGGAGAAAATGTGAGTTAAGTCCCGAACTTCCTTGTCATGGGACCTTCTGACTTTTCAAAACTCCCTTTTGTTCTAATCTGGAGTGAAAAACAAAGAAACTGGAAGTTTTGTCAAGAGGTAAAAATGCTCTAATAGGTGAAGGGGACCCTTCAACCCCTTTCTTTTAAATTTAAACACTAACCTGGCTTGTTAAATCTTGAAACATCTGATGCTGTCTTGCAGATCAAAGCCTCCTTGTTTGGGTTGTAATGAAGTGTCAAACTGTTTCCTTGCAACACAAACAGGAGACACTTTGATCTGCAAAACAAGATGTTTAAAAGCTCTACAAGCAAGGGCTCTTCACGTTTTAGCAGCACTGTAAAGCAGTGGAATATTTGAAGTCTGATATTGTTTCATATTGAGTCTTTCCAAGTTACAGCAGCTGATAGTGTGTGTTACTGTCACACCTGTGCCAGGAATCACGTGAAAATCATCTAAAACAAAACAATAGTGAGCTGAAGAACAAAATTGATATTTTTTTTCTAACAGTATTCAAAAGCAGTTGTTGCTTTCCCCCCCCTTTTTCCAGAGGGCTTGTTTCCATGGGAAATGTTATCGGCATCAATGTGAGCTCTCCACAAAATGTCAGCTTGTCTGAAAGATTTGCAGCAGCAAATTGGTTTTGGGAAAAAAAAAAAACAACCCACAATTCTGGATGATGGAGCTGGAAAACACTGCCTGTGCTCCTGCTCCCGTGGTCTTGCTTTTGCCTGGCCCGTTTAACCTGTGCATCATCCCACGGGGGCTGTCTGGGGGTGTTTGTCCTTCTGGAGCTGCTCACGCCTCTCTCCCCCTCGGCTGCAGGCTCAGCGCTGGCGCAACGAGAACTACGAGAGACCCGTGGACCTGGAGGGCTCCGGGGATGATGACCCCTTTGGGGACGATGAACTGGACGATGTCTACTCGGGCTCCGGCTCGGGGTGTAAGTAGCTGCAGGGCTCCTGGGCAACCCACAGTTCCTGGCTGTGGGTTTTGGTGGGACTGGAGAGGGGCTTGACACAGGATGGGAGAGTGGGAATCACTGTTATCTGTCTCCAGAACTGGCCTCCTGCCCTCTCCTAGGCAAGAGCAAACTGTCCCGAAGGCTGGGCTCAAGGGACTCCATTTCCCATTTCAGTCTCAGGTCTGACCGGGCAGGATTAGCCCTTCCCCAGCACAGTAGCACCTGCCATGGTACAGAGGTTTCATTGACCTCTAAAGAGGCGCTTTGGCCACCACATGCGAATTTGCAGCCCTTGGTTTCTGCTGAGCCTGGAACCCATCCATGCTCTTGGGTTTTTCTGGGGTGAGGCTAGGTGGGTGTCAGCCCTGGGAAACACTGGCCCAGCAGCAGCTTCACCCTTTGCTCTTCTCCCTCTCTTTTAGATTTTGAGCAGGAGTCGGGCCTGGAGACAGCAGTGACTCTCACCACGGACATGTCTGTCACGCTCCCCACCACGGCGGCCGTGCTGCCCATCACCTCAGTGCAGCCCATGGCAACCCCCTTCAAACCATTCCCCACTGAGGACACCACCCCTGAGCAGACAACCAGCGTCTTGTATATCCCCAGGATGACAGAGACACCAGTGATCCCCAGTTGGAAAGCAACCACCACCAGTACCACTACCAGCGACTCACCTACCACCACGACCACCACCACGACCACCACAGCCGCTACCACCACCACAACTACCACCGCCGCTACCACCACCACCAGCACCACCATAGCCACTGCCAAGCCCACCACCGTCCGGAGGTTCCTGCCCCCTTTAGTCACCAAAGCAGCCACCACCCGGGCCACCACATTGGAGACACCCACCACCTCTGTCCTTGAAACCAGCACACCAACAGAAGTGACCACGTCACGGCTTGTCCCCACCAGCACAGCCAAACCCAGGTTCCTGCCAAAACCAAGCACCTCCAGGACTGCAGACCTCACAGAAAAAAGCACTGCCTTGCCATCCAGTCCTGCCACGCTGCCGCCCACAGAAGCCCCTCAGGTAGGAGGCAGGAGCCCTTCTCACCTGCTAAAGGGCTCAAGAGCCATGTTTGAAGCCAAGTGATGGTGATGGGAAGCCTTTGGGGTAGATCAGTCCTGAGCCAGCTGCTCAGAGGAATCACAGAATCATAGACTGGTTTGGGTTGGAAGGGACCTTAAAAACCATCCAGTTCCAACCTCCCTGCCCTGGGCAGGGACACCTCCCACCAGACCAGGTTGCTCAAAGCCCTGTCCATCCTGGTCTTGGACGTAAGGTCAATCCAGGTTGGTCTCTTCCCAGCTCTGTGGAGTGTAGAACATTAGGGGAGATGGAAGGGGAGGATTAAAGGGTGGGGGGTTGAGCATGGCCAGAGCATGGTGATGGGGCTGGCATGAGAGCTAACGGGGGCACCCAGGGATGTGCCACGTGTCCCTGGTACCCCTGCCTGTGCCTTGCACTGGGGCAGCTTCCCCAGGCAGGAGGGAAGCAGGGCTGGAGGTACCGCTGCCCCATGGGGAAAGAGGGGCTTTGCTGTCTGGGCTCATCATACCATTTCCCAACTTACAGCCCTTCAATGGGAGGCCCAAGCCTCCACAATTACAGCTTGACGGTGCGTTTCCAGCCCGTCGGGTGTCCTGAGCAGGGGATTTAATCGGCTGATCCATCTCTCATTCAGAGCCCCTCGGGGGCCCTTTGAAAACCGCTTTGACTGAAAGGTGGAGTGATTTGTCTAAACTAGTCCCTCTTTTCTGTGTACGTATATGTATGTATAGCGCTCTGGGCTCTCCCTGACCTTCAATTAATCTCTGTCACAAAAACGCGTGCTCGTGGGAAGCAGTGAGCCATGCGCTCGCGCTGGGGGCAGCGTGACATGGAGAGGGCTCCGCTCGCCCTCCCCGGCGTCGGCCCATCGAGCTCTTTGCTAATCCCGATTTGTAACATCCGGAGCAGCCAGGGAGGGAGCTGCTTGACCTGCGAAGGAGGGACCCCGGGGAGGTTTTGCTGGGGGATGCTCAGTGTGGTCCAGACTGCCGGGACAAAGGGGAAAGTCAAGATTTGGCCCTGAGGGATCTGCAGGTGTGGGGATGCACAGGAGGCAATGAATATGTCAGGGTTGGGCTGCAGGGGGCTGGAGGGCCTCATCTGCCCAGCCCATGTTTGCTCTCCAGGCTGGGTTCTCCTCCACGCCAAGGGAGCTTGCTCAGGGACCATGGCAGGGAGATGGGCTGGCTCCGTGTCCTGGGTGAGAAGGACCCACCTTCCTGCACCTACCCTGTGCCGCAGGGCTGCAACTATAGGAGAAGCTTGTATGGGGAAAAGGGAGAGGGAGGAGAACCCCTGCAGCTCATCCAGTGGCATCTGATCCTTACACTTGCTATGTTGCTGGAGCACAAATGGTTGCGTTACTTTTGCGTCTAGCCAGGAGGGATCTGTGAGACGCTTAGGCCAGCCATTGGTCTGCACTGGGGATAGAGAGCCAAAATGTGGGTCTGGGATGTGGGGCTGCAGGGAAGAGGTGAGTCTTTTTGCATCTCAAGGGCGCCTGGGATGGGGACAAAGAATAGCCCAGCTCAGCCACTGTGGCCTCAGCCTTTTGGTGACCATCAAGATGTGGGGTTGTGTTGCTTGCTGCAATATAACCAACCACTTCAGTGACACAGGGGAAGGGATACCCCAATGTCATCCCCCATGTTCCTTGCTGAAAGGGCCACCCTGTCATCGGTACTGTGATGTCTGTTGTCTGGACACATCAAAGCTGCTGAAGGCAGAAAACACCCTTTGGTCCTTGCCCCTCTCCATCTTGTCCTTTCTCCCAGATGGAGCCAGGGGAGGTAACGACTGTCCTCGACAACGAGCTGGAGGTCCCAGTCAGCAGCGGCCCCAGCGGGGACTTTGAGATCCGGGAGGAGGAAGAGACGACTCGTCCCGAGCTCGGTAATGAGGTGATGGCTGTGGTGACGCCACCGTCGGGACCCGGGCTGGGCAAGAACGCGGAGCCGGGGCTCATCGACAATACGATAGACTCCGGCAACTCGGCCGCTCAACTCCCCCAGAAAAATATCCTGGAGAGGAAAGAAGTGTTGATAGGTGAGACCTGAGGGATTGTCGGGGGAGAGCTGGTATGTCTGGGGGGGACGGAGAGCTGGGCTGTCCATGGCCCAGGAAAGGGGTCGGTCTTTGGGGTATTGTTGAGCGTGGGATAGCCCACACTCACCTGCTAAAATAGCTCCAGGGTCTGTGCTGGGGGGTCCCCACAGGTCTTCAGGTCTTTGCCAAGAAAGTGCAGAGCTGTGCACAATTTGCTTTTGCTAAAACGGGTTTCCAGGTAAAAAAAAAATAGGATGTTAGTGGAAAGATGTGCTATGGTGCTGGCTGAATACCATCTGGCCACCTCTGAGTGCAGGGGAAGAGAGAGGTGCCCTGGGAGGGCCACTTATCCCAGCCAGAGGGACATCAGAGATGGGGCAGAGGTGTTAGTGTCCCACCAACAACTAAAGGGAGCTGGAGGCAATGGCACAGCAAAGCTGCTATTATACTGCTGGTCTTCAGCTGAGCATGGTGGATGCTGGTAGGCAGCCAAATGAGGAGCTCTTTGGGGGACTTTCTGCACCCTCCTTGCATGATGTTACAGCCCATGCAGGGACCTCTTGCTGTTCCAGGGCTGCCTCGTGCCAGTCCATCGCCTACTGTACAGATGGAGAGTAGATGCCTTTGGGTCCTACCCACCTTCAGCCTCGCTGCACCTGAGAGGTTGTGGAAGCCCCTTGAATCATGCGATTGCGTTAGTTCCTCACCTTCATTTTCAGTTTTCTCAACCATAGATTTCAGGAGAAAAGTTGCTCGCAAACTTACAAAGCCCAAAACCCAAGCTGGAATCCTAGATGTTCCCTCACCGCCAAATTATTTGCACTGAAGGCCGGGTGGGGGCCGGGGGGTGGAACTTATGGCCACTTCTGTGTCTTGCAGCGGTGATCGTGGGCGGCGTGGTGGGAGCCCTCTTTGCTGCCTTCCTGGTCATGCTGCTCATCTACCGGATGAAGAAGAAGGACGAGGGCAGCTACACGCTGGAGGAGCCCAAGCAAGCCAACGTGACGTACCAGAAGCCCGACAAGCAGGAGGAGTTTTACGCGTAGAAGGAGAGCCTGGTGTGCCTCGCACTCCTCCCTCCCCGCTCCAAACTCTCCCTCCTTCTTCTACTTCATCCAGTCTCTCTCTTTCTCTCTCTCTGTCTCTCTCTTTTTCTTTTTTTTTCTTTTCTTTTTTGTTTTTTCTTGGATCAGACTGTGAATTTAAAAAGCAAAACCCGCAACAGCTAAAGGAGAAAACACGTCTTCGGCATGATGAAAAAAATTCAAGTGCCCAGAGCATCGCCGAGTTCAGAGCGAGCACCGCTGGCCTTTCTGCAGCGGGAGGGACGGGGCAAGGAGCCAACGCCAAGGGAGCCCATGCCCGAGGAGCGCCCTGGCAAGCGCGGGACGGGGCGGTCGGGCTGCCCACGGCGGCTGGAGGTCACTGGGCTTTTCCCACCAACACAACGGATTCTGGGATCTGGACACCTTCTACCAGCCCTGGGGCGCAGGGGGGTTGGTTTGGATTTATCTTCCCTATTTTATTTTTTTTTTCCACTTTGGAAAGGAGGGAGGTTTCTTTCTCTCTCTCTTGCTTTTTTGGGGTTTATTTTGTTGTTTGTTTTTTTTTGTTTTTGTTTTTGTTTTTGTTTTTGTTTTTAAATGGGGTTGGTTGCTTTGCAGGATTTACCTTGCTCCTTGCTTCTGTTTGAAGAGAGGACACGACTCTCAAATACGCTTTGAACCTCGAAAAAAGCACAAGGGGCTGGAATACCTGATGCCCCGGGGTTTGCTCTTGGAGTGGGGAAAAGTAAATAAATACAAACTTGGCCAGTATGCTGGAAACGATCTCTTGAGGTCGCCGCTTCGGAGAGCTCGTGGAGCAGCAAGAAGCCGCGTTGGGGTGCCTCATGCTGCTCCCCTCCTGCCACCACCTCGCTTCACCGCATTGCTGTGCACAGCCAGAGACTTTAAATCGATAGAAATGGCGCGTTGCCGGCCGCTGAGGGGTTTGGTTGAGAAGGGACCTTGCTTTCGCTGGGTTTTCACTGTGACCAATAAAACTCAGCTTGCGCAGTACGACCCACGGCACTGGTTTTAAAACGGAGCGGGATGTTGCGTGGTGGGGAGTTGGTCAGGGAGAGGAGTTGGAAATGGAGAAGCTGAATCCTCTCCCCGGTTCCTCCAGCTCGGATAACACCTCACAAAGCTCCGCAAGGCGTGAGACACAGCATAAGAAAAGAATTGTAAAGCAGAGGCAATACTCTGTCCCCCTGGGGGTCAGACAGGGGTCCCCCCTGGCACCCAGAAGGTGAGGAAGGTGAGGCAGATCGGTTCCACCAGTCAGCCCCAGGACAGGTTGGCTGCTACATCTCTTTTACAAGACCCAGGATTGATGGTTTTGTGTTTCTTTTGTTCTTGCTTTAATTCCAGTGTAACCCACGGGGCACCCAGGAGCCTGAGAAGCCCTCGTCGCCCAAGAGCAGTGGTTTCCCCTCCAAGGCTGCCTAAGGTTCAGAGCAGCAGGGCCTCATCCAGAGCCCAACTGTGCCTTCTAGAAAGGCTAGATTTTTTTGGAGCAAGCTCTCTGCACAGAAAAGTCAATTAGATATTTCAATGAGTTGGCTTTTAATTAGCTGAAGCGCTGTTTGCGACACAGTCAAGGAGCTTTGTTTTCATGACGGTTGCAATCTCGATGGTGTCCCATGGAGACCTTGGCTTTGCTCTTAGAGCAATTTAAACAGGAAAATGGAAAAAAAAAATTGGTTGCTTTGACTCTGTTGCATCGTGAATTAACCTGCACAGACACGGTGACACTTTGTCCCCTCAGGGTGCTAGTGGATATAGGGATTTACGACCCTGGTGGAGGCTACAAGACAGCAGCGCTTCTTTATGTTAGGAACTTGAGAGGCCAAACGCATATTTTATAGATATATATATATATACACTCACATACATACACAGTTATATATATATATGAAATGAAATCCCTGTAAATTTTCATTGCACTGCATATGGTGGCTGGATGGGACTTTGTGGCTGGGAAGATGTGAGGTTTGGGGTTCGGTCCCCTGGGGTGTGCAGTGCAGGGACTGCAACCCCAACCACCCACCTGCTTTCACTTGGGGGTGGGGAGCAGAGCCCCAGCACACAGGCCAGCTCTAAAAATCCCCATTTTAGAGTATGCCAGCCTCAAAATTGCCATCATTTTGATTCTTTCAGTTTGGAGAAGATGGTCCTGTTGGATGTCTTGGATGGTGATGCTGAAAGACAGACGGTGTAGTGTGTGTGTGTGTGTGTGTACCCCTTTCTTGGGTCCATCACAGCTGTGGAGGATGAGGGTGCTGTGAAGGGGGGACCACACATCTGAAGAAAGGCTGGTGCCAACCTGGGCTTTCTTTCCAAGGGCTGCTTTCTCTGACCTGCTCCAAGGGGAGAGTTTCAACTCATGGTTTTGGGGTTTTTTTTTGGTCCCATTGGGACTACTCAAAGGGCCCCAGCTGCTGGGGAGTGGCAGAAATCAAATCTCTTCATGATTCGATGACTTGGGCACAGCAAGTATCAAGGCCACCCAAAATCACCATCTTTTGGAAAAACATGGACTTAATCTTTTGAGCTTGCATTAAAAAAACAACCTCCCAGCTTAATCTTTTAAATGCTGCTTTTCTTAGCTGCTTCCCTAATCTTCTCCATTCCATTTTTTTCCCCATTTAATAGTCTGAAGTTCTATAATACAATTTTTTTATTCACTCAAGCTTAACCTCGGTTCACTCAGCTGGTGTTAAGTTGTAATCCCGGCACTTAAATCTGTTAACAGTTTCAGAAGTGAGGAAGGCTGGAGGTGGGGGGGTGAGAGGAGATTGGGCAGCGCTTCCTCTTGTGGTAATTAAAAGTACGAGATGACCACAGGCAAAAAAAAAAAAAAAAGGTGAAGGCAATTAAACTGGTAATCAGGATTGACCAAAGTCTTAATTCAGTGTATGTCGGCTGCTTCCATACGTTTGCCGTATTGCTCTCCGCCTGGAGAGGGGATGTGAGCTCAAGGAGACTGTCTTTTGGGCTTGGAGCCCAACTTTTTTTTTCTGGTGATAAATCATGGCAGAGACTTTCCTGTCGCCTCAGCTCCCCAGGACCACCCGGTTAGTTGTTGGAGTTGGTGTTTGGATGGAAAAAAAAAAAAATCCTTGTCTTGCTGGAGAATGGCTGATCTTGTGCCTCCCTTGGAGGGTAAGGGGGTGGTGGGATGGAGCTGAGCTTGGACTGGTTTTTTGGGGAAAGCTCAGCTCTAAAAAAAATTGTGGATATCATCACCTCTGTGTTGCCAGAGCAGCAGGGATGGGTAAAACCTCAGTGAAACCCAGATGAGTGATGGTGCGAGGGTCTGCGAGGGGGTTGTGGTGGTGGTGGGCTGCAGCGTGGCCATCCCCGAGACTGGGCATGGCACCACGTGAACGCGGTGTGTTGCAGCTCCCAGCCCCGCACCGGGTGACAGTGCCGAGCCCCCGTCTGTGCTGAGGGTGGCCAGGGGCAGATGGTGGCCAGCGAGGCACAGCTGGTCCCTCCAGCAAACGCTTCTGCATGGGCACGCATGTCTCACCACACTCCAGGGCTTTGGAGGGATTCCTGGTGCGAAGATGGATGGGGAAGAGGTGAGAAAGCACAGAGGGAGGAACAAAAGCATCTTTTTTCAGCTGTTGGTTTGGCCGCAGAGCAGGTTTTGAGGGGAATTAACTCTGATGGTAGCCTGAGCATCTCCCCCACCGTCCCTTCCCAAAGCCTGCCAGATTTGGCACGAATTCAGCCCCTTCCCCAGGCCGTGCGTATCCCGTTGTGATACCATCCATGAACGGCTGCAGCCTCCCAGCTGGGGCAGTGCCCAGATGTGCTCATCCTTCCAGCTGTGCGCCCCGAGGATGTGGGTGGCCCGTGGGGGCTTTTCCTCTTGCTTTTCCATTTCTTATCCCGTTCCTTTTCCGTGTGTTCGTGTGTGTGTGTGTGTATGATACGCTGCAGGAAGACTTTGCTGTGCCAGTTTCATAATTTCAGTAGAGCTGCAATTGCAAGGTGTGAAAGACGGTGCCAGCTCCTCTCCCAGCTGTGCTGGTTTTCATTCTCCCTCTCTGCTGGGATTTGCAGCAGCCCATATCTCACAGGAGAATGCTGAAGGAGCTGGTGACACTCCTGGGCTGCATAAATAAAGAGGAGGGGGTCAAAGGGAAGGGAGGACCAGAAAATACGTGAGAGCCCAAATGAAGGGCTGGAAGCGGGAGGACGGGAAGGGCAGGGGATGGAGTTGGACCCAGTCCCCAGGCAGGTTTCGTAGGGCTGGGAGTTCATCCTTTCCTCCAAAAATCTCTTTGCTTTTGGACCTTTCAAAAATCAGCAGGAGGACCCTGTGCTGGGGGTGGGGGATCCTGCTGCAGGGAAGGCGATGGCGCTGGGCTGGATGTGTGCTGTGGAGTGCTGGTTTGCCTCTAAATTTCCCATTCCTTCCCCATTTTGCCTGGTGGGTGTTCAAGATCCCTGTGCAGGAGCTGCTTTGCTCCACACGAGCCTTGGCTCCTGCTCCCCAGACTCATAATTCAGAGCTCTCCGACCCCTGCCATGAGTCACCAGCACGGAGGCTTTAACGGGAACAAAACCATTAGCTAAAAACAAGAACGGATTTTTTTAAATTTCCCCCTCCCCCCCCACTTCAATCATCCCTTTTATGATGATAAGCGTTTCTGGGCTCGGAGGTTTCCTTCTGCGAGGCTCTGGCAGCTCCTAAAGTGACATTGAGTTTTCAGCACGGAAAGGTTTATTGGAACAACTTGGCGTCTGGCCGGGCTGGGGGCTGCGGCGACAGGGATGGGAGTGGTGTGCGTGTATGTATGTATATATATGTGTATGTAATTAATATATATGTATATATGTATATACGTGTGTGTGCAAAGCACGCGCGCGTGCACAGGTTCAATGCAAACTCTGCACCTAAATGGGAACGAGGAGGGTTTATTCCCCGGCGCCGTGTGCCGGTCCTCAGCTGCGGGCTGCAGGATTTGGCCCCGGTGCTGCCGGCTCCTTCCTGCCCTCCCGCTCTCCGCCCGGTCGCAGCGAGGGCCCCATCGTGCCCCCTCGGCCCCGCAGGGACGGTCGGGGTGAGGAGCCCTTTGCCGACCGCCACATCCCCGGCCAGAGCCAAAGCGGCTTCGTGCTGGCTCTGCTTTGTCCCACCTACCTTGTGCCTGCAGCTCCGCCGACGTTTCCACACCCAGTCTATAGAGAAGTCTCAGTCTGGAGCAGACAAACTTCTTTGGGATTTTCTTTTTCCTTTGATTTCTTTTTATTGTTATTTTTATTTTGGGGAAAACGTCACCTTAGGAGACACCCGTGTGATGCCCAGATTTATTCCCCCCCGCCCCGACCCCCGCTCCACGTTCCAGACAGCTCATCCACCGCATCTCCAAAGACCTCAAGGGCACCAGTGACTTTACCTGCATCTGCGACCCCTCTCCTGGGTCCCCTTGGTCTAAGTCATAGAAGGACAGCTGACAATCAAACCAGACAGAACTGCTGACTTTAGAAAAATATATATCCATTGCAGTTTGATAGGACTACTTTTTAAAATCACATGCTTATCTCTCGCTAACGCTCACCACCATGGCTCCAGGATAAACCGCCACCCATTGGTTCTTCTGTAAATAAACATGAAACATTCTTGTATAAATTAAAAAAAAATTTAAAAAAATTAAAAAAAACCTAAACAAACAAAAAAATCCATTGATATACGTCCAAAAAAATATCCCTTTCCAGAAGATTTAAATAATTCAAAGAAAAAGAAAAGCCCAACAAGTGAGCCCCACTTCACTTTTTCTTTGGAGCTGGTTTAAATTCCCAATAGGACAACAAAAAATCTTTAACAATAGAAGAAACTACAAGTGTTTTACCTTTCAATGAATATGGGAGGGAAAAAAATGCATGTAAATATTTTTAATAGGAAACATATCTTAAACAGAACTTTTTTTTGTATGTACATAACTCTTCTAGAGTTTAGTACTTAAATTGCTTCATAGTGTCTGTTAAAAAACAAAAATAAAATAAAATAAAATGTTTGTTAATTGTTTTTGTTCTTACTCAATGGCCAAAACTTTAAAAATAATAAAAAAGACTATAAAAATAATCTTTGCCAATGGATCTAGCACTGTAATGGTACTGTCTATTTTTTTTAATTATTTCTGTGCTGTGCCCATTTATAAAAGGAGAAAAAAAATAAAAATAAAGTCATTTAAACATTGTCTGCCCAGGGCTTTGCCTGCTTTCTTGCTGCCACCCGCCCACCCCCAGGTGTTTGTCGCGCCGGCGTGTGATGAAGGGGAAGGGAGAAGATCTAACTTGTTCTCGGGGCTTGGTACCATCAGGAGAAGGATGGCGGTTAATTAATGGTTTCCATGGCAACTCTGCAGAGATGCTGAGGAACCAGCGGCAGCGTGGACCACCCCAGCATGGCCCAGTCGTGCCTGTGCTGGACCACGGGGGAGGTTTGGCTGCAGGGGGGGCTGCGAGTTACGCGGGTGCGTCCAACGGGGTGGAGAGCCATGGAGCACATCACCTGAGTGTCCCCACATCCCACGAGTGCCACCAGCAAGCTGGAGGAGATGCCCCACCTGTAGGAGCCGTCTCCTCCCGAGTGGGAGGTGGAAGCAGCCGGGGCTGTTGGCCAGGGGTCCTGTTCTCATCGCTCTCCTTTCCAGAGCGATTCCTGGAAGCAAACGTGGTGTGAGGTTTGGCAGCGACGCCGTTGGCCTCTGCGAGGAGATACTTGGATGTATTCAACCGGCTCCTGCGTTGCAGAGGCCAGACCTCCAAGGATGCGCCCCAACTCGCAGCAGAAGGCACGGCTTGTATGGCCTCAGACTGCCTCGAGAGCCAGCTGAGGGCTAATGCCCTGCTCCGGGAGGCAACCAACCCTATTTCCCCAGCCCCACAGGCTGGACCTGCTCCAATGTCATGTGCCAGCAAATCTGCACCCACCCCTGGTGATGTCGTGCTGCTGGCATGAATTCCAGGGCACAACACATCGTTTGGGTTTTGGGGTACGGTTTTTGAAGAATTGCTGGTTTTTATTACCAGCCTGGACCCTCCTTCCTTTATAAATCTCTGGCTGAAGGTTCTCGTGGTCCATCCACTAAAAATTGGTTAAACTGCTGCTCTGTACAACCCAACACAGCCTTAGGAAGGGTCACAGACTGCAATGTTGCTCAAACCCCATCCGTCCCTTGAGGCCAGGCAGCTCAGAACTTCCTTACTGGATGTTGGTAGCAGATAGAGCCCCAAATCACCTCCCTTTTTACCCCCACCATCATCTCCCGGCGCTGGGCAGGTCCCTCTCCCCCCCTCCCCAGCCCCTTTGTACCCCTACCTTTGCCCCTCACAGCAGCTCTCCCTGCCCACAGAAGCATCTCAGATTGACCAGGGCCACCCATTTAGTTTTTTGAGCTGGTCCCCAGCCCTGCAATAATGATTCCACTGTGCTGGTGGTGGGACTACCCCGGCGCTTGGCAGTGGCCACAGCCAGCTGCCGTTCCACAGGGAGTGAGTAACTGCTCGCAGTGAGGTGTTGGTATTCAGGCTGAAGGTTTGAAACAGCCTCTAATTATATCCCCATCCCCATTTCTTGTATATTTTCCACCCCCCCCCCCCCAACTCAGTGGCTGTTATGGGAATGTTCCCTTCCTGCAGCACCTTTGCAGACCCCCAAGATTTGGTAGGATAACCCCAAATGGTCCAAGTGGGGTGTTTTTTTGCAGCTAAAGGGCCTCCCTGTGACTCACTCGTTGTAAATCTTTGCGACGTGAGCAGAGTGTCCAAAAATAACACTGTAATTGAGATTTCAGCTTGCCAATTAACAGGCCAAAGGGGCACTAACCACCACCCCCCTCCTCGGTTCAAAGGGCTTTTAGGCAATTGCACAAGAGCAGCCACAACAGACACCTGTGTGGCCAGTGCTGACCACCTCGTGGAGACACAGCTGGGAAAGAGCTTCAGATACCAACCCTGAGCTGAAAAGAGCATGGAAGGAAAGAAGATTGTCACCACTGTCCTGGGCAAACTGTCCCCAAAGCCTTGGAGCAACCATCATGCCCGTGCTCTAAAAAGCTGCACCGCAAAAGGCGCCTGTTTTAGGGGTAAAACCAGGACTCCAGTTTAACTTAGGCTTTGGGAGGGGGACATCCAGGCTTCTATCCACTGCCACTGCTCCTTGGAATTAGGATATGAAAAAAATAACCCTAAAGCAGTAACAACCACCACCTGAGCTGAAATACAACATTTCCTCCTAGTCAGCTGTAGGAGATTTCTAAAAACCACTGAAATTACTTGTATTAGAACTAATGGGTTTCAGATGGAGTGGGAAAATAGTCTGCTCAGCCTCCAAAGGAAAGGATTAAACAGCAGCAAGACAAAGGGTTAACGCTGAGCTTGGCTTTTTAGGCACTTTGATGGGCTATCATGATTGGCTTGTCAGTCCTGAGGAACTGAAAGATCAAGGCTAATTTATGCCTGATAAATGCAATGAGTGGTTTAGAGAGGATGGAGGTGGAACAGCCCCCCCCTGTGCTCAGAGGATGCAGGGTGAAGAGAAAGGCAGCAGGGTCAAACCTGATGCCAAGGTCTACAGGTCACAA
This sequence comes from Tringa solitaria, assembly GCA_026413425.1. Classification (NCBI taxonomy): domain Eukaryota; kingdom Metazoa; phylum Chordata; class Aves; order Charadriiformes; family Scolopacidae; genus Tringa; species Tringa solitaria. The sequence continues at coordinate 6,114,962 of JAOXJM010000009.1, read as the reverse complement.
GGCTCAGCCCTGAGGTCTCACCAGGTCTTCACAGAGAGGCACAGACACAGGAGAAAAGCTGAACATCGGGAGCTAAGGACTGAGCAAGCTGTTCAGAGATGGATCTTTTCTAACAATAACACCTTAAAAAGCTGGCTGAGCCATCTGGAAGCAATAGTTCCCACTGAAGACCTGTGAAAAGACTTCCAAAAAGGTGGGAAAAGAAGAACCAGGGTGCTTTAAGCTTCACAGTTTACTTTATAAACTTGAAAATACTGGATTAAACAGTCACACTGCTTGTAAGCACCCTGAAGACAAGGACACCGGTCTTGATGAACTTGTCAAGAACTGATGTGTCAAACCAATCCAATGTCCTTTTGTGACCAGGAACCTTATTCTGTGCACTGACACAAACAGGTCCTTGTCTAACATGGTCGGGGCAGTGAGGTTTTGTCACTGTCTCACAGGGGACCCTCATTGCAGTTATTATAAGATGGGTGAAAAACCTGACTGTAAGGTGCCTGGGGAGTGGTTATCAGCAGCTCAGTGTCAAAATGGACAGATGGATTGAGTGGACATCCAGACAGGGTCTCTCCTGGGGGCAGGTTTATTCAATATTTTCATTAACAGTTGAATGATGGCTTAACATGGATGATTATTAAATTTGCAGACAATAGCTTGCTGGAAGGGACAGCAAGTACATCAGAGGACAGGGCTGGAATTCCAAGTGATCTTAATATATTGGAAAGATATCATAAGGGAAAAAAAATCATCTCTATGATCAGTGGAGGGGCCACCACCACCAGAGGACGATTGACTGTGTTCTATCCAAGTATCCAGTACAGAAACCTTGAGAAGACAATTTGTCCCGCCTGTTTCTTTGCTGGGATTTTCTTCAAAGCAATTTAATACATTCTAAAATTTGGGAGATAACATTTATTGAGATGCAAATCAAGGTACCATGCATCTCTCTGATACGGAGCCAGTAAAATCACAGCAGCCACCCGGCAGCTTGTGCTCCATGTGCCATGTCCAAGCCTGCTCTTCATCCCTGGCCAAGGCAGCACCTGCAGCGCTGTTCCCTGCGAGTCACCGTCCCAGAGGTGTCCCAGCTGTCCGTGCCCAGGATGTGTCTGCTGCAAGGCCGTGGCTTCTATCCAGCTCAGGGAGAGTCCAGTTGGCATCCACCACCCCAAGCCACCCCACTGGCGGCTCTTGTTTTCTGATCTGCCTCAAGCCTGGAAATAAATTCAGGGCTCCTGAGCGCCCTTCACTGGGTCATCAGGCCCCTGGAGCATCTTGCTTTCTTTCATGGACATAGCCAAGGCAACAGTGCTATGGAGGAGGCATTTTTTACACCGTGAGCGTATCTGAAGCACAGCACACCTGCAGAAACCCCCTTGCTTGTTCAGCTGGATCTGGCATTTTGTTGCCCGTGCCCACCATGGAGATGTGCTTCTCTAAGGCAGCATTTCAAAGGCGTGATGGAGTCAGGTACCAGGTTTCAGGGACATTGGCATCAGAAGAATCCATGTATGAATGTTCTGGCAGTTCCCAGAGCCTGGGCAGGCCCCCCCAGGGTGCCAAAGTGCTGTTAGATATTTGGGTGCAATGGAAGGAGGGTGCCAGGGACTTGCGAGCTGGTTGGGGACCTCCTACATGAGTTAATTGGTGTGTGCTGGAAGGGGAGCAGGGCAGGGAGGGCTATGTACCACTGCCTGGGGTTTGTCAAGACCATTAATCCACCTAAACATTCCAGTATAAGACCTTCATGGCTTCACCCCCACTCCCAGACCTCACGTGGCACCACCTCAGCACCACCTGCATTTCAGCAGTGATAGAGCCACCCCCTGCCACATTCTCAGAGGGTTACAAATCCTTTCTGAGCTTTTCTGCACACTCCAAATAAGCAGCATTTACCAGCTGCTCTGCCTATCGCTGCCTGACTTCAGTGTTCCTGAAGGCAGAGGTGGACCATCCTGCCTCATCCCAGAGAGCAGCTCTGCTCCCACCTCTGGACATGGACACAGAGGGTCATCTCCTGCCTTTCCTCCAGCTCCCTGGCAGGCCTGGCCCTGTGTCCTACCTCCACATTGCTGTAAATGAGTACCCCCTGCATCCTCACTCCTGTCTTTTCCTATTTCCTCTGAGGTCCCTCCCACCCAGCTCATCTCTGGAACTCAACAAATTCCTCCTCTGTGTTTCCCCCTGGCTTTTGTAGCTCCTGGACTCTTTCCCCTGCTTTCCAAGGGCAGGGAGTCATTTAAAAATAATATGTATATATTAAAAAAAAAAATCCCAGCAGAGAATGGCCGGATAAAACTCCTTGTCCTGGTCTGGGAGACAGGGCTGCCTGATGGGAACGATGGATATCTGGGCACGGCGGACACCAGTGGCTCCAGAATGCCGCCTCGGAGTGTTTTTGGTCTATTGTACAGGATTCGAGGCAAAGAGCAGCCTATTCCTGCTCCGTGTGACATTTCCTGAGCATCAGGAGATATTAATAGCCAGCTAACACAGCAGTCAAACATTTCCCATTATTTACCTGCTTCAAGACAATTGGCATCGGTGCCGATAAACGTACCTTTGGGATTTGCTCGTGTCCCTCACCGACCCCCCAGCCCTGCTCAGAGCTATTTCCTCCCCGCTGCAAACCAGATGCTGTTTTTCCTGGGGTTGTGTCCATCCCTGCGGCGGGTGGACAGGACAGTTTGCCCCGAGTCCCCTACCTGAGAGGACAGAGAATTCCCTGGGGGGATATTTTCCCCCCCCCCCCGTAGAAAGGTTCAGAAAAAATCAGCTTTTGTCCAGGACTGCTGGAGCCTGGACATCTAGTGCCTGGATTTGCATTCAATAAGGAATTCTGCTGGTTGACAATCTGTGTTCAATCTAATGAGGGACAAAGCCAATTAAAAATAATAGGGACCCTGTGCTACTGCCTGTAACAGAACAATAATAATAATAAAGGCTAAATCAATTTAAGTGTTCCATTTAGATAAAACCCAAACATTCCAATCTGATTCTGCCTTTCTCATTATTTTTTTGTAATCCTCTCTCATCAGTACAAAGTCATTGGAAATGGAGAATTGGAGCAGCTGGTTCTGATAAAACTCAGACCAAATTTCATCCCTGTCAATGACTTTCAGAGGAAAACACGAGCAGCCTCACTCCTCCCACCATGGACGATGTTTCCTGACATGGCCATGGGATTTCTTGCTGGACTTGGCCCATTGAGTTGCAGGAAGCCTCTTTATCTTCCACAACTTAAATCTTGGGGAAAGGGTTGTATCATTAACCTCTTATAGTATAGGCTGGGGAGCTCTCCTGGAGGTCTAACTAAACTTACCTGGCGAGAGGAACCGCTGGGCAATTCTCCTCGCACCCTGCCCCAGCAATCACCAGCGTTCGGTTTGAAAAACAAAGCTGCAGAAGTTTGGAAAGACTTGAGAAGACTGTTCGGTCCCATAACCACCACACACCACCCAGCTGGCTCACATCTCCCATCATAACATTCTTTCTTCACGTATCAGGACAGGAGCTCACTTAAGGAAGGTGGGAGGTGGTCTCTGTACATGTGTGATCCACTGGCTGAAAATCGTCGCATTTAACAGTTTGCAGGAGATTTGCCACGTGGGGTAGGACATTCCTTGCAAGCGATGTTGTTGGGGCTTTCATGAGGTGGGTCAACTGGAGATCCGCTCCCTTCCCTGCAGAGCTGGGGTGGTGATGGCTGCTTGAAGCCCCCCCTGGGTGCCATCCCCTGGGAACCCTCAGGGGACAGACACGTCCCACCACCTCACTGCAGGTGAAAGAGGCAGTTCTGAGGGCCAGGGGCAGCAGGAGGGGGAATCCTCCCCCATCACCTTGTCTGGAAAAATCTACAATAGAGGAGAGGTTACAGAGGGAGACTGCTCTGATCTGAACTTACTGAAATTATGTGAAATGTGGGGTGTTTTTTATTTATTCCCTCACCTATGTCTGCTGTAAACATCTCTGGCTCTGTTGTCTATTTTTGGATGCTGGGAATTAACACCATTTGCATTTTACCTTAATTTGGCCTGAGTTAAAAGTGATTTCGAGGTAATTGGATAATGACAAGGCTTTCATCAGCCAAGGCTGTGGCAAGTCTCCACACCTGGGTCACAGGAGAGGCTACAAGAAGCCCCCCGGCAGCCAGGGGTGCTCTCTGGATACCTGCAGGGCAGCAGTGTCCCCCGAGGAGCTGCCTTGGGTGAGGAGGGACTGCGGGAAGAAAGGGACTTTTCTGGCAAGATCCTAAAATCCTACTCACTGTGCTTGAACCAGGAGGGTTTCTGAGTTTTAGGTTTTTTGGCTGAACTGGTTTTTTACCTTCCTCTTAGCCACGTACCAGGGAAACTGAGGCACAGGCAGTGATTTCTCTCCTATTCCTCTAACCCAATAGTTTCTCTGGCAGCATCAGCTAAGGATGCAGCTGGGGATGGAAATGATTCCTTCTGCTGCTCTCTGAGCTGGAGCTGAAAGCTTCTTCCTGGCTGCAAACGCTTAGGAGTTAATTCCTGCTCAGAAACATGAGGTCTTGTGCCCAGCCTGGGGCTCGGGTTTCAGTCTGGATCCGCATTATTATACCCCAGGGCATTTCCCTTTGTAATAGCCCAGCACTCTTTGAATCCAAAAGGACTCCAGGCTGTGAGTTTGACAGCTAAAATCTGTGAAAAAGCTCTAAGAGGGGCTTGTTTTTAGGCACTTCTTACCTGTGTGTTTTGCATGGGGAGTGGTGCCCTGGGAAGGGACGTCTCTGAAACTTGATGTTATGAGGTCTCAGCGGTTGATGTGAGAAACTGGGGGATGGTTTAGGTGGAGACAGCACTGCACATCGATGTGGACACACACACAAAGCCCCGATCCTGTCTGGTGCTGGATAATGACGTGTACAGCGTGTCCTCTGTGTCCTTCTGCTCCACCAAGAAGTTTTTGGACCACAGCCTTCCCATCTCACCTGGCTTTCTGCTCAGAAAAAACCACTACTCGCATACCTAAGCTATTCTCTACGCTGCTGCCACCTTTCCTGTAAGACAGTATAGACTGTGTATGCTGAAATATAATACAGGAAAATTCATACATGTGGAAATTCTGGGCTGTTATTTTTTCTGGAGGCATCTGAAGAGCCCCTCTACCTCCTCCCATTTCCCTGCTCATGCTCACGGCAGGGCATGGCGTGGAGCAGAGCTATAACAAGACCATCACTCCTCCTGGCAAGCTCTTGCCATCTGCAACTGTGGTCCCACCAGCTGGAGCCGAGCCTGGTGCCGAGGAGAATGTCAGCAGTTAATAATTACAATAAATTAATAATAGCCTAATTAATAATTTTTCATTATTTCTGCCTCCTCAAGAGCTCCCGGAGGCACTGAATAATCCGCTGAAACGTTTTGTACTACAAGCTCAAATAAGCAGAAATGTTTGGGAGGCCGAATGAATGGCAGCGCTCCCCCGAGCCCGGGGTGGGGACGTGGGGACAACTGCTATAGCCTGGAACCCCCTGTGTCGGAGGATTCTGCCTTGGGAAGCACAAAACTCATCTCTTGCTGCATACTTCTGCGCTAATAGCCAAGGCAGCAAGCTAAAAATTACCATTTGAATTGGTTTTGAGTGGGGAAGGAGGGGAAATTTTTTTCTTTCCAGGCTGGGGTGTTTTCTGTGCCTTTTTATTTGTAACCCAGGGTATAACACACCCAGTCAAGGATGTCACAGCAAGTCAAGACCCTTCTAAAAGCCACCTGAGAGGCTACCTCAGCCCAAGCCCCATCTCTGGCCAGGGAAGAGCCTGGCTCCTCAGAAGTGGGGGGATCAGCTGTCCTTTGGTGGGTGTTTGAGTCTCTCCAGCCCTGGATTTCCAAAGGGGCCTGAGCCAACCACCTGGGCAGATGCAAGATACATGATCCAAAATTCAGTCCTGAGTGATGTGCTCTGGGCAACCCTGCTTTAGCAGGGGAATTGGACTAGATGATCTCTAGAGGTCCCTTCCAACTCTAACAATTCTGTGATTCCATGAAAATCTACTCCCTGTGTGCAGCTTGCATCTCTGCAAAGACAACATGAAACTAGAAAAGGAGCCAAGAAGCGTTCTCGGGATGTTTGGGGAGCCCTGAGCATTTTTTTTCTGAGAGACCACAAAACCCTGTGTTTAACCCCATAAACAGAGGCTGAGCAGGAGCTTCTGTTTCTAATAACATCCAAAGGAGTAGCGCTAGGGAGGGAGAAGAGCTATTTAAGCTTGAAGGCAATAATTAGGAAATGTGTGTATAAACTAACATAAATAAATTTAAACTCAAAATTGCAAGCTTCCAAAAAATCCGTGCAGTGAGGGCTGGAGAAGCCTCTGACAGGGACCTGGGAGGGAAAAACCAGAGCCAGGTTGAGGGGGAAGACCATGATCATTTTGGGTATCACCCCAAAGGCCTCCATCCCCTGCAGGTGAGTGCTGTGGGGTGAGAAATCATGAAAAATGTGAGACGCTTTCCCTGCCTTTGAATGGGACCGGACATCTCCATATCGGGTCCTCATGTGACTGCTGCAGAGCTGGAGAAAAGCAATCCCACTTGGTTCAAGGGGAAGATTTTGCTCTGAAATACCCCAAATTAAAGCAATGCCTCTGAAAGAAAGTGATATGGCAATTGAGTTTCAAAATGGTTTGTCATTTTAAAATGATAAACCTATCTTATGGCATCTTTGAAAATGGCAATCTGCACCATTTCAATTATTTTTAAGAAATTACTCTAAAATATTCACATTAAGAAGGATAGTAAAGTAGATTTTTCCGTTAAAAAGTCTTGGTTTTGTTGAATATTAATTGCATGAAGAAAGTGAAATCTAATTTTTGATGTCTCTAGTGAAGAAGATAAGACATCATGAGTTTAAGTGACAGCAAGAGGGAACAATAATACCCTAGAGGCAGGGATAGAGGAGCAGGGGCTGAATTACCTAAGGCTGTTGTGGGATCTCCACCATTTTGCCTTTTGAGAACTTTGAATGATTCTTTCTGGTACGGATTTCCCTATTTCTACAGCATTTGTGTAGGAAAGCTGCTGTCGTACCCCTCCAGCAAATTTGTGTCTTGTCCTGAAATGAAGGGGAAGATGGACGTTGCAAGCAAACATCTGCTCCCCAACCTCCTCTGAAACACCCCAAATTTCACCTCCTTTTGCTAATTCCAGGTGAGGTGAAGGGCAGGGAGCTGAGGTGTCCAGGGGGAGCCCTCACCTTCGCAGCCAAATGACGTTACTCCCAATAAATCAACTCCTGCAGCAGATGGTGAGGGCAACGGATGAACAGGCAAAAGGCCGCTTGATTTTTACCATTTAACTTATTAAAAATAAAGCCAGGGGTTGCATTTACACCACCCTGCCCCTTTAAAAGCAGCCCCTGGAGAAGACAAAAGCAGCTGGTGCTGCAAAAAGGGAAAGGAAAGCTTTTAGCGTCCTTCAGGATATCTCACCAGGCACTCAGCAGTGACAATTACTGAGCAGGTAATGAAGACAGAGCAGAAACACTGATTTGCTGCTTGTGGAGAACAAAAGAAATTGCCATTATTTTTTCTTTTTTTTTTCCCTCTCCATAGATCAGGGCAAACAAACAGCTTCTTTAATAATGAAATCTGCCGTGATGTGCCCAAGATAGGATGTCTCCTGCTGGGACGAGCTGGTCAGCTGATAACAGGCAGTTTTTCTTTATCACTAGCCCACAACGCAAAGATTATCTCCCATGGTAAATGTACTAGAGGCTGCCAGATCAAATACTTTACAAAGAGATCTAGGAAGGAAAGGAAAAACGTTTAATGTTTCTCCTTCCTTGTCACCGTAGTTTGCACATCTCAGGGCTCCTTGACCGTGCTGGGACACAACTTTGTCCTTCCTGGGGGAGCTGAGGAGAGGATGGAGCAGAAATACAACTGCAGAGGTGTCCAGGATGAGAAGATTTGAGCATATTTGAGGTTTTGCCAGGGGTTCACATGATAATATCTGATTCATTCTTATTTGCTAAAATGCAGATTATCCCACTGAGTTTTGGCAGTCAGGAAGCAACATTATCCCATGTTTATAGCCTGAGATCTGGAGATGATGGGGTCAGGATAGAGCTGAGAGATGGACTTGCCAAGCCGTAGACCCATGCTACGGTGTGAGACCCACCAGGCCTGGAGGAGCAGGGCTTGGGGTCTTTCCCCAAGCCCCCTTCCAGGTGGGTTAGGAACACAGAGAAGAAAATCGCATCACCTATTTCCACACTGGTTTTCAGTGAGTGGACAGAGGGATTGATCGTCAGGTGCCCACTGAGGCTTCACACCTCCTCTCCTCTGCAGCCTGTGAGAGCAGGAGGAAATAATCCCCCAAAGCTGCAGTTGTTTCAAAAAAAAAAAAAAAAAAAGAGAGAGAAAACTCTTGATTCCTGCTGCATTTGAGGGAGTTTTTAAGGAGCAGCAAAAACAAACCCTGGGGTCTCGTGCCTGGCTTTGGTGGGAGCCTCCTGCTCAAGGCCACTTTGGACTCCTCTAGAAACTTGCAGACTTTTTTTTATTTACTAGAGCCCCAGATCTTTCACTTGGAGAAGAACCTGGGAATGAAAATTCAACTGAAAGGATTAATTGTGGCTGGCAGAGGGGAATGGTAGGGGAGGTGAGCTGCTGAGGTTTCAGGCTGGCCAGAGAGGAGGGTAATTTAGTGGGAGGTGATGCGTATAAGTTTCTGGCTGGCAGAGAAAAGGGTAATTTAGTGGGAGTTGATCCCTTGAGGGTTTTGCTGGATAGAGAAAAGAATAACTTGCAGGAGGAGACTCATGGACGGGTTCTCTTTAGTTTCAGGCTTCAAGTAAGTTCCTTTTTAAACTTTAGGGCCGTCTTCCCTGGATGACTCTTCTATTTGCTATTTCAGTTGCCTGATTAAAGAGCTGCTCGTTGATGATGCTGACTGGCTCAGGGGCATGGGAAGGGGGAAGAGAGACCTTCTCCAACTCACAGTGCTGTTGTCCCCTTGGATGGTGTGTCAGAAAGAGCTGCTGGCTCACGGTCCTCCTTCCTGGGGCTCCGCTGCCATTTCATAAAAACCCACCAGTGTAACTGGCCTCAGCAAAGAGGTCGGGCTGGATTGTTTGATCACCAAAGCCTTATCTTCTTCTTATGGAAAAGGTTGTCTCTGGGTACCTCTCTAGCTCTGATGCTTCGTTCTGCTCCACTGGAGCGAGAATTTCAGCCTCACCAGGCGGCTCTGAGCACTTTAGCTGTGTTTTCCAATAGCAGGAGCACAGATATAAACATCCATTTTCCTAGAGATCTCATGGATCAATCCTCTGGTCAAACCAGAGAAAGGAAGATTTCCTTGAGGCTGGGACTTTTATAGCCTTTTTGTCCTGTGTGAATAGTCAGGAGTCCAATAAAAGCTAAATCTATATGGCAGCTTTTTCCTCAGAATTTTTTTATGACCTGTTTCCACTAAACTGGTAGAGAAATTACTTCCCCGAGACTTCTTACCCTGTCTCAAACGGCGTTGAAGTCAGGCAGCAGGTTTGCAAGTTACTCAGGACAGACAGATGCAATAGCTGCTACTGTGATCCTGTACCCTCTTTCCAGCAGGGAGAAGATTCAATGGATGCTCTGTTCTTCCAGGTCCCATGTCCCAGGCTCAGTTCAACACATGGATGGACAATGCTCTTGGCAGAGACCAGTTCCAGTGGCCCCAGGTCCAACTCATATTTAATTTATCTTCCTGCCTGAAAGATACGCAAAGAAAACCTTCATTTCCCTCTTCCCGGAGGGCACGGCTGAGACGCTTCCAAGCCTAGTGTCCAAACCCAGCTTTGGATGGGGTGAGATGTCTGGGCTGTAGGACCTGGAGCCAGCAAAGTCAGGGCAAAGGACTCCAGACACCGTGGGCTGAAGCCACTGTTGTCACGAAATGCGTCAAGGGCACACAACTGCTCACTAGGGCTAAGACCACCCCAAGCTTTGGCTATTTACTTGTTAGATGTCTGGTTTATGACGTCCCCTTTGCCAAGAAGAGAGAGGGGCATTTCAGGAGTGTGTCTGAGATAGAGGGGCTGAGAGATCCTCTGGCACTGCTGCCTCTGGAGAAAACACTTCCATTTCAGACAGCTACGGTTATTCATACAGTGCCTGATATAAGAAAGCCCTAATCCCTTGAGAGGTTTCAAGATGCTTCCCTGTCATATGGTTAATATTTAAATTAAATCCCTCTTTTGCTAAGTAACAATATCCCTCAAACTTCATTTCGGAACACCCCACCAGAGCCTAATTTTGCAACAGTTTTTCCTGCTTTGGCAGAGTCTATTTATATACATCTCCTCCACACCTAATAACCACAAGAATAACTAATAGGAAGTGCTTGAAGCATGTCTTAATTAGTCTGACATTAGCAAGCTCCAATGTCTTTAGTTAATTGATAGATTTTAGCACGATTGAGTCTCAGAAATTGAGTGAGGGTTTCATCTACCTTCATTAGAGGCTGAAAAAACTGTGTTCGTATATCTCTCGGGGCAAGGATATTTGAACCAACAGCAGTGGATTGAATGGAGAGGAACCACCTCTAAGAGCAGTTGAAAGAGCATCAAGTCTGTGTTGGGTGTGACTAAATGCAAAAGATATTAATCATGCTTAGCTAAAAGCTAGAGGATCTCCAGAGTGGAGCCAGCATTTGGCGTACAGCAGTTGCGCTCTCTGGAGACAAAGTGTATAATATAGAGAGGGACGGATTCAGCAGCATCACCTATCTCTGGGTCTTTCCCTGCACCCCATTCTCAAGGCCACGGGCCAAGGTGGACCAGCACATCATATAGGGAGGGCTCATGGGAGCAGGGATGGCATTTGCTGGTGCCAATGGGGATGGAAAGGGAATTGTGTGCTTCTGATCACCTTCTATGCTGGTACCTCTCTGAGCTCCTAGTCATCGCTGTTTGTCAGAAACCATTCTGACAGCTATATGAACCCTCACGGGTCTTGGTTTGCATCTCCCCGTTACTATTAGTCATTTCATCTAATGGTTGGACTTCTCTGTCTTTCTTGCTCCCTGTAAGCACTGAAGAGCTCAGTGGAGATGAACTCATGGTGCTCCAGAGCTCCCAGGGCTTGACCGAGTCATTACTGGTGGTGATGTGTGTGGTAGGAGAACATGTCGAGTCTACCAAAGGCAGGAAGGGGGAGGCCTGCTCTCACATGCATGTCCTGGCAAAGCAACCTCTGCTTAGGGCAGTCATCTGCACTACTCTTACCTGCCGGGAATGGTTTCTGTAGGCATCTGGCACCACCAGGGATGAAGAATTTCCATCCGTTTTCATGGAGGCCATAGGTTGATGTAAAGTGGGTGGTGCCAAATATCTTCCAAGAGCTGACCCCATAGATATAGTGGGGTCCCAGTTCTGCAGGGTTTTTTTTCAGTCTGTAAAAGGGCTCATCCAACATTTGTGAGAAACCATTTCCTTGGCAGGCATAAGCCAGTGACCCTCCTCCAGCTCCAAGGAGCAGGCAGCAAAGAGAGAGCCCCATGATTGAAGGTGAACCTCAATGCTTTGCAGAGTATTTGCAAAGCAGCTGCTGTGCTGCCGAACTCAATTCGCTGAGTAAAAGGCCCAGAAGGAACATCTCAGGCCTATTTGCTTTGGATTTATAATGACGTCTCAGCAAGTGAACCCGGCTTCTGAAAAAATCTCCCCTGTGCTGGAGACTGCAGAGTAGAGGAAGGGGAGACGATGAAAACATTTAAAGGAAGCCCTGTGGGCATGACTCCAGATTTAAGCCCTCATAAAATGCAACTTGTTTTCCAAAACACGCAGATCCAGGTTATTGTGACAGCAAATAGGAGGTGAGGGGGAATCGGCCAAGTGGAATCATCTTAATGGTCACTAGAAAAACAACTGCTGTGTAAACGTTGTAAGAAACATTAACAAGCTGGACGCTGCTGTTTTGACAAGACACATGTGTAAATGTGAGAAGAAATCCTTGCAGCACCCTGCTCGCAGCATCCAAGTTCTCAGAGGGTGTTTTGTGCCTTAATCCCCACCACATCGTGCTGTCACTGGGATGTACTCATACCCCATGTGATGGGGGTCCCTGTTAGGGACATCTACCACCATTCCTCACTTTGTGCTCCATCAAAACTCTTCTGTGCAGTCTGACATCAAAGGTACCATTTCCTTGATGTCCCAATACTTACTTGATTTAATAATGAATAGAAAACATTTCTTGCCCTAATTAGACATATCAGATTATTAGAGCAACTTCAGAGTCAAGGAAAGAAATGTTTTCACTGGTTAGAACAAGTTGTGCCACAAGTAGTTGGGGTTGGAATACCTGATTTCCTTTTCTTTTCCCTGGCTCCTGTGCCTGGAGAAATGCAATTTCTGACCAAACTCCTGAGGCTGGGTAGAGCCCTAACACCATCCCAGAGTGGGTTCGCTGGTGCTTGCCACCCCAGAAAAAGTCATCCTGCCGCCATCCGGTGAGACATTAACAGGATCTCCTCTCCCAGCCATCTATTTTAGCACAGTTTGTAGGATTGTAACACATTTGAAATTTTTCCCACTTTATCAAATTTACTGAAAATTAATTGGCAGGTTCAATGGCTGCTGGAAGGAACAGAAAGCCAATTAGATTTTTCTAACTGAATGGGCCGAAAAATAAGAAACTCTGCTGAACCCTCCCCATCAAGACTAAATTATTTCCAACCAAGCTCCGTGCAGCTGAGGAGGGAAATCTAAGAGAAGCATCACTCCCGTATACATCAGGGACCTCAGTGTTTGCTCGGTCCTTTGGCAGTCGGGGCACGAAGTTAATAGGAGAAGCTCCTGGGTGGAGAGTCATAGAATCATAGAATCATAGAACTGTCTAGGTTGGAAGGGACCTTTCAGATCATTGAGTCCAACCATGTCCTGCAGTTGGGCATCCATATAGAGTCTGTTGGGCTTTGGAAGACCTCCATGCCAGCCTTCCTGCATAATCAGCCCCCACAGAGGAATTTAGAGCATCCCATGCCCTCTCTATTGCTGCCAAACCCAGGCTTTTAGCTAAGATTTTCATCCACAATATCTAGAGATCTTCAGTTCCTGCTGGTGAACATGTGGCTTGACACAGACCTTTCTCTGGCAGAGCACCTCAAACCGTGGCCATGGGCTTTCTACAGTCCAACACATCACAAAGTGCAGATGTGTCACGATGCTTCCCAGGGGCTGTGAAGGAAAGCTGAGATCAGCCATGGCAGTGCTGTGCACAAGAGACACCTTTCAGCCAAGTCGTCAGAGCTGGCCTAGAGCTGACCACTCAGCGTGGAGTCAGACCTCCATTCCCTCCCTCCATGGAAACAGGGTTCCAGCCTGCTCATGGATGTTGATCCCTCTGCTTTGCCCTGTGTAGTTGGACCTACAGCAGAAAGATGGTTGTCCCTCGAGGCTCAGGTGCTCTGCAGGATCCCAGATCACAGCCTTCTGCAGATGCTGGCTGCAGCTGGAGCTGGAAGTTCCCCACTGGCAGCCGGTACACGTTTAGCTCCATGTCCCACAGTGGCTGCATCTCCTGATTGATCCTCCAGCCTTCCCCCTGGTTACACACGAGTGCCACGGCTATGACAAGAAAAAAATCATCTTTCTAACAGCTCTGCTGGCACCCTTTGGGCTTTCATGAGTGAGGCTTTGATCGACACGGCGCACCAGCGGGCCCCGCGCCAGGCTGATGAGAACCGAGGAGATTGTAATGAGATTCCTTTTGTAATTCTTGTCAAGGCGCAAAACCAGCGAGCCTCGGTAAATCAGCGAAGCCTTTCGTGTTTCCCATCTTGATGGAAACATCAGTAAAGAGACACTTGGTACTAAATTGTCTGCTCGTTGGCAGGGATCCAGTCCTGAGAGCAAGGCAAGGGTAGAGGGAATTAGGGAAGGGGCAGCACATGGGATGAGACTCTTCCTCCAGCCTTGAGGGCCAGATCCAGATGTGTAGTGGTCTAATGGGGCGCATCCTTGCAGAAGGAAGGTGTCCTGCAGCTGGTGGGACTCTTTGAGCTGACAGCACCAGAAAGAGAGACCCAGGAGCTCAGCCCAGGGAGGGGTGCAGGGAAAGAGCAATGCCCTTTGCATCGGTGGTCACAAGGCAGTGATTTTTTCTTGTCCTGGGACATCACAGTCACAGCAAAAAGCAGAGGTATCTACTACCAGCATCATGTTTTCTTGGTGTTTAGGAATTACTATATATATATAAAGAAAAGGCAGGGAAGAGAGGTGAGGACTAGGGTTTGAGGACGAGTCAGGTCCTGAGGACCCTGAAAGTGGTTCATGAAGTGGCTGCTTTGCCTCAAGGGCACTGCGGATCTGGACCTTCAGCCCAGCTCTGCTACTAGTCCCATGGCAGCAGGATGGGGCCTCTGGCCACTGCTTGGTGAATAGCACCTGTGGGGCCCAGACCTGCACAGTCAAGTGCCATGGGGTTGTCATCACAGCCGATGTGATGGTCCAGATACTGCTGGGCTTTCTCAGAGCTGTAAATTCAACTCCCTTCAGTCCTCTTACCTAACCCAGTCTTGTTTGTTGAATTATTTAGGTCTCCTTGCTAAGATTTAACACATCTCCTTGTTAGCCTGCTGAAAAATATACCTAGTTAGCGACATCTCTCCTGCCTGGATCCATTTCAGGTATGTCTAGTGGTGATGGATGCAGAGACCAGGAAGGCTTCTCTCCTCCTCTCCAGCCCCAGCCTTGCATATTTCCTGCTAGAGGATGCTGTTCCAGAGACTATTTATTTACCTTTGAGGGGCTGTGCATCGTCTGCCGAGATCCCGCTGGGTTTATGAGCCATCCAGCCTCTCTGAGCCTGGCTGCCTGGATCAGCATCCTGAGATGCTGAAGTCCTTCAGAATGGAAGGGGACGAGGTGGGTGGACATACTGGGAGGGCAGCAGCAAAGCTCACATTGTCTGAGCCAACACCACCGAGCCAAGAGGACTCAATTCACCGGCCCACTTGATAGCTAAGCTCCCTCAGCAGCAGTTCCGGTAATTTGTATAATCTGGGGGTAATTAGCTGTTTTTCTGTCTTGTGACTGCATAGTGTCTGCTTGTGCTCTGCTCTGATCTGCCATTTGACAGCTCCCAGCTTGGTGGAAAATGTTGCAATTAAATACTTTCAGGTCAAACCATATTTCAGGGTGGAAAACAGTGACTGGCTCTAACTGGAGCGTTGGAGGCTGTGGGGTGGCTGTGCGTACCCACACAGCCCTGTGCCGGGAAGTCACGTCTGGCACTCGAGTAGCGACCAAGTCCTTCTGGCGTCTCTACGAGGCGGCAGCAAACCCAGGTTTCTGTCGGATCAATCTATCAGACAGATGATGCTTTTCTGGATGTGGTGGCATGAATTCTGGAAGCGTAATTGAAGTAGTCTGAAAATCTGCATCTTTCCAGGCTCCTACCCCTGTCATTGCACCATGGCAGTTCCTAAATGCACTGTTTTTCATCCTGATGCCTAATGGATTTCTTGGTCTTCTTCTCCCTGTTGTCCTAAGCTTTTACCTTCTCCACCTTACACAGAAGTTTAACTCCATGATAAGTGTTTACAGAAGAGAGGTGACACCTGGAACAGCCACACCATGCCCTGACAGGAGGCAGGAGTCGGTTAATGTTTGGGGGACACATGGAGAAGGTTTTTACTCTTTTTAGGGATATGAAGATGAATAAGGGACTAGAACATTTCTCTTACAAGGAAAGGCTGAAGGACTTGGCTCTTTTTAGTCTGGAGAAGAGAAGACTGAGGGGGGATCTGATCAATGCCTATAAA
>JAOXJM010000009.1:6085797-6095826 GCA_026413425.1 Tringa solitaria | reverse complement strand
CCCTCCAGGGATGGGGCAGCCACAGCTTCTCTGGGCAACCTGGGCCAGGCTCACAGCAAAGAAGTTCTTCCCCACATCTCAGCTCCATTTCCCCTCTTTCAGGGTCAAACCCTTCCCCCTCCTCCTAGGGCTCCCCTCCCTGATCCCGAGTCCCTCCCCAGCTTTCCTGGAGCCCCTTGAAGGACTGGAAGGGGCTCCAAGGTCTCCCTGGAGTCTTCTCTTCTCCAGGCTGAATCCCCTCAACTATCTCAGCCTGTCCTCACAGCAGAGGGGTTCCAGTCCTCTGATGGAAAGCGGTTTTTCGGTTACCATTGCATATGCAAATCCTTGCAATGTGATTTCCAAAAGCTCTGAGCATTTGCTAGCTCCCTGCACAGGGGGCTGTGTACTGATTTACTGTGAATTTACACTCATGTAATTGAGAACAGGATTTGGCTTGCTGTCAGTGCATCATGGGGTTGTTAAGAATAGGATGTGGCATTCCTGTAGTCACTGCATTTGGAACAAATTGTGTTTTTAATACTAAAATGTGGCTACTTAGCACCAACGGCTGATCACAAGAAATCTATAGAAGAAGAGATTGTATTGGGTGGATAGTGATAGCACCCTTTCTCTGGTAGTCCCCACAGTGAGCCTCTGATTTCAACCATTTATCATTTTGCCAAGCATTTCATCTTTGGATTGAAATATCCCAGGATCAGTTTTTACTTCAGGTTGAAAACTGGTGAAAACATTCAGGAAAAGCAACTCAGTTCTGGTGGAGTAAATCTTAAAATGGGTCAGGCCACCATGCTGACCCTCTGTTTTTCCGTTTTTAAAAACAAACCTGAAGAATCCCAGTGTCTCATGTGAAGATAATTTGGAGGTCAGGAAGGTGCCTTTTGTTGTACCTTGGAAAAGAACCCCAGATTTGTCCAAAATAGACTCTGAGGATGCTCAGCCAAGTCTTCTGGAGGGTCCACACGTTCCTGCACCGTGAACGTGTTGCTGTTCCAAGAAGTTCAACAGATGATGCTGATCTCAGGCAATCACCGGCTGGAGATTTGGCTTCTGGGTGGGATTACTTGAGGCTGGTTTTATGTGAGGCCTTGGCTAAACCTGACCTTCTGTGGCTTTGGTTTCCCAGCTGCCAGAGTTGGTGCCAGAGCTGCCGTGTCTCCTCAGAGAAGGTGCAGAGCTCACCCAGACACAACTCCACGCTTTCCCAGATGTAGGGATGGAGATCGCAGCTGGATCCGGAGCTGGAATTGCTCCTGGTTGCACGATTTTGGTTGATTCAATCTCGTTTCTAATTGCATGGCTTTGTCATCGCCTTCGCGATGTCCCTGTGACAAGCAGACCACCGCGAAGCCGTTCACTCAGCCCCTCAGCTGCCAGCTGTTGGTACACGAAGGGGCAGACATCTCACACTGCAGTTCCACAAAAAGCAGGGGAAAAGCCTCAAAATTTTTTATTCCCAAATCGTTTCTGTCTTCCTTTGGGGCCCATTATGCCAGGCGCTGAATAAAACTCAGGGAGAGCCACCGCAATACACATTTTTCAGGCCCCGGTTCCAGCAAAGCATTTAAAAGCACGCTTAATTTCAGGCTGTGTGCGTAATCCCCTTGAAATCAATGGGAGTTAAACATTTTGCTTAAATGCTTGGCTGACTTGGACCCTGAGCAGACAAGCCAGACAAAGAGGGGATGAAGGAGAGATTTTGATTTTCTCCTGGGAGTGGCAGCAATGAGAATCCGTCTCTTTGAGTCATTACCTTGCTGCTTCTGTTGTGCTAGACAGGATCCTTCCTCTCTCGTAGATGCTGCCATTGGCCTGGGGTACCTCCTTAACCAGCAGCTGTGTCTGGGGAGGAGAAGGAAGCTTTGGAGGCTCCAAGTTCTCGCAGGGTGCCTGTCGTGATGTAGGGATGTGCATCTCTGCACACCCCCACAGATGTCATTTAAATGAAAGCAGCAAGTTACAGTGGACAGGAATACAAGCAGGAAATCCTCTCCCACTGCACAAATCTGGCCTTTTTCCAGATACCATGTCATCACTTTTCACCCATGTTAAAAAAACTGACCTTCTGCTGCCTTTGCTTGCAGCGAGTCTAAATTACTTAAGACTTTTTTCCAGATGCTGTTTTCTTAAATTACTTACTGAGAAAGCCTAAGTCAATCTACATATTAAACAAGCCGAAGATTGGAGTCCAAGTCAATGTGGCTCATGACAGTCCTAGGAAACCAAATCCCTCTCCCTGCGAGCCTGCACTCCCCCTTCTCTTTCTCCTATAGCTTAAGGCGATAAAACTTTGAAGATGTAATCTAGGCATTATCTGCCTTTTTTTTTGGATAATGTTCAACAGTAATTTTAGCATCATCTTTATCTCCAAAATGGTTGCTTTAAATTCAGCTGTTTCCTTCCCAGAGGCTGGCTTGATTTTTAGGCAGCAAAGCATCTTTCCCTGTGTATTACCTTCTGGTGGGTCAAATTTTTTTTTGGTCCTGGTTTATTCTCCTATTTTTCCCTCCCTCTGTCATACCTCCTCGTTAGCACAGTTTGGCTTTTATTATATTGGAATTTATACTCACAATGAAAGGATTCATCCACACGGAAGAGCTCAAAACATATTCCATACGTGGGACCTGGGAGCCATTCCTGCTTCCCCACCAGTGCCCTCCCAGCATGTGCTGCTGGAAAGGATCAAGGCAAGAAGATATCCTCTGTCAGGGATTGACCCAAATTTTCATAACCTTCTCTTAAGACAGATACCACAGGATATTACCCCTCATCCTAGCCTGTTTCCCTCCTGTTTCTAAGTTCATCATAATTTTGGTGTGCCTTTCGAAGCTCATATGTTAGGTCAGAAACACTGGTAACAAGGTTTACTTCTCTCGGTTTAGAAAAGAAACCTGAAAACTGAGTCAGTTCATATTTCCCCCAATGTGGGTAATTTTCAGGGGGGGGAAACTGACCTGTTCCTCTCTTCTGTTTTTTTTTTTTTTTTCCTCTTGACAAATCCTTTAGCATTAGTATTCAGTCTCAAATATATATTACCTTCCTTCTCACAGAGACAGAACCTGCTTCCAATAAAACTTCCCCCGAGACACTGGATCTGGCTTTGACTTTCCTGATTAAATGGGCTACGGATTTAATTTGACAAGAGAGGGAACTGATTTAGCAGATAAAGTATCTTGTTCAAAAGGTGATGTTTCTATTGCAGCCTGATCTCTATCAGGTCCCCCCCTGTCATGTATGGTTTGAGACTACCATGAAACATCACCTTTTGCTAAGTTATATTTATCACAGTCTCTCTCTTTTCCCCATATTTTTTATTAGATCTGTCCAAAGCTGTGTGATTTTGTAGGCAGCACAGCGTGGGTTTCTCTGGGCTATGGACAGGCTGAAGGACCACCTGCAAAGCAACAGGGAACCCCCAATTAGCCAACCATCAGGACCTCATCTGATGGAGCTGGAAGGACATGGATCTACCCCCGGTTCAGAGATTTATGCGTGTCCATCAGAGATGTATGAGCATCTCTTACTGTCCCACGTGGTTTTGGACATGACATTGCTTTTCCCCTTCTGCTGTGGTGGCATCTCCATGGCTTGGGCTGGGGGGCACAGCAGGAAGGGTCCCTGCCTTAGAAGGGCACAGTGGGGTTTTGGGACTGGCTATGAAGCCCCCAGGAGGGGGATCATGCCGTTAGCAGCATTTCCAAAGATCAAATACCTTCAAAAGGAAGTCGGGGGATCTTGTCCTTGTCCGTGGGTGGTTTAAAGGACAGGTTTGGCAGGGATTGCCTGCAGAGACATAGCGCTTTGCCGTGGGAGGGGCAGGATCTGAGCACATCCCGCTCCCCTCCCTTGCCAGGACCTGCAGGAGCAGCTCTGCAGCAGTAAAGGGCAGCCCTCTGTGGGGTGCTAAAGCAGGGGGTGTCGACTTGGGGAGGGTTTATATGGAGTTCCCAATAAAATCCACTCATCTGTTAATGCCACCAGTCACTTAACTGCGGTGTCAGCAAGCTGTGCCTGATTGCATCCTCTTCAACACAGGCTGTTGTCCAGCATCTAAAATAGTCGCAGCCTGGGGGGTGGCAGGTGTGGGGCAGACCCCCATCCTACCCATAGCACCTCGCCAGATCTCGGCTTCGTCACCAGCGCACGTTCACGGGCTCCTCTGTGTCACGAAATCAAGGCATCCGCAAGCTCTGCCCAGGAAGGCTGGTGGCCCTGGCAGGAACCCTCCAGGTGTGAGTGTCTCTCGAGTCTCTCCCGTCGGCTCTGGCTGGCACACACGGCTCGCAGCTCCTATGTAGGTCACCCCTTCTGAAATAGCCTGGAAGTCAGGCGTTCTCATCCCCGGTGTCTGCGCCGATGGGAGGTCTGGTGAGGAATACACCGAGTGTTGATGGAAGAGCTGGTAACAACCAAATTCATCCTAATTGCTAGTGCCCATATAAAAGAACAGATATATTTTGGAGATCAAGACCATCAAATGCACGATCCACCGTAGTTTATTATCATGTGTGTCTCTAAATTCTTCTTACAACTGCTGTTGTAGCAGCCCTAGAGATGTCATTTTTGTGTTCATATATATGTGGTCCATATATACTGTCAGCACAACTCCTGCCTCACAACATTTATTACCAGGTTACCCGAGCACTGCACGGCACCCACCAGGCTCCAGGTGGGCTTTCTGGCAGCTGGTGGAAGGAGAATGGACATCTGTGGCCAGTTCATTGCACAAACAAGCCATGACCACTTCAAGAGTCGCCGAGGTCTTCTCAGCACTAAGTTATAATCTCAGGCTGGTTGAGGTGGAAGAGTTCTGTAAAGGGTCATCCCTGCTGACAATGATCTGCCTGGGAGCTGCCTGAAAAGGAATTGCTGGAAAATGCTCTACATGAATATTTCCTTTTCTGATCACCTTTCCTCAGGCGCTTCACCAGGGGGAGATGTCCCCTTTTCCAGGGCTATTTCCTCAGGCCTTTGATCTTCAGGTTTATAAGATTTTTTTAGCCGCTCTTGTAAAGTATTTCTCCTTCCCCTGCTGATGATGAGGGAAACCATCAAATTCCTGGTCATGTCACAGGTAATAGTTACTTCTTTGATTAAGAACCACCTCAGCAAGCAGAATTTCACCAGAGGAGACATTGCTCAAGAAGATGCATTAGTGCACCTGAGCAATTTTTTGCAAGGCTAGCGGACACTCATTGCCCTTTTGTCTGGCCTGCTGTAATTTAGCTGCTGTTTATAATATACTGTGTTAGAGACATAAAGTGGCAACTTTAACCCTTCATTCTTAATAGCCGCTTTAAAGAAAACATTTTGGAAAGCTGTAGTTTGTATTAGAAATTAAGAAAAAGCTATTTGCCATAGGTGAAGGCAACCTGAAGATAAACACAGGTGGTTTCTTCGTCACCAGCTGCACGAATAGTGTGGTGGATACAATCATTTATGCTCTCCCTGATCCTATGCTGCTTTAGTCTTGGCTCATTGTGTTCAACCATGGCTTATTCTGATGTTAAAAGGTCTAGATGTTTTTTTCCAGTGTGTGTCATTGTGATAAATCCCTTCATCAAATGGACCATTGCATTGGTATTAAGAAATACCTGCTAAGCTTAAGGGCTCCGTCTGATAAGCAAAGGCACTGGAAGATGGACATAGGGCCACAGGTAGTTATTGCATTTTAATGAGTATCTTGTTCTTACAGGAGATGCTAGTTTGACCAGTTTGTACAGACAGAGGAATTAGGACTTTGCCCTGATAAACCAGGCATGGGATCCATCTCACCATAACTAGATGTCTCCATCTAAATCCAGACCCCTAAGTGCCTTATATAGTCTGTAGAGACAAATACTGGACTCCAGAATAATTAATCTTAACTTAAAGAAGACCTCTGGAGTATCACTGCTGAAGTAAGACATGAAGTTTCCTGAGAGTATGAAGTGAGCTCAAAATAGCTATCACTGAGGTGGATAAATGCCTTAGAGATTTGAGTCTGCTACTGGTTGTCTGGTTGGCTTCGGCTTAGTTAATCCCTCTTTATGAACTTCTTTTTACTTTCCTACTATCTGCTCTTGTCCTTTTGGGATAATAAGCTCTTCTCGGCAGGCCCTGCCTAGAGTGTAAGCAGCCAGCAGCTCAGTAGGGTCAGGATTCAGCTGGGATGAATCACACAGATACCTTAATAACAGCAATGTGTTACTGAAATGCTGCAAAGTGAGGAAACAGCAGAAGAGCTGGTGAAAAGAGGAAAAAGAACATCTTATGTTCTGGGTCAGTGGAAACAGGTAGTGCCTCTGAAAGTGCCTGTCCGACAGCCAAGGGCTCCAGTGGTGGGAAAGGTGAACCTTCTGAGTGCTGAAGAGAAGCCTGCATGGCACGAGAGTTACGAGCACTAACCATAGAAACCACAGACCAGAGAAGACCAGGGGAAGAGGTGATGCAGAAGAAGAGAACATATGGGATCCTTGCATTTGTACCCAGGTACATGCCTGCTTGAGCAGCTTTTTACCACCCAATGGAGAACTGGTAAAATGTCTCTTTAGTGCCCATTATCACCAACTTTTCTTAATTGCATCCTTCTGGGAGCGTTTTGCAACAGCGTCATTAACGGTATAAGCTTCATGACTCATTAGCATTGTCACAAAGTGGTTTGTATGAAGTTACTACAGCAACCTCCCTACCAAAATCATAGCTCTGATGTGCATCAAACTTGATCAGAAAACTCCCAACATTGCATGGGGCTTTGCAACAGGTTTGATTTAGGGAGATCTGTTGAGCCTGGATTATGGCAAGCAACAGCACAAGTTTTGGAAGAAAATGCATTTGAACTAGATGTGTGTAGACAAGTGTGCACATTCCCGCACGTGTTTGTGCAGACAGTGAGCCTGGGGCTCCTTCCTGCCCCCAACCCTCTTGCTTCCACTCCATTTCACCACGAAGTCCACCCTCAGCTTTAATCAGGCTTTGCCTCCATCTTGCTTGTCTTTGAAAGAAGTAACACATGTTGCTGTGAAGTTTGAATTAAGGGAAGGCAGAAACACACAACCCATCCCCATGGTAGCCAGGGATTCCCCCCCCTGCCTACATTAATAGCCTGGTGTGAGCGAAGCAGAGAAGCCAGCATGATGGATAGGAGCAATTACTGGGGGCCTTTTCTTCTCTGTCATCTCTGACTATCTCTTTACAAATGCAGTACTTCCTACTTGTTTCAAATGCTGTTGAGGCATTGAGAATCCTCAGTAAATAATGACCAGTCCCTGTAAACAGAGGAATAAATGGGAGTGGTGCCTCAGCCATGGCTCCCAGAGGGCTCCCTGTAATGGACGGAGAGGAGAGGAGAGGAGAGCAGCCAGCCAGGCCTGCTCGTCACGCTTCACCGGGAACATGGCTTAGATCAAGGGAAGGTTTCCTCTGCTTTTTGCCTCTCCCTAGATTCATAACCCTCAGGCTGTTTATCCATCTCATCTGACTTCCCAGAGACTGTAAGTCCATCTCATCTGGCTTTCCAGCGTGGTGAAATCCTTCCCCCCTCCTCTTCCTTGCACAGAACAAAGGAATTAGTATTTTGGCCAAAGCATCTTTTCCCTTCTTGGGCACAGGATCCAGCCTCCATCAACCTCTTATGGCTGAGTCTGGAAGAGAGAGCAGGTCAGAGCCAGACCTCCTCTCCTGTGCACAGCCACCCTAGAGCAGACCCAGCTGGGGGCTGTGGCGGGGGGCCTGTCTTCTCTCCCCATCACCACCCCTGCAGATGGGATGCTGCTCCCTAAGTTGATCACTCAACTTTCAGACTGTGCTGGATCTGGCTGGGACAGAGTTAGTTTTCAAGCTGCACTCTCAAATGAAGGGCAAAACAGGGGCTCCTGTTTCCACATGACTGTGTCAAAACCCTCCTTTTTTATAAGAGACTCCCAAAAATCTCCAGCACTAATGTCTGACCAGATCCCCAGCACATGCAAATCGGTGAAGCACCAGCGTAAGTCAATGGAGCATCATTATTTTATCTAACTGCAGTTCTGGCTCCATTTGTCCATAGATTCTGCACCGTGTTTTACCCAGTGGGACAGTGATGCTCGGCTGAGCAAGCAGGTGAGAAGCATCAGGTTCGATAACAGCCTGTAGGACCCCTGGCACAGCGTTAAGTGGAAGGGCTGGTGGTGTGGAGTCTGCTCATCTGGTCCCATCTCACATCAAAACACGGTGCTGAGCTGCAACGGCTCTTGCTGCAGGATCCCAAAGCCATTCCCCAAAATGGACTGAAAGAGTAGAGGAGCTTTTGATCTTCTGCAGGTTCTTGCCTGCCCTTTTACTTCCCTTTCAGTTCTGCTGTGTGTGTGTTTCTCCCTCAAAAAAAGACTGATCAAGACAGTTCCCAGTGTATCCAGCTGCAAGAGGGGAGGGCACACGGGAGAGGCACTGCTGGTCTCTCTTTCTGTGACACTTCGTATTTATGGCTTTAGGTATTTTGCTACAGGTTTATCTGTGCTCTGGGTGTCAAACTCCACAGCCTGAAGATGTGCAAAACAGACATGGTTTGAATCCTCTGGATTTACCAGCTTTTCAGTAATCACTGGTAATGGAAGGTGGCTGTAGGGTCCTTTCTCCTAGTTCCTGTGTTGGGATATTTACTGGCTATCTGGGACTGAGATTGTATAGCCTTTATAAATTCACTGTGACCATGAGTTGTGCTATCATTGGGCTTGCCATGGCAAGCCAGTCTCCCTGGTGGCTTGCAGGCTGAAGGGCTGGCCATCCCAGTGGGGAACCCCAACAAAACAGAGATACCAACTCAGATCTGAGGTCCTCCACTACAGGCAGGAAGGACACAACTCTCCTAAGTCCTTTGTCTCTGAAAACTTGACCTGGGCTGGAATTCACCTCCTCAGGATTGAGCAAACTGAATTGCGTGGTTTATGCAGGGCCAGACTTTTCCAGGCATGAAGAAGACAACCAAGGTCTTCCCTCAGAGCAGCCTGCTCTAGTTCTCTGAAGACTATACGACTTGCCAGACACTGGGGGTTCTTCCAGTTCTCTGATTCTCCATGGCTCTCTTTGATCCAAGCCTTTCTTAAAAGCATGTGGAAGGCCCTGTCAAGGGAAATCCTCTAGGATGCGTGCTGAAAAATCACGAAGGCAGTGCAAAATCGGGTTGTCAAGGGTGGTTTTGTCACTCATATGAAGCACAAACACTGCCTGCTCGTTTTTCCTGTCGCGTTTGGTGTGAATTGACTCTGGTGGGAGACGCTGGGCTGTTAACTATGGAGACTACAGTCCTCAGTTTGTCCAGAGGGCAGGCTCAGCACAGATGCCATCAGCTCTCAGATGTACCTCTGTGGGGATGCTTGAGTCGGAGGCGAGGCCATTCATGTGCTGAAATTACTACATGCATATAATTGGCACTGTGCTCATTACAGTATTGTTACCTGGGTATTTTGCTGGCTGCCTTTTGTATCCACTGGCTGCCTTTCATCTTTTATTTAAACCATGTGGACTTGCTGTTCCATTTTTATACAGCACCTATCACCAGCAGGCAGGCCAAAATGATCCTTCAAGTTTTCCCTCAGTGGGATTCAGCCTTTTCCATCCTCACCCTGATATTTCTGTAGTCTCCGTTCATCCCCAAGACATATACTTTTATAGATTTTCTCTAAACAAGGATCAGAAGTGTGATTTAGAAATTCCTTGTTTTGCTCTAACTAATATTTTCTCCGTTACTTTCAGGATGTCTCAAACTATAATAGAGTTGTCCTGGGGAGGGGTTTAGGAGCTGCCAGGTTATATCCAGGGCGATAACCACATTTAACCCCCTTTCTTCAAAAGCAGGCTCAGAGAGGAAATCTGGCTGACTACCATGATCCAACATCATGCCAGAAATCCCTGTCTGGACTGTGGCCAGCAGAGCTCTGTCCCTGCAACAGAGTGGTCCCTCCAGGAGTGACTGATGATGGACATATGATGATTGACAGTCTGAGAGAGTTGGGGGTGTTCAGCCTGGAGAAGAGAAGGCTCCGGGGAGACCTTCGAGCCCCTTCCAGTCCC
>JAOXJM010000009.1:6017755-6036372 GCA_026413425.1 Tringa solitaria | reverse complement strand
ATTTTTTGGTGCTGTTGGGGTGGGTGGTTGGTAAGCACTGGAAATACATGGCAGTTACTGAAATCAGCTGCTCCAAATGGTGCCCAGCTTTGGCCAACCTGTCCAAGAAAATTCAAAGACTGAGAATCTGTAGAGAGGAGATGAGTGATTCAGACTAAGCAACCGAAAGAACAAATGGTGAAAGCATACAAAAAAGATGAATTATCCAAAGATGAGGAAGTTTTATTCCTCTGATTGTGGGTATATGGACAAGTACCTCTAGCTGTGAAGTTATCAAGCGGTGATTTCAGAGCTCCTCCAAGGCACTATCTACTCCACGGCAACGACTCAGGCCAGGGAACCCATCAGCACCTGACGTGACACAGGCAGAGGGAGTTCAGCTTGATAAAACTAATTGCCTAGTACAGGTTCTCTTCAGGAGCAAACCCAGACTTTCTAAGAAGCTGTTCTGTGCTTTATAATGAAATTTTTTATGGCCGTTTGGCTGTCTAGGTGGTTGTGACCTTGTGGAATTTGAAAGGTGTTGAAGTTGTGGGCACATCGCAATTTACTTTGATGCATCTTTTACAGCAAATTCAGCAGAAATGCTTCCAGATTTTGTCCCTTTTAATCTCCTTCTCCTCTCTCAACTTTCTGGCCAGACTTGTCACGTCGATTTTGATAACATGATCTCTACTGTTTCAATAATGCAGTAAGGGGGAAAAAAATACTTTTATTGATATTATTTCTTATGCGCGCTGCACTGAGATTAAGCTTTGGCTGGAAAACCTGATCCTTCAGCCTAAATGTACTGTTCATCCCTTCTGTGGGATTCACAGGGAGAACTTGCAGCAGAAGAGGGAAATTGCATAGTAATATCGAGGCTGTTACAAGTATGATGACCCTGTGCTGATACATGACATTAAGTACGGGTGATGTGTGTGAGATTGATAGAAAGTCAAACACAGAGAACCAAATTTTCCAGTTTCCTGGGCAGATGACCTTAAAAACACTCCTACTGCTCCTGTTAAGGTGGACATGCTCCTCTGGTTGTGTAGTGTCATCTGTGACACACAGCCACTCAGAAAACTTCAGTAAGCTTTGACTTCATGTTCTTTTAATGATGATGCAGACAAAGGCCTCGCCTGTGGGCACCTCACTTGACTGGGCTTTTGCACCTGGGTCTGGGCTGTCACAGGTTCAATATCCCACCAGTTCAAAGAGGCAAAACTTGGGAAGGAAAGACAAGCAGACAAAAGCCACAAGCCCTGAGCTTTTTTATCCTCCTCTTGGATTCTCAGTCCTGAGCAGGTCTTGCTTTGAGGACTATTGATCCTTCTGGGTGCTGAGACCTGGCTTCTTTCAGCACTGAGGCATCCCTGCTCTTCTCTTCTGATTTTTTTTCCTATAACTTCCATCAGAGCAAAGCCACTCTTAAAGCACAGTGATGTCCGTCTAGGAACAGTTCTCCTGACCCTCACCTTGTATTTCTCTACATGGGTTTTCTCTGCAGGCTTTGGCAGGCGGGGGAAGCCATGCCAGGGCTGCCACCGCCACCCTCTTTCCTTCGGGTGAGTTGTTCCCTGGGGACAGACTGAATCTCTCTTCTGAATGGGGCAAGAGCCTGAGAAAGGGAGGAGGCAACCAAAGCTTGCTCAGATCTGTCTGCAGCATTAGGCAGCAGAGATAAAGGGTCGAGAAAGAGAGAAAGGAGGAGTCTGATCTGCCCAAGATGTTGCTCCAAATGTGCCCGGTTTAACAGATAAATCTATTTTTAAATGTTGTCAAGCATCATTCAGGGTAAGGTGAAAGGTTGCAGGTTTGCACCAGAAGTGTTTTTCTTCTCTCAGCCCTCTGCTAGTTCCTGAATCCTCCCGGAGGACTAAGTAAAGGAGCGAGTGTGGGGCACAGATTTAGCTGCAGCCTGGCAGATGGCACGGGCATGGCCTTTGCTAAAATGGTTGGATGCAACAGCTTTAGCTGGAGGATTACGGGGAGGGTTTCCTTCCCCTCTTTTAAAAGCTGTCACTGTTTCAGCTGCTTTATAACTCCTTTGGTCATGAGGGTGCACTGCGGGAGGGGTGGCCTGGCCTTGGTGATGGTGGACACGGTCCATCGTAGCCCTAAGCCCCAACCTCTTCCTACCCTACCAGGACATGGCTCCAGCTTCACGAATTTGTACTCTGCTTCTCCATTTGTCACTTCCAGTTCTTCAGCAAACAACTCCAGACTTTAGGGAAACTGCTTCTCTCTCGAATTCATTCATTTGCAGGATTTATTATTTGTGAGAGGCCAAAAAAAAAAAAAACCAGCTTCAGTGCCATAAGAAGTTTCCTCATCTTTTCCCTGGTGAGGATGGTGTAAAGTCTCCCCAGAGCTGTTCTCCAGGCATTTTAAAGTTTTATTTAATTTTTTATGGGTTGCTTTTTATGCTGCTAATTTGAGCTGTAGTGGTTGTACTACCTTCGGGATATAGAAGGTGTGTTGGGTAAATGTCTCTTGCCCTTGGGCTGGGGTCGAGGGCAGTCTGCATTGGTCCCATGTTGACAGCTTATTTTTCAGCCTGTCTTCCCCCGAGAAGGCTTGTTTCCCTCCCAGGTAATCCCTGCCTTCACTGGTGGTGCCAAGGAGTTCGTCTGTTGGCCACACTCATCACCCCAGATGTCAGCTGGTCTTTTAGGCATTTGCAAATCAGATTGCTTGGGAGGTAAGAACAGGGACCTTGGCCCTGTTTTGGTGCTACAAGGAGTGCGAAGGTTGACTTTGCCATCTCTCAACATCTCAGCAGTGTGCTAAGGAGTTTTCTTTCCTGTTACCATGGGTTATTGCTATTCCACAGTTTGCTAATCCTACTAAACCCAGGTAGCATAACTCCAGCCTTCATCCTTGCTGCCACCATCCCTGTCAGAGGAAAGCTAAGGTTTTGTACAAAATTAATTTCTGTCAATGTGATGACGCCACCGGTTGGTCTAGCTCTAGCCTGACAGTCTGAAGAAACTGTACATGAACTGAAACCCATCACTCTGCCCTGGCCTCCAGTTTACTGCTGCAGAGAGTTTTTCTTGTTGATGGGGTGCTTCAGAAAGGTCCTGCCTGTCTGTCAGCCAAGGCTCTGCCAGATGGGGGAATTAGCTGTTGTCTTACCTGCAACATCTTTTTAGAAGGCTTGCACAGGAGGCAGAAATGCTTCATTTCAGGTACTTTCTCATGGTTCTCAGCCAGCTGAAATACAACTACGGCTGGTTTATTGCTGTCACCTACAAGTGTGATCATAACAGCAAGGAAAATACATCTGTCTGTTGTTCACTGGATAAATTACTGCTCCTAAATGAGCTATCAGTGAAGGCTGCAGCTGTGCTCAGAGACAGGCTGGTTGCATGGAAGCACAAACCTTCATAGCAGGTTAACACGTACTCTGCCACAGACTCTCCTGATGACCTCAGACACGCCACTGCCCAGTTCAGTTCTCTGTTGGAACCTTAGGGTGATGACCCAGCTCTGGCCACAGGGCTTGTGAGTCACCTAAACCACTTAGACTCACACCTCCCTTCAGCCGGGTACAAGACACCTAATTGCATCCATAAATTTGAGCTGGAAATTCCTGGAGGACTTCTCTGAATAGTTTATATTTTTGATGAGGTTATCAAGTGTATGGACCCTGTTTTAATACAGATGGGTTTGCTGGCCAGTTATCATCCCATGGATGTAATGCCCAGTGCTCAACTAAGCATTTTTCATAATACTGGTAAATTTCTTTGAATTAGTTTTCTATTGAATTATTTTATTATGGTGAAAAATGTAAAGGAAAAAAATGGGGTTTTGCCAGAGAAGAGCCCATCTGCTGAGTCCAGCGCTGCTCTTCCCCTCTGCAGTGCTGTCATCCCTCTGCCCCTGGTGCACTGGGAGGGGAAAGGGCTGGCAATGCTGTTGCTCTCATCTTTGGCAGGATTTAAAGCATGTGGGAACCCCCCCAGAGATTGCAATTCCCTTACCTCTGTCATACAGCTGTACGTGCTTTGCAGGCAGCGCTGGGAGGTCACAAGCACCCCACAGGATCTCAGCAGTCTCCTCAAGGCCATTTAACCAGCAGCTCCTGTTTGAAACATGCAAGGGCAGCCCAAGAGCACGCCGTGTGGCGTTTCTCCAGGAGACCCTAAGAACGTGAGGTTTAAACTGAAATATCACACAATTTCCCATGCGAGCATCACATTTTCCTTTCCTTCCTGAGGCTATCCAGGCCTGCTCCTGCAGAGACAAGGGACAGATGCTCATGAATATAACTGGACACAAGGAAGATGGTGTTATTCCCTCCCACCAAGAAGCAGTTGGTTTAAGAGATGCCTCTGGCAGCTGGATGTATCACTGCTTCAGAGGCTCTGCTGCTGAAACCTCTGCCTTGTATCTCAATAAAGGATCTCTCTGCCTCTTCTCCCTCCATAAAGCACAACCTATATTTAGAGTGTTTAGAGTTGCATATTTAAGCAGCAGGCTTAATTAAATTATCCTGGTGAAGGAATCAGCCCCTATTGCCTCTTCATTATCCTAGGCATGGGCTGCTCTGCTGTAAATACAGCCTGCCCAGAGCTGGTGGGGGACCAAATTCCAACGGGGACCTTCTGCTCTGTCCTTGGAGCAAAGACATTTGGACCCGAACGGAGGATCCCAGGTCAGTGGTACTGCTGGGTTTAACCCAGAGCTGCTCTGCAGGAGGAGAGTGAGAATAAAGCTCTCTTCTTGAAGCCTGGAGAGAAAAGAACCTTTTTCTGAGTGTCTTTTACCAGCGTTGGAGTTTAGGAGCAGGGAGGCAAATCTCTGTTCTTTTCTGCAGGATTGTTCCCAGAAGATATCATTATACATTTGTTTATTGAATTAAAAAAGAATGTAATCCTCTCCTAGGCCTTCTGCCATTTCAGTATGAGGGCATGCACAAATAATGGAAACACATCTTCTTTGGTTATTTGTCTGAAGAGAAATGCTTAATGCATTACGATATATTCCACTCGAACTGGAGTCCAGCATCCTGCATTCAGTGCATTAAGCTGTAACTCAATTACACCAGAAGCTGGAGTCCTAATGAAGATCAGGGCCTGCTGGGGCTGCAGGGATCAGCAGGAGAAAATGGTCTTTGTTCCCAAGATCTCAGTCTGAGCAGGATTATATCCCTCTTTTTTAGATGCAAAGAGGGCCTGTAGCGATAGGACAAGGGGTAATGGTTTTAAAATAAAATAGGGTAAATTCAGCCTAGATATAAGGAAGAGATTTTTTATGCTGAGGATGGGGAGACACTGGCCCAGGTTGCCCAGAGAGGTGGGAGATGCCCCATCCCTGAAAACATTCAAGGTCAGGTTGGACGGGGCTCTGAGCAACCTGGTCTGGCTGAAGATGTCCCTGCTGATGGCAGGGCGTTTGACTAGGTGGCCTTTAAAGGTCCCTTCCAAACCAAACCATTCTACAATTCCATGATTCTGTGTAGCAGAAAGAGCATTTCTTTGCCACGAAACATCACACAGAATCTGGTAATCGAAGGGAGGGAAGAGTGAGGGAAAAGCTGTAGCATCATCCTCATGAAACAGGGCAATGAGACCTCCAAAATGTTTCACAGTGACCAATATCAGCCTGGGCAAAGGAGTCCAGGGCCATCTGTACAACATGCCCAAAGGTGACTTACCCTGGGTCATGCAGGTGATCTGCAGGAGTGTGAGGCATTTAGGGTCTCAAGAGTTCTTGACACACAAATCTTCTTTCTCAGCTGTGCTGGGGAGCAGGCTCCAGACCTACCTTAAGGGCAGGGAGACCACTCAGTTCCTTGCTCTCTATGCCAACACTGACCGATGTAGTGTAGGGAAAAATTTAATATATAGAGGAGGAGGAGACCAGAGAAGATTCTGATAGATGTTAAATCTGATCTTTGCTCTGACAGCATGACCCAGCCTGTTCCTCTCCTCCCTGGAAATTTGGATTTGAATGCACAGAAAGCGTGTGCACATCAGCTATTTCTGTAGCAGAGAGCCAGCAGCCGGAGCTCTTTGCCACCTGCCAGAGATCAGACCCGAGAGCAAACATTGACCCACGTCAACGCCGAAAGGACCTCGGTGCCCCTTTTCTGGACAGGAATCAGCCTGAGCGTCAACTGCAAGTGGGTATTTGCAATTCTCCACCGAGCGAGGCGGGAGGGGGAGCTTGTTAATCCTGGGCTGTTGAAATGCTGTCGTACAGCTCAGCGGGGGGAGCAGGGGGTTATCCTCTCCCGTGCTGCTTGTTCTCCTCCAACAGCTCCCCAGGCACGGCTTGCCCAGCTGATTGAAACACACGGCTCATGCCTAGGGACCTGCTGAAACATCCATGTCATGCTCCATCCCGGGCACTTGGTGAAAACGATGGGGCAAGGATGCCATCATTTACAAGGATGCTGCAGTTCCTATTTCTCAGGCCGGTATTTCAGGCAGGATGCTCTGTCTCCCAGAGCTAATATTGTACAGGGCTAAATGCAGCACCCGTGCTCTGCCAAACCCCCAGAGAGATGGTCTCTTTTGGTGCCTGCTGTCGTTGCTCGCGTTACTGCTGTAGGTGTAGAAATAATACGCTTTATTGATGACTTTTTATTTCCTGTTGGAACAGCAGAAATATGTGTACACACATTGTGAGTGTATTTATACAAGTGAAAATTATTGCTAAGCCCCAGCCCAAGGAGGACATTAAAATGAAGCTGGATTTGATTTTAAATAAAGACACAGAGGGATGACATTCAGCTTTTCCAGGATCTGCCTCTATTTGCATTTTTAACATGTTTCTAACATCCTAATGCATCAACATGGGGCAAACAAAGGGACCAAATCTAAACTCTTGAGTGGTCACAAACTGCTGGGCTCTCCGGCTGGGAAACTCTCCCCTAAATGTGGTGCAGAAGGTTCTGTTTGGCCCCTGTAAGCCCTGGGGGGACACCGGGCTCCTCTTTGGCTGTCAGATTGCCCCTTTCCTGGCCGGTGGGGTGGGTATGTCAGATGCTGGAGCTGTCAGAGTGGGTGTCCCCAAGGAGCCGGTTGCAGGACCCTCCTCGCCTGCCCCCTACATGTGCCCCTGCACTGCATTTTGATGTCAACATGGTTTGACTGGCAAAATGACCCCTCTTGTTCTGCAGAGAGGAGGCCACTGTGCCTTGACAGTGTAATCATGTAAGCCTGTCTGCTTACAGCAAAGAGGGCAGTCAGGTTCATCTCGAAAAACTACCCACTGTCTTCTGAGGCAGCTCAAGTCGCATCCTCCCTTAATGCATCAAGGCAACACATTTACACAGCATGACTGAAGCGTGAGCGTGGCTAAAATACTAGTTAGGAGGGGAAGGCAGGGCATGCTGGGGTGGTCCTTGCCATCTTGCAAGACACTTAGTCTGGAAGATGAGGAGGATACAGAAATGAACGGCTGGAAGTGGCTTCAGGGGATCATTGGGACCAGTGTGCTCTGCTGTCCTGCGGGAGGACACCAGTCTGGCTGTCCCTGGTGTCCCTGGTTAGAAACACCTCCTAATGCTCACCCTACCTGGTCACTGTGGGGGATGTTTTAGCTGGGTCTTCCCCTACTCCCATGGGACGTGGGACAGTTGGAGTAAACTGATCACCTGCTTTTTCACTAGGGCTGGCAAGAGGGACCCCAAAGCAGGTTACAGCTATGTCCTCACTAATAAACATTTAGAGACAAGAAAGATAGAATCCATGTCTGTCCCTTCTCAGCTCTGCTGCTGCCTTGTCTCTGTGTGTTTGGTTTCTTTCTCCCTACTGTAATCCTTTTTTAAATTTTTTTTCTTTTAATTTCACCTTCACTTATTTCAGACTATTTTGTTTGCGTCGTTTTCATTCTGAATTCTAACCCTATACCTCCCAAGCTTTGCTCCCCTCTTTGGATCACACACAATAATTTAAAAGTGTATTATCTTTATTATTTTTGTGGTTTTCAAGAGAAGTGTTCAGACTTGGATGAGTTTTCTACAGGACCCCAGATGAGAAATCTTCCCTATTTTGATAACTAAATGTGAATAAATACTCTCTGAGTACAATTTTCCCACCAATTTTGCATTTGCCTCACAGGGGTTTCCCCTAAACTGTATTTAGTTAGGATGTCATGTGAGACTGTGTCAAAAGCTTTGCTAAAGTCAAGATATAGCACATCTGAAGCCCTCCCCCCACCCCTTCACAAGGCCAGTTACTCTGTCAGAGAAAGAAATTAGCTTCGTTTGACAAGACTTGTTTTTAACAAATTCGCATTGGCTGTTTTTTATCACTTTATTATCCTCCAGGTGCTTGGAAACTGCTTGATGATTTGTTTGAGGGTCTTTCGGGATATGGAAATCAGTCTGTGTGTGCTTCCAGGCTCCGGGTCTGACAAACACAGACGTTATATTTGCCTTCTCCACTCCTCCAACACTTCCCCCTGGCCTGGCCACTGTGAGTCCCCGTGGTGGCCAGGTTGGGTTTCAGCAGACACTGCTATGTTGAGGGCACGCAACTCATCGTGTGTAACCCTTCTCCCCTCCTTATGGCCTTTGTTTCTCTCCCTTGTTTGTACTAGTTATGACATTTCATAATATTAAGAAAGGTATTTCAACCTTCTCTTGCTCCTTCTTTAGCAATAAACCTTTGTTTTCTTCTGTCTTCTCATCCTCCTAAGAGGGGCTGAACTTCAACCATGACTTAACCTTTGCTCATTGTCCTGGCTTATGAGTGGGAGGAAAAAAACAAACCAAAAAACACGGCCATTCCTGTGTTGAAGGATTTGTCTGGTAGGTGGAGACGCCAGCTGGTTGTGTGACAGGAGGGACAGCAGCAACGCAATGTTAAGGATTTGCTCCAGCAGGTTCCTCCACCTCCTCCTTTTCAGTAACAACAATCATGATGTTACTCAGCCCCTTAAGAGCTTATCTTCTGGGAAAATTTGGGGGATTTCAGGTCCTACATTACCAAGGCATCTCTTGAGACTGAAATCCAATTTCAAACTTGCATCTGCGGAACAAACAGGCTGGGTGCACTGGGATCCCTGGATGAAACAGCCCTTAGAAATGTAAAGGAGGAATATTCCCCATTAGCAAGTGCTGTGTGGACGACACAGCAGGAAAAGGCTGGAGTGAAGGAGGCAGCAGAGATCAGAGCCATAGCAGAAACATCCCATTGCAGAGCAGATAATGCAGGTGGGTACAGCGAGGACAAAGCCTCCTGATACAGTTCATTAACGCAGCAAAGCCATTAACACATCAGCCCTGTACCAGGAAGGAAATAATTGAATACGTTTCATAGAAACGAAATGAAAAGTGTCTGGGAGAGCTCAGCCCACCCCGAGCTCCTGCTGCCCCTGCCCCGGGTGCCTGAGGTTTTCCCGGTGCGGTGATGGGTGACATGTCCTCCTTACTTCTTGATGGGCCCTGGGCTTGCAGCACTTGCTGACTCCTACATTGGGTGGTGATTGAGCCTGGATTCTTACCTTCAGGTGTTGATGTGTGACTGTCTGGTGTTTGGGGTGGTGGGATGGCAAAACCAGGGGATGGAGATTAGTTCACAACTAAATCAGCCACTTCCTTGATGCTGGGTAAGTCTGCCCTGTCCCTTGGTTCCTCTTTTCACTGGTAGGACAAGGGGCAACACATACAAACTGGAACATGGGAAATTCTGTCTGAACATGAGGAAAAACTTCTTTCCTGTTAGGGTGTCAGAGCCCTGGAAGAGGCTGCCCAGAGAGGGTGGGGGGTCTCCATCTCTGGAGCCTTTCAAACCCTCCTGGACACAATCCTGTGGGACCTGCTCTGGGTGACCCTCCTCTGGCAGGGGGTTGGACTGGGTGATCTCCAGAGGTCCCTTCCAACCCCCACCAGTCTGGGATTCTGTGATTCTCCAGATGAGACATGTAGTAATGTTGACCAGCTCAAAAAGACATCAGGAATGACTCGGGCGATGGCTGTGAGATGGTCTGATAGCCACCAGCTGAGGTCCTCTCTGATCTGCACAGGAAAGCCTTGTGGTTTCTCTCCTGCAGATGTGCTACTGCAGTTGTGCGACGGAGAGACAAAAAGGCTGAGTCCTTCAAGGCAGTCAGGACTCTCATCTCTGTTCTGAAAATCCTCTTGGCATGCTCTGGGTGTCAGGTGCTGCTGAATTTTGCTGGATCAATAGAAAAGGGTCCAGCACTTCACAGGATTAGACCCTTTGCATGCTCAGCAAAGTCATACAGGTTGTCCATGACAAACCAAGGACACGAGTCCCAGTCTGCCAAGTCCCATATCTGTGCCTTAAGATGCTCTTTGCTGCTATGTAAAGATTTCTCATAATCTGTAGCTAAGCATCTCTTTGATGACAGCATTCGATTCTGCTTTTCTTTGCTACTCATCCAATGCCGTAAAATGGCCTTTATCACACTTGGCTATCTCTTGCTAATAAAGTGCCAGGAATTCATTAAGCACAAAGACTGAATGGGGTCAGGATGACAAGGAGAAACTCCACCACGAGAGGAAGTCAAGAGGCTGTGCCTTGGCAGCGGGGCTCACAGCAGCAGCAGCAGCATCGCCTGCAGTGAGACGCGGCATCGTTCAGGGCTGCGGCGAAGGATGCGGGATCCTTCAGAGCCTTGGAGAGTGTTGGCTGTTGAAAGCAGGCTGAGGGCTGGGCGTCAGTGCTCAGCAGGCTGGGGATTCGCAGGGAAATGCTTACACTTTGGACTTCTGTGAAGGTTTTCGAGGTGTGGGTGGTCTGAAGGAGCGGGCTGGGCAGTGAGCAGTGGAAGGGCAGCTTGTCTGTTGCCTTCCCGGGGGAGGGGGATAGTCACACATCTCCTTGTAAAAGTAAAGTGTGTCTTTTAAAATGACTCATCCCACAGCAGCAGTGTTGGCAACCACTCTCCACCTCCATCCACAGAGTGTCTTGGCAGAGCCGTTTCCAAATGCATCCCCCTCCGTGTCCCCGTGCGGAGCCACCTGGGTCTCTGGACCCCGCTTAACTCAATCCCCCCACTTCATAAAGCAACTGCCAGCTCCTGTGTACCACTCCTCAGAGCACAGTGAGGAAATTCAGGCCAAGATACCTATTCACACCTCTGTTTTAAGCTTCAGACGATGCTGCTGTCGTCCAGTTGTCCAAAAGACCTTCACAATAAACATCATAGATGCCATTGTAGCCACAGGCATCATTAAGAAGCTCATTGCTTGCACACAATGACTGCTCTCTGATTTCACAGTAACCACAGTGTTACATTAAGTTTGAAATGAAGAACAATTTTGTGGTAATTTGTGATTTCAAAGAGGAATAGGTTTTGCTTTAAAGGATGAGACTCAAGCTGCCCGGGAGCAGTTAAGGAGCTGCCAGCCCTGGAAGTTTTAAAGAACTGGTTAAGATATACGATTTATACCTTGTTTGAGCTTCTCTTTCAAGAACATGAACAAAAAGTCTAAAGCAAGTTTTGTAACTAAATTTCTCAGACTAGAAACCCCCAGAGAGCATTATGAAAATGGACAATTTCATGATAGGACTAGCCACCCACAAGCAGCACCATTCTCAACATTAAAATTTTTAAAAGGAGTGAAAACTGTGGGTATCTCAGGTTCAGGGCATTTTCTAGAAATTGAACTCTTTTCAGGTTGGGCTGCAGTAATCTGAATTTTCCAGTCCACTTGGGAGATTCCTGGGAGTTATCCCATCCATGCTGTTCGTGGCTTTATGGCATCATGTGAAGGCAGAGGATAAACCGAGTCAACAAATCTGAGTTAACAAAGTAACACAGATTTGTGGAAAGGGCTTGAAAGAGAAATCAGAAAAGGCTGGGAGGAATAAAAGAGAAAAATCTCTAAACCAAATCAACAGCCTCAAAGCTGAGGAAGTCGTTTCTCCTACCACATGACCAAATGGTCTCCTAATAGCTCCACAAACCTTAGGAATGGAGTGAAATCACAGCCAAGCACTCGGGTGGGGGAGCACGCTGTGCTGCTTAATGAATTCCTATTGTTCTTTACCTGCTTTGCTCCTGGGCCACTGTGCTGGCCTGTTCCTGCTGGCTGAAGACAGGCTGCTGTATTCAACTTACTTGAAGGTGTGGAGGCACCCACAGTGGCTGCAAATAGTTTGTAAATCACTCCAGAGAGAGGTAGCTGCAGGGGGGCAGTTCTCTTTCTTCCATCTGCCTTTCCAAGCTTCATCTACACTGGCAAATGGGACAGGGACAAGGACAGGGCATTTCCTGGCCATGACCAGTCAATGAGTAGACTTTACAATTGTCAGCGTGCTCCCAGGAATGATACTGGCCTGTACCAACAAGTCCCAGGTCACACTTGGGCACAATTGAGAACAACTCAAGACAGGGGCCTTATCTTCCAAAAAAGGGACATCTATTTGTTGGCAACTCAAATGTTTACTGGGAACACTACTGGGACCATTCAAGGGCACAGGCCCATGCCTGAGCGTGGCTCAATTTGCTAGTGTAAATGTACTCATGGACTATTTACAATTGGGTATCCTACAAACATTGTAAAGGAGACTCCATCCCTGCCACTGCCTCTCCAAAGAGCCCTTTGATGGTGCTACATGTCCAGCACAGCTCCTGTGAAATCTACTTCTGGGGTTCAAATCCAGGCTTAGCAGAACTAATCAAAGTGTGTCACTAGACTCTAGTAGCCTTTACACTGGGCAGTTGGCCCCATGTGAACGGGAGAGGTTTTCTCTGGTTGCCTAATGAAGAGTGGTAGCAGTTGGAGCAGCACTGAGTCCTTGCAGGACTGTGAAGTCCTGGATTGTTTGAAGCCCCCGGTGGCCTTGTAGTGGGAACAGCTTTCATCCATGATCTCCGTTCATGAGCTGGGTTTTGTGATGTGATTGCTGTCCATGAGATGCTAAGCTATAAAGTCCTTCAGATCTCTCTCCTGCAGACCACTTGGCAGCAAATGGACAGTAGTTTCTGCTCACTCGGAAAGTGGGTCTGAGCTCCTGGTTGAAACAGGACTTGTATATTCTGTATTTTATTCCATGCCAAGCATCAAAAAGCCATCAGCATCCCTGTGAGCCTTCCCTTGCCCATGCATTGCCAGCTCCACTTCTGAACCCAGTGCCACAGTGGTGGTGGTGCAGGTGTAAGAACCATCCCTGGAGGATATTAGATATTGCTTCTTTCTTCTCTGTTCAGGGAAGGTAAAATATAACCTCTGTCATTACAAGGGCCACAGGAAGGATTCTGCCTGTCTAGATGCTCTAATTAATCAGATTTGGTTCAGTTCCTTCGTCTTGGCTCTGAGCTGTGCATTAGTTCACGATCAAGAGCTGCACCAGAGAAGGCTGATGTTTCCCCTTCCCTCCCGCCAGGCAGGGAAAAGGAATGCAAGAGGGTTTGGAAAGCCACTGCTGAGTGATCTTGTTCTTAATTGCACTCTGCGGGCTGGATTCGTAAAAGCAGGCTGACACATCGGGTTGTTCCTGCTTGTTTTTCTGCTGAGTTCATTTAGAAGCAGGGGCTCCCATCTTTGTACTGGAGAAGCATCATTCCTTGCACTTGCTGCTGTGGCTGGTGAGGGTTTCAGACACAGGGGAGGGAGGGAATACTAGAAAAACAAACCCAGACACAGGGAGGCTTTTATTCACACAGAGAAGAAATAGCAAAGGCAGGAACTGGGACTCATACACGTGTGTGTGTGTGTGTAAGACCCACATCTGCAGAGATCACAGTGGCTGTTGTCACTGCAAAGCTCAGACTATTGCTATTGTGCATCCCAAAAAGGGATGAAGGGCTTTTGCTCCCCAGAGGCTCAAGAACAGCAAGGAAAAATGTGTCAGCCTGTAATGCACTCGGGCAAAGGGATGTCCCTGGGCATGGACATCCAGCCCTCATCCTTGTGAATGAATCTGCTGCTACAACCTTCCAACCAGCGTGTGTTTCTTGCCCACACAACCAGGGCTGGAAATCTCAGGGTAGGTCCAGTTTTATCAGTGTTGTTTATTTCTAGCCTTTTCCCACCCGCCATTACAGATGCATCTACAGCTGATGACTTGTTCAGCACCAAAGGGTTGGCATTAATGCTGGTTTGCCTGGAGCTTCTTTGTGGTTTAGGTCCATCCACAGCACAGTCTGATGTTTGTCCCCGAAACCCAGTGCTCCACCCCTGACAGTCAACTTCTGTGTGACCTGCAACCATGCTGAAAGAGAGGAGAGAAACCCGAATCCAAAGCTAGAATGCATTTATCACTGTGAGGAAATGGGGGCTCATTTCCCTCATGCTGCAAGTTTTTAGCCTAAACTTTCAGCCCAGGCCTACCTCAAAGAGTGTCTTTGTCCTGACATGGTCTTGTGCTTTGGGGCACGTATAGATTATGGACAGTTTTTGGGATTATGGCTAGCTATTTGGGATTATGGCTAGCTGTTGACTCTGACACCCTCTCAGCCATTCATTACAGAATATGTTTTGTCAGCTGGCTGCTCTCCACACTATGAAAACATATTATTCCTACAAATTGCTTTCCCAGGAGGCTTCTTATGAATACGTATTTTCCCTGTGCTCCCTTATTTAAATCAAGGATATCTCTATCCATCCCTTCCCAGACCTCTCATTAATGCTTCTTCTGATAACTCCACTGCTAATATGCATTTATGTTCTCAGCAGTGCAGGGCAACATGTATGCAGGAGTCAGGGGCAATTTGCATCCTGCTTAATTATCCCTGTGCTGCTGGGGAAGCCAGTCCCCATAGGGCTGTGCTCCTGATTCTGATGAGTGGGGTGGGGGACAACTGGTACGTGCCAAACACAGTCTTAAATGTTCTCCAGGGGAACAGACTGCTTCACGCTAAGCGCAAAATTCAGAAGAAGCAATAAAAATATTTGACAGCATTAAAGAAACCTGAAACCCATCTTGGGACTTTGGGTTTAACCCCGTCTTTGTTGCACATGTTTTTGGGAGTGAGGGCAAATGATGTGGTGTCTCTGACTCCTTCCTCCTGCCCTTCCGCTGCCTGATAGAAGCACATCTGCTGGTCACCTGGGAGCAGATCGGGACATCAGGATTTCCATCTATTAACAGAAACAAATACTAAGGATGGAATGATGACTAAATGAAAATATGTGTGTTGTCAAAAGAAGGGAAAACTTGAAAATTTGTACATGTTGTGTTTTAATTTAAACACCATGAGAGCCCCTGGGGAGGTTGAACACTGAAATAAGGAGTCAGAGCTCCCACATGCCTACTCTGGGTTTTAGCTTCTCCCCTCTGCTGCCGTTCAGAGGGACACTCACACAGCCTAGCCACTTGCTAGGGTGTGTGAATGAAGTGTTGGTAATTCTCTTTTTCTACCCTCTGCTTGCTGAACCTCATTCCCACCACGAAAAGCAAGTGAGCAATCCTGCCTGGTGCGGAGCTGGAGATGCTGGTGTGAGGCAGAGGATGGATGGGCACATGCTTGATTCAAAGGGGCCTGGAGGTGTTTGGCACCTCCAGAGAGTCAGGTGGTGATCTGTAGAGGGAGATAAAGATAAATGAATAAGATCCATTTGTGTTTTGGGGGGACTGTTGCCTCCCGAGAGGCTGAGCCAGGGCAGGAATACAAATATCTCCTCTCTGTTTGCAGAAGGTTTTTGGACTATAAAGAAGAGGCACCATGTGCCTGTCCATGGAGTTGAACATCTGCACAGACTGATGCAACTCCCTGTGCTGCCAAAGACCTAGTTATAAACCATGTTTCTAGCTGCATTATCATTATTTATACATTTGCTGAAGAAACAGAGATGATCTCGCTTGCAAATGGCTTAAAGAATGTGTTTTATTTTAGAGGAGGCAGGGACATAAATAGCCCCCATTATGTTGAGATGCTGTAAGTAGGTCTGAGATAAGGCTTGCATGGAGCTGATTTTTCTGGAGAGTTTGTGCAGAGATCAATTATGTTCCCGTTTTCTTAAAAAAACACAATAAATTGTGGCCTGGGGTGTGATTTGGCTCTGTTCCTAAAACTGTTTATATCCAAGGACACAAGAGGTTCCTGAGTATGTAACAGCTTGAAATCTAAGTATGCAGGTCTGCTCTCGTCAGCTGAGGAGGGCTACGTGTAGGAGTGTGTTCAAAGGCAAGGAGAAAATGTGGGTTTTAGGGTGACTGTGTGGGGTCCCAGAGGGGACTTACTCGTGCTCGGTGCTATACAAACCCAGAGCAAACTCAGCACCTCTGTCTCAGGATTTGCTGTATCCTTCTGTATCCAGTGAACTGATGGTACCAATGTCTCTTCCTCTGCCTTTGCTGGTTGGTGTCTCCTGAAAAGTGCAAAATGCCTGGAAATTTGGTGGTACGAAGATTACTCCTAGGTCACCCAGTGCGTGTACCCCTCTGTGCTGGGGCTTCTGTCTGTGTGGGATCTCTCTCTGCCTCTCAGCCAGTAGAGAGAAGTCAGTGAAATGGAATGGGTAAAGACCATCTGGGGTGAAAATTTTGGGGTAAAAACATTTGGGGTGAAATTTTGTAAGAAGATGAGAGGCTTTGCTGAGACCCATCAAAGATGCACCTACCCCAGTACCCCGAGTCCAGCATGGCCACAGGAGAGGGGTAGGGAACAAGCTGGGAATGCAACGAGTTTAGCCAGGAACCACCAAGTAAAGGCATGAACTGAGTGGCGTGTCCAGGTGCTGCAGGATTAGTGAGTTTTACTGGTTCTCAGCCCTCTGCTGCGATGGCTGAAGACGGTCATTGTTGCATGGGAGCAGAGAGAAATTTCTTCTTGGGTCAGACAGGACTACCCAGTCACCAAATCCATCCCTGCTCTGAAACAAAATTTCTAGATATGAATAATGTCACCCAACTCAGATAACCTCTCCAGACTCTTCATCCCTACTCTTGGAGAAACTTAAAATATCACACTGATTTTTTTCAAACAAATCTCTTTCTAAGAGTTTTCATAATCCCCAAATCACTGTGATGTTTAGTGCTGGGCTGAAATGCTATAGAGGACAGTGCCCGATACAGTGTGTAAAT
The DNA here is from genome assembly GCA_026413425.1 of Tringa solitaria. Lineage (NCBI taxonomy): Eukaryota > Metazoa > Chordata > Aves > Charadriiformes > Scolopacidae > Tringa > Tringa solitaria. The sequence goes on along the minus strand of JAOXJM010000009.1, from coordinate 6,019,429 downwards.
ACAAATGAAAACATTGAAAAGGCAGAGCTTGGGGAAAGTTAACAATTTCATTAAATTACCTTTAAAAGCTAAGCTATTTGTCAGGTGTCAGGAGCACACTAACATTAGTGGTGATGTGAACGGTAATGATGGCCTGATCCTGCGGTGGGAGCTGGGTTATTTTTAGCCTGATTAGTCCTACTTTAGATTTTAACCTAGTTACCAGATGTAGATAAAAACAAAATGAACGCGATCTGGTCCCCGCAGCGCAATGTCCTCGGGCTCAGGCGCAGGCTGCTTTCAAGAGCAAATGAAATGTGATGAGCAGTGTACAAGGGAGAACGTAAGAAGATTGGATTTGTTTTAATGGTTTTCTATAAATACTATCTCTGACTCCTAAATGCGAGCAATTATTCTTGTGCTGGCCCCCAAAAGCCTCAGATGGCCCCTCTCCCACGGCGAGGCGGCACCCAGGGATCAGGCAGCGTTACCACGTGCCATGGGAGCATCACCATGGGTTTCTGCGTTGTTTGGGGCTGTTCTTGCTGGGCTTTGGTTTCGGGTGACTAATTGCATGATGATGGTTTGGTGTATCCATGACTTCAGGGATTTCTGGGCTTTTTCATTTAACTTTGTACTTGTTTCTCTTGACTGAAGGTTGTGTTGGTGTCTCTCACTAGAGCAGGTCAGAGGATGGCATCGTGATCACACCCTGGCAGCTTCCTGAAACACCATCTGGGAGCACTTCCCTTGCTCATCCCGAGAGGATCTCTGCTGGCCGCCGTAACAGGGTCTAAAGACTGTAGCGGATGCAATCTGGCTGCCCTAATGCCAAATAAAAAGCAAAATGCTCCTTGGAGCTAGAGAAAGAAAAGGCTGTATCCATCACCCTGCTACTACTTATGCTCTCAGACAGGGGCTGTCACGGCCAATAAACATTTCCTCCCAGCACAGGGCCCTGACAGGACCATTGAGTGATTTTTGCTGCATCCATTGAAAAGGGCTGTGCCGAGCGATGCCCACCTCGTGTCTGCACCCCAGACCCTGCCAAAGGGGTCTCGCCCTACAGGGTGATGGAGGCAATTCACGTGAAAGGACAGAGCAGGGACATGGCCCCATGTCCCCGTCCCTCTGGAGGGGTAGCTGGAAGGAGCACAGTGGAGGGGAGGAAAGATCCTACCCATTAGATCCAATTAAAAACAACAGCTGAATAATGAACATTTGCCTATCAAATGCAGGTGAATTGCAGGTAAATCTCTGCTTGGCTCTGTTCCTGCCCAGGATTTACTGTGTGACCTTATATATTGCCTTGCCGCTCCCTGCCTCAGTTTCCTTAACTGTTAAAGGTACTTAACAGCACTTACAGGAATATGAAATGAGAAAAAAACATATTTAATGTTCTATAGTAAGATCTGGCCAACATGGACAAGTTGGCTTTTACAGGAGGGCCTGCAATAATCCTCTTCCACCAAAAAGCTGTACTTGTTTTCGCTTTTCTTATGGAAGAATAAAATTGGCCACCAAAAGACCCTCAGCTGCTGAAAAGTGACCATGTTTCCTTCAGGTTTTGGTCCCTTCCCCCCATCTTGTCACCCTTTCCATTGGCAGAAAGAAGGGAGGGAGGAGAGGAGTGAACATGGGAATCACAGAATCACAGAATCACCTAGGTTGGAAGGGACCTTTTAAGATCATCTA
>JAOXJM010000009.1:5964941-5981129 GCA_026413425.1 Tringa solitaria | reverse complement strand
CTTCTCCAGGCTGAACCCCCCAACTCTCTCAGCCTGTCCTCCCAGCAGAGGGGCTTCAGCCCTCCCAGCGTCTCCGGGGCCTCCTCTGGCCCCACTCCGACAGGTCCATGTCCTTCCTGTGCTGAGGTCCCAGAGCTGGAGGCAGCACTGGGGGGTACAAGACGAATCTCCCCAGAGCAGAGTAGAATGTCCTTTCCTCTCCCTGGAAAAGGAGGGACAGTAATGAAAATAATTGAGCAGGAAGTTTAAGTTAATGAGCAGTTAATTCCTTCAGCATAATTAACATCTTTATAACCTCATTTGCATCATTTTGCATATCTGCAGATAACAGTCTGACACCAGGGAAAGGGAAGGCCTGGCAGGGCTGTGGGGGCTGTTTGCTGCAGAGTGGATGGTCCCATGGGGTGGTTTCGGCAGAGCTGAAGGGAACCTACCCTTTCCCTCTCCCCCGGGCAGTGTCCTGCTTCCCTGTGCTCGGCTGCTCCCTGCCCGTGCTCACTCCGGCATTCCTGCCTCTGCCTTTCAATTAAGGAACTCTCCTGAATGCTGGTGGCTTAATTCAGGCTGTTGGCTTGCCCTCTCCTGCTAATTAGGAGATGGGCTGCATGTAGGTGGTCAGGTCCTGGGCACACACCCAGCACAGGTCAAAGCATCAGACACACACCTCATACCTTTGCAAGAAGCTTTTCTCCACAGAGATTAGGTCTCATGCCCAAAACCATGACCTCTTTCCCCCCGTGGACACTATTTGTTGATCATAATCCAATCTGTGACTCATCTCAAATATGGGGTGACAGAGCGGGTGAGACGCTCCTCTGCTGCCTTGGGTTTGCATTTCTTTAGACCCTTGCTCAGAAAGGAGTTCTGCTGCTGACCCTCTCGCTGGCTGTGCATCCCAGCCACCACATCCCCATCCGAAGGCATGACAGGCCTTCTTCACCCTCTCCCATGCATGGACATTGATATACACAGTGTGCCACACCGGGCCTTCTGCATGAAGGTAGAAGGTAGAAATCTGACCCATGCTGTGATTGTGCTTTTGGGTAAGATCCCAGCAAGTCTGGCTCTCTGGTCTGTGATGAGCTCCAGGAGAGGGATGGCTAAATTGGGAAAACCCACAGTGCAAAGAAGGCATTCACAGGGAGTGTCAAAGCACTGACAAAACTCACTGAAGTGTTCGTCTTGTCCTGGAGCTTCAGTATTGTGGAGGATGTCTCTCTTGGAGACCTGTTCTAGCTAACAGTTCCTGAACCTCATGCTCCAATCAGGCTCTGTCAGCCCAGCATTACCTGAAGATCTCCAGGTTCCCTCATCCAATTGCTGGTTGAGAAAGCACAAAGTTGACATGGCCCAATGTCACCACTGTTCACAGCATGGGCAACCCACAGCTTTCCTTTCCCTGGCATCCTGGGCAATGATGAATATAGAGGTTCCTTATGATCTTTAACCCAGTGCATCCACCCCTGCATCGCCTTGTGCTCAGTCTTAGCACAGGGCTGAGCTACCAGCCTGCATTGCAACCTTGATTAGACCTTCTCTGCCATTCCCAGCTCATCATTTCTCTTGTTTGCTCAGGCAGTGGGTTCTTGGAGGCAGGGACCGTTACTTACGTGTGTACTATACTTAGCGCGAGGGGTTTCAGGCTTGGCTGGGTTTTCTAATAGCAAAGAATATTCCATTAAGAAAAAAACAAACTACTTGATTAAAAGAAAGCTATTTAGACTACAAAGTCAAAGTACTGCCAACTTTAATAGTTATCCCTCCAACCTTCTATCTGCCTCTAAAACTTTTCCAAATAAATAAAATTAAAAGATGTACCCTGTTTTCACCTCCACTAACACCTACTACAAGTTGAAAAGACAAGGGGGTGTGTGCCTCTCGAGGCAGGAGGTTGCCTGCTGTGCTGTAAAGCATCCTGGAAGGATGGAGAGGTTAAAGTTTCTCCTAAGGCTAGGAAATATTGATAATAGTGAGTGTCAGGCAGACCAATGCAAAGACTCCTCATAGGTTTCCTTCTAACAGATAAAATGCTTATTTCTCATCTCTGCAGAAATGAGTGGAAATTGGAGACATTTCTGGTATTTCCTGCCCTTCCTGATGAGGTTAAAGAGGTTTTTGACTCTCCTTGTGTCTCCTGCACATTCCCCAGGAATCAGTTGGGGAGAGGACTGGGATGTGTTGCTATTACAGCCGCCTCCACAGCCATTTTTATTTGACCTTTTCTTTCTTGCCTTTTATGCTTCTATTATCAGACATCTGCAGTGAGATTGCTCTTTTCCTGGATTTAGCGACACTCCAGGCCTCCCACTCCTGGTTTTATGGAGTGTTCAGTGATCAGTAGGGCAGTTTTTGTATAACTTTGTAAGCAACACAGAGTACAACAAACCCAGCACTGATGTTTCTTATTTAACCACACTGCTAAACCACCTCCACCTACCCGAGCTTCTTGAGTGTGACAATGTTTTAGAAGAGCTTACTCACTGCCCATGGCTTATATGGAGCTGATTTTAACTCCCTGCTGATAGCAGAGGCTCTGTGTGCAGATCTAAGTCTGGATCAGAATTTGATGGGGCTGGGGAGGGCATAGATCTAATTTTTGTAAAAATAAACACACCCTCCCTGTGCTATCTGCAGATTCCTTTGAAGTTCTTGATCCATCTCAGATCCCAGCCCACAGAGCAGCTCAAGACTGAATGCTTTGTTGGTGTAAACCAGCTGAGCTCTGTCAAACCCAGTGGGGCAGTGACTGTTTCCACCCTTCCAGTCGTGACACTTGTCTATTTCTCCTTCTCATGAGACCCCATGCACCTCAACGTGCTCATCTTCACAACACCCAGTCGCTGCTCTCCCTAGTAGAGGCGATGTTACAGCACAGAGAGGTTGACTGGTAGCCTCACAAAGTTGTTGTATATTTGCAGCTGCAGGTAAACAGCAAGGACTTACTCAAGGACCTGAGTCTACATGAGCTGGTCCCTACCACCACTGGGGACCTTCAGAAAAGACACAAGGTCTTTCATAAGTTGTCAAGTGCCTTCTTGAATCCTCTGAGCTGGTGTTGTATGGGCAATAGTCATGACTTACTGCTACTGCACGATCGTAACCCCCATCCCAATTATAGGTATATTTAATGCACATGTAGCCCTATGGCCTCTTTGCCCTCCTGGCTGTGTCCTGGGGGGAGGAAGGACACAGATCTGAGGAGGGCTGCAGTGTCTTTCTGAAGTGGGACTCCTAAGGGGGCTTACTCTCAAAGGAGTCTCACTGCAGTCTCATGCATCACTTTCTGCACTTCTTCTTCCTCCGAAGCCACCATGAGCCAGCCCCTCCTGAACAGAAATGCAGAGCACAGCCCAACACCCAGGAACAGTGTTCTAGGGCACTTGAGAGGTGCAGAGCAGAGTTGAAGCCTCAAGTCCCACATCACAGCTTTCTACACCAGCCCATGAACTCCTCTGCAGTTTCTGGAGGTCCTGAACAGAGATCCCAGCCCTCTGACATACCTGTGGAAAACCCCTGTTGCTAAAGTTCCTAGGAACCCATTTTCTGCCTAAATCCGTATTTAGTTTTCAATATGAAACCCAGAGGATTAAATAAATTTTATAGAGTGTCCTGATAGCAAAACAGACTGGTGTCTCCCTATTTTTGACTCAACATATCCTGTCTTTAGTCATTAAACACAACCAACAGCATGAACATTTCATGAGCAGATAGTTAAATTTTAATTTCCCCATTGAATTCATTAAGGTGTGATCATGCATCTGAATTGAATTTAGCAACCTGGCAAGGAACCAAATTAAACATGACATAATGACAAGGTTTCCTTTTTCATTGTACTTGATCACCCTCCCCCACCCTTGCCTTATTAAAATAAGTGTTGTTTCTTTCCCCCTTGAACATTTCTTAATCAAAGTCTTTGCTAAAATGAAGGAAGAGCGTCCTGCCTTAAGCACCAGTCAGAGACGTATACAATGTACTAAAAAGAGGTCTGACAGAATTTATTGTTTATGTTGGCAGATGGAGTAATTGCAACAGAGGCAAAAAAAATACAGGTGTTTTGCAGAAAATGATGGTGGTCTCTCTTATAATGCTTAATTTATTATATCAAATAAATTGCACACAGGCAGAGCTTGCAGCAAATGTGCTTTCTGTACTTCAAGCCTCCTTCCACTCCTTCCATCTCCCCATTCATGATTCCTGGTACGGAACCATCTTCTGAGTGCAGGAGGCTGCTAGTGCAGAAGACAAGAAATCCAAGGTGGAGCCTCTCCGTGGGACACTGCATGGGGGGCTGTTCTCCACTACAACCTGCCCAGCACCCTGGTGCTGAGCTCCACAAGATATTTCAACCACCAAATCGCACTTCCCCACTCACCCCAAACTGTGTCTTCTCTGCTGTCTGCTTTCACTCTTTGAGAACAAGAGTGGGCAAAAAGAACTAACTCTATGGGGACACTGCTTCAGAAGAAGCACCAATAAGAGACAAGTCAAGGGGGAACCAGGAAAAGCTGTGTGCAGTTCCCTCAACAACCTCATTCCAGGCCTCTTCTCTCTCGTCTCTTTCTTGGAAAGCTTGTCCCTTCCCTAGTATCTTGCAGGGTTGGGAAGAGTTAAGCTCTGCCTCACTTCTCCCACTTCTCTCAGTCCTGGGTCTTCAGGTCCTTCTTGCTCAGGTTACAGGTCTCTGGGCAAGAGGTCCCAGTGCTTGTCGGTGTGGCAGAAGGAGAAGGAATTTGTTCCTTCCACTGAAATCTGGGAGATTCCCAGTACCTGGCAGGTACCTGCAAAGAGGCTGCTCATTCAGGGGGAGATGGACAGGTCTGGTGTCCTCCGTGGGAGGACCTGGCAGGATATTCCAGATGAGACTTTCACTCTGTGCCCGGACGCTCTATTTTCATTATATTCCTAATGCGGGCAAGAGTTGGGGAAACCACTTGTTACTATGCTGCCATCTGCATTTCTGAGCATGGTGTGTGGTCTATGCAAGAAGCTGGTAATGAGCCAAAATGTGCTTTGGAGACGTCTGTGTACCTGATGTCTCATATAATATTTAGTGTGAGCAACTTAGCAACCCATGATAAAACAACCATCCAGCTGGGTGGGTGGCAGTCACACCAGCAAGCCAGCTAGAAACAAAGTGGGAATTGCTTTTAAAACACTTACTGCTCAGTCCAAGAAGAGTCATCACAAGCATTCGAGCTGCTGGTGAGACGGGGTACGAGTACAGGCAACCTTTAAGAACCCAGGAGACCTGGCTCCACATAGGGCAAACAAGGACTATTACATTCACATATGAGATGAGCCTCCAAGGGACTGTATCTGGGGCTGGGAGGAGGAGGGAAGTGTTTGGAGATGAGGATAACACCTGGAAGATGGATTGTTGCTGTGAAGGCTTATCGCCAGCTCTGAGCTCAGAGTCATGTCAGGGGAGGTAGATGCTTGTTAAACCTCAGCTCGGTTTGTGTTTTGTATTTGTTTTACTTCTCACCTTTTGCTTCCAATCTTGTACCAACAAATCTGACCTTAAATCTTAGAAGACTGCTCTCTCCTCGGTGTTACTGTGAAGCGTGGCTGGTATTTAGGGCACAGTGAAATACGGTGAAAGGGATGAACTGAGAATGCCCTGTCTGCCTGGGAATGGCAGATCTGAGCCGTGTCTGGGCAGCCTGGGCTCAAGGGAGCCCTGCTATCCTGCCAAATGCGCCAGGGGGGATTTTGTTGCTACACATCAGCTTTTGGGCAGGAATTCCCACGAATACCCACTTACAGCCCCCCTCCAGCAAAGAGAATGGGCAGGATGCTCTGCGGCCCTGAACGAAGCCCTTCGTCTCACGGTCTGCTGGAAAACTGACAAACCTATTTCCAGGGGCTAAAGCAATAGGGAATGATATTTCACAAAACCAGTAGGTGCTCTGAATGCTGACACAATGTTCTCTGAAAATGACCACAATTTGTCTCGGTGGCTAATCAGCCCTGCTGTTACCAAAGTGTGCCGCCTCCCTCATTTACATGTGTCTGGCTCTAACTTTCAGCTATTAGGTCTCCGTTCTGTCGTTCCCTGCAAGATTAAAGAGCCCTTTAGTACTCGATATTTTTCCCTGCGATGGTTCTTATGCAGTATAATCGAGTTACCTCTTGATCTTCCTCGGATGAGCTAAAGAAACTGAGTGTGCTGTCTCTGGGAGACAGCTCTGCCATTTCTGACAGTATGTGGAAGGATTGGGCACGCCCCATGCCCCCTCCTCTAATTTTTAATAACCTTTTTGAAATGTCAGGACCAGAATCGAGGACTTTCTTCCAACCACGAACACAGGGAAAGTCAGTTCCAAACTCCCACTCATTGATTCCCCTTTTAATATTTCCCAGCGTCACGTAAGCCTGTTTTTCAATGGCGCCGCCATGGGAGCTTCTGCCCAGCTGCCCATCAGGGAAACTCACTCCCACACCCCTGTTGGAAGCTGTGCTTTCACAAATAGTTTCTGTTTCGGAGGCCTGATCTTAATTTGGTTTTTCTTCAATAAGTGACCTCGAATTTGTTGTTATTTAAATTATACATTGTTTGAACGGATCCAATTTTTTAAGGAAATCGGGTTACTCTGACTGCACTATCTTCACTGCTGTTAATTGCTCTGCCAATCTTTGTGACATCTGTAATTATCAGCAGTGATTTTCTTCCAGATCATTGCTAAAAATATTGAATAACTTGGCCTGGAAGTGGTCTTGGCAGAATCCACAAGTAACATCCCCATTCAGCAATGCCTCCCTGCTGCTAACCGCTTTTTGAGAGCTGTCAGCTAACCCAACCTCAGTCCATTTAACATGCACTCTGCTAATTTGGCACAGAGTTCATTATAAATATATCAGAATGTTGTGCAACAGAATACCCAAAGCTTAGCAGAAATCAATTCCTCTTTTTACGAGACCTATTTCTGGGCAAAACTAAGGAAAAGAAGAAAACAGCAAAACTTATTGGCTGGTCTTAATCACATCCTCATCATTTGGTCTCCATTGAGTCCTTGACCAGTCTCTCATTTGGTTTGCAGGGAGTAGCATAAAGTTAACTGAGCAGTAAACATCCGAGTTTATATATACTCTTTTTGAATGCTAACACACCATTGGCATCCTTTCAATTTCCTGTAGGTCTCCCAGTAATCCAAGATTATGAAAAATTAGCACAACTGGGCCAGAGCTTGCCTTAGCCAATTATTTCAGGACTCCTGGGTGAAAATTATCACGGTCTGCTGCTTTAAAACTTTCCACACTCAAAATAGTTACTGCAAGTAGCTGGAAGTTACTGAAATTGCTAAATACCAAAAAAAAAAAAAAAGAAAAAAAAAGTAAAACTTGAAATGGTTACTAGTGGTCTGGAAAGTTGTGCTGCAGCCCCATATGACAGAGAGAGAACAAAGAGCTCTTTCAGCCAATTTGCAGAGTTGGTCTCTTTGTTTCACTGCAGTGGAGGGGCTGGAGAAGATTTACAGCAGGATACCCCGGAGATTAAAGGCAAGGATGCCCACCCTGGGAGGCAGGAGACGTGATGCAATTGTCCTAAAAGGAAGAGTTGTGGTCACAGTAAAACAAAAGATGACTGAATGTGCCCCACAAAAATGCAGAAAACATTTCATGAGGCATGACTTGCAAAATATCATAATGTTAGTTTATAACTCAAAGCCTGTTGCATTCCTAAGAGAAAAAGTGAACGTGGGTAGAGAAAACAACACTTGGAGGATCATCCCTCTGAAAGGTGGTGTGAGATGAGTAGACAGATGTCTTTCTGCCAGAAACAATTCCTAAGTCCAGCAATAGGAGGTACACTTTGCTCCCCAAAGATGGGGTATGGCAAGGTCACGCCAATGCTCCTGTGAATCATAGATCCAAAGTGAAAATCAGCAGGAGAGACTGTGAGCTTTCACCTTGTCAGATGGCCATGGCTGTCTCCTGGGGCCAGGGTGGTAGGCTCTCAATTCTGGGGTTTTCTAACCCCCTGCATCGCTACTCCAGCACCTGAGCAAGGAGGTAAAAGGAGGACTCCAGACCTATTGGTTCTTCAACACATCCTTCACCTTCCTACCCTACTCCTTCCAAAACCATTTCCTGGATTCATTTCAAGTTCTCATGAATTCCAGGACAAAAGAAATGAAGCTTTTCTACAAATCAAGAGTTTACTTCAAAATGACCTTCTGCCAAGAGCAGTCTCAGTTGAAACTGCAGCCTTTGGCATAGTTTGAAGTTGATTTATCCCACGCTGTAGCCAACGTTGGTCCACTGAGGGCAACGAGGACCCCTGAGGTTGTGCCTGTCGAGGAGCTGCCCCTCGCTGAGGCTACGTGCAGCACCGCTGTGGTCTCGGACCTCACACCAGGATGGATGCGTTATGCCCAACCAATTTGGGCTCAGGGTGAACCGAACAACCCCACGTCTGACACCACAGCAGCTCCCACGGAGCAGGGAGCCCAGATCCCTGGGAGCTGTGGCCATCACACACCTTAATAGGTGACCAAAACCACAACAAGCCGCTGTGAATGAGGGGGCATTCACACAAAAGTTGACATTAACAACAGCAGAAGAAAAGACTTGAGTCATTCTCCTGTGAAATGTTAAGCTTAAGCACTGTTCCCCTGCCACTGGCTTCTCATTCTCCTCATTTTTACTGCATCTTTTTTCATTTCCCTCCACTTTATTTTTCCCTGCTCTTCTGGATGGCCTGGTCTGCTTGTTTGAGATAGATTTATGACTGTTTGTATTTTGTGTGATTAATAAATTCTGCTGTGATTTATGTTTCGGGAAGCTTTCGTGATTCTACTTCATTTTCTGTTGCAGGGTCTCTCTCTGGGATCGGCAGTTTTGCACTATTGGAAGTGATTAGATGTCTAACTGTCACTCTAGGAGAGTTCATCAGCCTTAATTCTTCACTTAAGCATATTTTGCTTTTGCATGATTTATGACTTAACAAAACCAAACCGCTGTCAGTGGTGTGTTTTGTGTGTGCATGTGCATGAAGGTGGCTTTCTGCTGGGTTCGTTTGAGTTTATGGAAGGACCAAGAGTGGTATTTCCTACCCAGGGCCTGATCCTCAGCAGCATTTGATGCTCGGCGAGGGCTGGGGTGCGTTGGCAGCCACCGTGGTCCCTCCTGCCTTCTCCTGTGCCACATGTGGGTGGGCGTAAGGGCTCTCCAAGGTGACCAGCACTGGTGTGCAACCACGCTGCAGCCCAGCCTGGATCTGGCAGGACTTTCAAGAACAACTTGCACCAAAAAGGTCTGATTTTTACCTTTGGCTGACACTTTATGCAGTTATTTATCTGCCCGTGTAAAGAGGCTGTGCTGCATTCCAGCAAATCCGACTGGTGACATTTTCTCATCCGCTTCGCCTTGATAGAAAAGATGGCACAAAGGTCCAGACAAAGGTATTACATGCGTGTTTTAATTTACGTTTTTTTGCTCGACGAGTCAGACCTGACAGGAGATCTGTGTAGCTTTGTGGCTCTCACTTGTGGCTGTTAATCAACAAGCCCCTCGCTTGCCACAGAGAGTAGTGCTTTAAAGTCCTCCAAATTGCATCTACCCTCACTTCCCCCCTGCCTGCAACAACTCACATAGCTTTGATTAAAAAGCAAACAGAAAGCAGGATGAAAACCCACTTCCTGGGTTGCTTAATTAATGCCAATAGCAGTACCATTACTGTGTCAGCTCTTCTGTCTCCATCGCTGAGATGTTGCGCTCCCCGAGAGCAGACGGTGCAGAGCGGGGCTCAGAGTACAGCGGGGAAACACCCCTCTCTTCCTGGAGACCAGCAAGAAAACAGACTTTTTCATTTGTCTTAAGCATTTCAATGCAAAAAATCCCAAACCTATATCCTGTTGTTGGATCTCAATTTTTTCCATAAAAGAACCTTTAGCAATGTCTGCATTTCTCAGGATATAGTCTCTTAGCCCCGAGTGACAATTACCTCAATTTTAGCTCAACCGCTATTGCTGACAAAGAGAAAAAAGCAAACAAACAAAAAAGTGCAACTCCCCCAAAACAGTGGTACAAATCCAGGCTTCCCAGTCTGCTCAAAGCCCCTACTCTTGTCTTGGTAGGAGCTGAAAAATCCAATGCTGTTCTCGGATAATAAGCATTGCCAACAAATAAAGATCCAGGAGGCCAGTGACCCATATGAACATCAGATCTGACTCCCTGCAAAAAAGTCAAAGAAGCTCAACGAAACCACATGTTTTTAAGACTGTAAATGATAGGTGCACTTTCTCTGCTGTTGCAAACATCGATCTTACGGAAGGATTCCCTTTCCTTCTGTCAGGGGACCAGATACACTATTGATCATCCCTGTGCTGCAACTCATGAGAACTTCTGGAAGATGTTGCACCCATTGGGGCGGCTGAAAATGGACAAGAAAGGACACATTGGCCCAACGGGTCTGTGATGGTGGCAGATCAATGGTGCTACCAGCTTTTGTCCGGCTTCCTGATTTCTTTTTAGGAAAGGAAAGGAAAGGAAAGGAAAGGAAAGGAAAGGAAAGGAAAGGAAAGGAAAGGTATTCTTAATGGGGCTGACAGGTTTACACCATGTATCAGCTGTTCTTAGGTGCTTAGGTGCTGCTGGCTCAGAAAATTCCCTTAATACTTTAAAGAAAGACTGAAAGACAGTAATTCGTAGAACATAAAGTTTTAGACCAAAATCCAATTTTTGTCATTTATACAGCAATTTAAGGTTTGGAAGTGAAGGTGCACTATCAGTGGGACTGGGCCCTCTGCATGCCAATCTGCAGCCTTCTGCTTACCTTGCAATGATTTCCCACCTATGTGAAACAAACCTGCTAAACACACTGCATTTTGTTATTTCCTTTATTTCGGTGTAAATTCCATCCCCTTGAGAGCAGTACGTTCTAGTTATTGTTTTTCACAGCTCACCAGCGTTATTCAACCTTGATTTCTTCCCTGAAAACAAAGCTCAATTCAGATGAGCACGCAGATCTGGTTCGGATATTTGATTTCCCTGAGCTGTTAGGGTGCTTTGAGTAGCTTCAGCTGAGATCCAGGACTCAACTGTACAAGACTTGGCATTAAACCTATAAGAAGAGACTGTAGATCATTATTCTCATTTCTAGCTTGTTTTTCACTCAAGAGCAGAGGCACAGATAGGGTTAGTGGGGATGAAGCTGTTTAATCATTATGAACCTCCGTGAAAAGACTTGGCAGAATTTAGGGGGCAGCAAGGACCAGGGTATGCTGTAGGTGGGTGGGAGGGAGGAGGGCTCTTTGGGGAGGGTGGAAGAAGGGTTTTACCTACATGTTTTGGTTAGAGAGATTAGCACAAGTGAGGCCAGGCTGTGCCCTGGTTAGCAAGTTGTTGTGTTGATGTTGCCTGCCCAGACATCATCTGGAAGAGCTGATTTCTGCCCTATGACGAGGCAATTCCAGGAGCTGAGGGTGAGCAGCTCCAGTACCCCCAGAAGGCAGATACTGAATTTTTTTGTTCCGTGATGGATGCAGCTTCTGACATCGAGCTGCTGAAGCTGGTTTATACCTGGCACCCAGCCTGGATACCATAGACAAATCAGGCTACACTTGAACCACTTCTCTAAAGCTCTGCAAATGCTCAGTTTCAGCTCAAATGTCTGAAGGTTGGTAAAGTTACGAGCAATTGAAACCAACAGGTAGCATTACAGAGGAGAGGTGTGCCACAGCTGAGGTTGTCATCAGTAGTTTTATGACATTTTTATGCCTTCCAAGTTCTCCCTCAGTAAAGACGTATAAAAATGTTGATACTTACCCTGCTGACAATCTTTTTCCCACTCAGAGCTGTGGGCATGGCAGCGAGGAAGGGCTGTGATTGAGCTGGGCAGGAGAATTGCAGCTAATCTGAGGGAGTGTTTCCACCACAGCAGGAATTTCTAAGTTCTGTAAATCATGCAAATGTCATCTCCCTGCTTAGCAATCATCTTTGTAACGTGGCCAAGCAAGAGAGCGTAGCAGTCTCCATTACCTCTCTCCGAGAGCCTAACGTTATGTGATATTCATGGGAAAACCTGTTTAAAACACTAACAAGTCAGTTAGTTATCTGCTACAGCATTAGATACAAGGAAAGGAGGGGGAAGTGTGGAGAGGGCTCAGCAGGGGATGTATGAAGTCTTGATTTTTCATCTTTTTTTTTTTTTTTTTATTCTTTTAAATAAGACTTTTGCCTTTGGAGGAGGTATAAGATACACTCCACGTTCCTTGCAGATATATTTGGTTTACGGGGTTGAAGTTTGCCCAAACCAGAGGAGGGCAATGATTTGGTTTTCCCGTATGGCAGATGCAGTCTGTACTGGGCATGAGCACCTTCATAAGAGTTGGGAGAACTGGTTTGGGACTCAAGAAATCTGGGGTGAGCTCCAAGCCCAGCTCAGCTGTGTGGAGAAGGGGCTGTGGCTCTGCACAGCACCAGGCTCCGTAGGACCCTGATTTGGGCCATGACCTGCAGACTGTGCTGTGGTGGAAACAATAATCTCATCATTACAGCTTGAAAATGCAAAAGTTCTCAGAAGACCGAGAGCTTCAGGCAGCTCCTGCTGTGTGTATTTGCCCTCAAAGGCAGGGCAAAGTTAACAAGGGTTAAAAAAAGAAAAAAAAAGAGCTGTGACTAATCCGGTTATTTGCACACACAAAATAGCAATTCATTTGCTTCATGGGTTGATGAGCCCTTGGGGCTTGAGGAAGCAAAGGGTAGACACCTTATATCACAGGGGCTTTATGGCTGAGGGAGGGGTGTGGAAAGCCCGTCTCTTGTCAATCAAATCTTTTAGTTTATATAATTCCTAGGCATCACCTTGGGGCAGTGTCAAGTGCAGTGTAATTACTGCTGTGATTGGTGTTGCTGACTTTGGTTGTTAAATGTTAATGCAACATATTAAGATATATTTGCCTACAGGCAAAGTTCCGCTTACCTGCTACCTCCTTGACTTTGCTCTCTGGGATAATTTTTAAAAGCTATTTAGTGACTTGGAGCTCTGGAAGATTTGGAGGTGGTATCAGATGGGCTGGGGAACCGCAGCTAAATGGCTGGAGACTAGAAACAGGGTGGTAACGGCTCTCACCTCCTCCCAATCCCAGCCAAAGAAGTGTGGATGCTATGCAGGAGGGGGAATCCAGGGAAAGGGATAAGTCCAGGGACTGGGCACTTCTGCAGGGACTGGGCTCTTTTCCTCCACCTCTTGTTTCACTGAATTCCTGCTGCAGTGTCCTCTGGGATGAAAGCAAATGCTCCTCTTAATTAACTTCCCTGCTCCATTCCTTTAGAATTCATAGCCCTTTTTGTACAGCAGGTTGAGAACGAGTCAAGAGCCATTTAATTCTTCCAGTTTGTGTTCAAGTGGGTAAAACACCAGCCAGAGAGGCCAGGAGACAGTGAGGCTATTGCAGGAGTGCTCTGTGTCTCTACCTGCTCATATTGCCAGACTGCAAACCTCCAGGGGATGAGTTGTTCCTACGCCGTAGCACACAGAAATGCTCAGATCTCACAGTGAGGCTCGGAGTGCAATTATAACAGTTGAGAAATTCAGGTTTTTCCACCTGAAAGAAGATTTTTCAGAGCTACTGAGAACACTGTACCCTCATAACCACTGCCCAGAGCTGGTTCAATAGGTTGAGCTGGGTGCCTGGTCCAGCACCCCCAGCCCCTCCTGGTTTTTCTAGGGCTGCTCAGGTCACTGCTGTGATCCGTGAGCAGAGAAAGGGATGTCCTGAGCAATCCCCAATGGAAATATGCTCAAAAGCCTGGCTGGGGTGATGCTGGCCACGGCAGCGTGGCCAAGGGCCATCAGCAGGCTGCCATTTCCAATGGAGGCTTCTACTTTTCTTGTTTTACAAGTAAATGCATAGCGGTGTGCCCCGCGATTTTCCTGGTACTACATTTGTTTAATTTTTAACCTTTTCTGAATGTGTATTGCAAGCTTGGAGCTAGGAAAGCTTTTTTTGCTGGAGGAATGTGGTGCTTGTCTGTGCAACAGCAAACACCACAGGAGCAATTTTCCCTTCTTGTTTCTGAATATATTGAAAGCAGAAAGGCAAAGGGTGTGAATTTAAATGAAGAGAAGGAAAATTAACCCACCAGTCACTGCAGAATCTGCCTGTCTCTCAGTTTCTCATCCATCCTGAGCTGTCTGACCAACAGGTGCCCAATTTTTAAAATTGCCTAGTCTTTCTCCAGCAGACACAACACAGCTAAATAAATACAGCAGTGGGATGACGATAGCTCTTCTGCAGCTTAGCAGTACTCTAATGCAATTTTAGAGGCTGGCATGTACGGCTCGAACATAGTTTTGATGGGAGGAGGAGGAAAAATCCATTATACAGTGCCTTGTATATATTCCTCAGACTGGAAAGACCTTGATTGCATAGACAGCGAGGCTCTGCTCCTTCAGAGAATGACACACAGGAAAATTTCTGCCTCCATTGGCAGCTGTGAATGTTATCTGTATGGGTCGGATGATCTATCTAGATAAACTATCAATTTTCTTCTATAGCTTCAGCATTGTAGCATATGAACATCCATTAACAATGACAATAATAATTTAATTTTAAATTCCAACAGGCCTACAGTTATGTCAGAGATTGGTGTTTCCAGCACTATACAAGGATGGGTAGATAGGCAGATAGGTTGATGGATATTCAATTATAAGCAAATAAAGCTGACTTGTAATATTTATTTCTCACAGACCAATTCTATAAAAAGTTGATTGAAAAAGGAGGGAGAGTCTTGGCACCTAGAAAACCCATCCCCTTTCCCTCAAATGCAGAAATCGCTTATCTTTCTTCCTTCTAAACAAACCCCCAAATCTTTTGAAAGTTTAGTGCACCTGGGATTGAAAATTGCTCTGAATCTTTAGGGAAATACAGTATTATCTGAAGATAGAGATCTTCCACTCTAACATCAGTTATGTGAAAATTAAACATCTAATCAAAGCCGGGGGTTGCTACAAAAAGATAGATGTGCCCCATACCCCACCAAAGCCCCATGTCCTTCCCATCCTCAGAACAGACTCAACCCCTTTCTGCAGATGTCAGTCTGTCTGTGGGTTGGAAGAGAAGCCAAAGAGACAGCTTGGATAGATCTTTTTACAACATCATTAATGTAAAAGCCCGTTTAAAATCTGACTATTAGGAATGCTCTGTGTTCTGTGTGATGGATCTCAGGCATGGGTGTCTCCCACCTGTGATCACCCTGTGACCACAGAGGGGCTCAGGGGCTGTGTCCCCATGGTCCCATCTGTCCTGCATGTGGTTCATAGCCCCAGGATAGTTGCATCCCACTCTCCATCCCACCTCATCCTCTGGTCCACCTCCTCTCACCACCTCCAGGGCACCAGGAAAGCTCTGCTGAAACTGCAGAGACATGTTTCTGGGTGAGGTTACAAGGACTTCTCTGCTTTTTCACCATGACATTTAGGATCTCTCCTTTAGGTGACTCTCCCTTTTCTCTGCTGCTCCTTCCCCCTCTGCTGGTGACTGGGCTGTGGACAAAAACTCACCCTACAGGCAGGAATATTTTCCTTGAAAAGCTGGAAAAGTGCATCCAGCTGAGACTAAACTTTAGGGGAGGGACCCTGACCCAATGGAACCCTCTGTGGAAACCACAGTCCTCAGGGGATCAGGTTTTGATCCAAATCAAAGCAATTACACTGAAAAAAACCCTGGTGCTTGCTGGAGCCATGCAGCAAATAGAAATTGGGGAAGCTAGCATTTTAAGGACGTGGTTAGTAATTTTTTCAGTTAATTAACCATTGCCTTTAATAGGCTTGTTGTGTCACCACTTGACTTACATAAATAGTTTCATTGACATTACTGGGACTGGCTCTACAGTGTACTGCTCGTTGTGCGGATTTGGCCTTATCAAATGTGGCTCCAGGCTGTAATTTTTCTTCTTCCTTACAAATACAGGTCCCTGCAGTATTGCCAAGGCTCATTAGGGCATGAGGATAATGGGATATTTTTATCCACAATAATTAAGTAATTATTACATGGAATATAGAGAGGGGTCACTTGTACCCCTCTCTGTATTTGCTTCCATTTACATTGTAGCAAGGAAAAAGAAATGCTTCTGTTTATTTCCTTTTCTTTTCTGAGAGACAGGTCCATTTAAACCTCATTTATTATTTATTGGCCTCTTTGTTGCTTTGGTGCGAAATTAACCTCATTAATACCAAGGTCT
>JAOXJM010000009.1:5905512-5959117 GCA_026413425.1 Tringa solitaria | reverse complement strand
GCCAGGGGGGGTCGGTCTCTTCTCCCAAGGAACAGGTGATGGGACAAGAGGAAACAGCATCAAGTTGCACCAGGGGAGGTTTAGGATGGATACTGGGAAAAATTTCTTCATTGAAAGGGTTGCCAAGCCTTGGAAAAGGCTGCCCAGGGCAGTGGTGGAGTCACTATCCCTGGAGCAGATGTTTAGAAGCCAGGCAGACGTGGTGCTGAGGGACATGGGTTAATGGTGGTCTGGGCAGTGTTGGGTTGATGGTTGGACTGGATGATCTGAAAGGCCCCTTCCACCTATTCTAAGATTCTAAAATACCTTCCTTGCTCCTCATTACCTTCTTCCCCTCTAACCCCATGCATTAGCTCAGGAGAGAGCACGGTGTTTACAGTCAAACCCATACCCCCGTGTGCTGGAGCACGGACACAGCCCTGCTGCTCCCATGGGGCTGGGCTGGAACCCAGGGCAGTTTCATTAACAACTCACGTGGTGTGTGATAAAACCATTGGGTAGAAATTTCCTAAAGGAAACTTGGAAACGTGCTCCCTCATTGGAAAGCCACCGGCAAGAGCTGCCATGTGCAGCTTTGTGGCCAAGTGAAAGAAGAAAGTAGATGGGGGCTGGCACACAGAAAGGCAGCACAATTATTCGAAACAGAGTGATTTAACATTTTATGCTGCCTTCATCTGAACTCAGCTAGTGGTGATTTCTGCATCCCTGGTAACCCCTTTTATTTAATACCTGTGGATAGCAGTTTCTGCATTTTTAGCCAAGATAACAGAAAATACACCCATCGCATTTGGTTACAACTTCCCCATTTTGTAGAAATGAAGCTTAAACAAGACAAAGCCAGGATGAGATGAAAATGAAATAAATCCAGGATTCGCAGTCTAAGGTCAGTTATTTCTCTGATGCTATCAGAGATGCATCTTACACCTCTCCTCAGGAACAGTCCTCCATGTTCACAGAAGATGCTAGCGGGAAAGGAAAAAAAAAAACGTTTGGAAAACACCTGAGTTTGAACTGATGTATTAAAACAAAAGGCGCAACAGTTTCGTCACACATCGTATGCACTCAAGCAAGACAACGCATGGCTTATGCCATGGTTAGGACTTTACCCACATAGACATGATTATAGAACCATAGAATTGTCTAGGTTGGAAGGGACCTTTAAGATCATCTAGTCCAACCATCGACCTAACTCTGATAAAAATACAGAAGAAAACCATTCAAAAAAACCACCCCACATCACTAAACTATGTCTCTAGTTTAAGCATCATTATTATTTTGGGCTTAAAGCTACATATTTCCTTGTAAGGGACGCACAGTTCTTATAGTCACAAGGTATCCAGGCAGCCTGGACTCAAGCAACTGATCTCTTTTGATGGGCTTGATTAGAAATACTGGCTCCTGCTTAATGATGGAGATCTCATCAGCTAGCTCAGGTGAAGCTGGTGGTGCTGCAGGATGATGCCCAGCTTGCCATCTCTTGGCTGGGGCTCTGTACGTACTCTCTGACAGCAGCGAGTCTTTGCTGCTGCAAGAAATATCTCCAGATTTCCCTCTTTCTGATTTCCAGGCAGGGGCACGTGCTAGTCCATTTTAATGTCTACATTTAATTTGCACCTCAAGGGTTTCCATCATGGTTGTTTCCAGACAATGCCGTTATTATTTCAGTCACATGCAAGTTATTAGTTTTGAACAGGTCAGAAATCTGACAGAAATGAAAATGCCTTTATTTGTGAGCGTGGTACATGCTATATGACACAAACCCTTCCTTTGATTACTTTTCCATAGCTGTCGCAGGGCTGCTCGGGAGCTGGGAGGATTAGAAGATGGCATCAGAACTCATTCAGATATAAATGACTTTAATATGCTTTGACACGCACCTCGGTAAATAAGCCTGGTGTGTTGCCAAGGTGATGCTCCTTTGTTGCTATGACTATATCAAATAGCCATGGTTACTTCTTACCGGTTCCACTTGGAGAGGCCTATTTTTGAGATGTCCTTTTAATAACTTGTGACACTAATAGAGTGATAGGAATTCTGGACATGAATAGGATTTGTGTGATACACACTGTGAGCTGTTGCCATTAACATATGCTGAAGGCTTTTCTGTAGGAGAAACTACTCCAGACCCAGCGTTGCTCTGTTTATTACCTCTGCTTTCTGATCTCCAGTCCCACCAGTGATGGATTTGGCCCTTATCACCCACTGCTTCCTTTCAACCATATCCTCACTAGACATGTCTTGGCTATTCTTTTACCTAATTTTAAATCTAGTTGTGCAATGACAGGGGTGTTGGGGTTTTTTTTATTATTATTATTTCCAAGAGTTTTAAGCATTCAAGGAAATAAGTCAGAGCAATTATTTGGCATGTAAAGACACATTTTTTCTTACATTAGCAGACTGAGGTAATAATTGGTATAACATCCCCAGGAGCTGGAAGTTGATAAAGCCTTGTTGACTTCAAAATGTGGTTTTAGGTCAGGTTGTTTTGCCTGAACTTTGCAATTCTGGTAAAATTGTGGTAGGAAAGCAGTTGATATGATTTGTTTCTCTGCAGTTGTGTCTAACACATCATTGCAACTTAATTATCTTGATCAATTTAGCCCTGACTTTTATATTCTAATGCTCATGGAGCATTTATATGGTACACCAAAACATATAACTTGGACATCACGATGAGAAGCTGTTCCACTGCAATAAACTGACATTTCTGAGCTGAAATGTTTGGAAATGGCAAGTTCCAGGAAATCTTGATGCTGCGGCTCTGGTTTTCACGCAGAGTGAGAGTTAGTTTAGAAATGTTGGAATTCTCTGGAAAACAATCCACTTCTTTATCACCAGCCTCTCTAATCAGTGAAAAGATCAGAAAGCAGGACTTCTGTTCCCAGCCCTGCTGTTGATTTGCTGTGTGAAGAGCCATTTATCATCTGGGCACATCATTTTCCCATCTGTGAAACAGGTAACAGGCTGATGCCATCCAGTAATGTCCCCAGACATAGTTAATTTGCAATAATAAAGCTATTTGCGACTGTGGATGCAAAATGAGGTATAAAAGACAGTTGTTTTTCCTGGCTGGGTTGGGCCTACAAGAAGAGTTTCCTTCTCCAGACAAGACCTCACCAGGCTGTTAGTGGGGTGTTCTTTGGTGGAAAATGCTCCCCTTTTCTTTTTTTCAGAATAATGAAGATTGTAAGAGTTCACAGCCAATTTTCTGCAATGAGATGGATGCTTTTCTTCTTTAGAAAGGAATAGCTTTATTACTTGGTGAAATGTTTTCATGGGGAGGCATGAGCATATGAATAACGTGCATATGTATACAAGGTCCTCAGAGAATAAGCTCTTCGGGTCAGTCTAAGAGTCCTGCACATCCACTCATCACTCTCAAATTTGGGCAGCTCCCACCAAAATGCATGGTTTTCCTGAGGAGCTCTGGCCATGGCCTTGCATCTATAGCTTTTGTACTTTCATAGAGTCTATTCCCTTATCCATCACAGGATCACATCAGCATTCCACATGTATCCAAAACAGTATCTCAGAGACACCCTGGGATCCCTGAGCGCACTCTGGGGTTTTCCTCCTTGCTCAGCTCCAGCTTAGGGTAAATTCCAGTTCCCAGCCTCCTGAATGCACGGATTTATGCTATTAAATGTCATCCCATTCCTATTAATGCATTTTTCAAAGCCATCCAATGTATTTCTAATTAAAAGAAGCAGCAGAGAGACTCATTTTCTTGCTGTCCATGGATCTGAATCAGGCCTATAGAGGGAACCAGTTCTGAAACACAGCTGGATAAGATCAGTTGGATTTGGTACTGTCACCATGATCTCTTTACAGTGTAAATGATGACACATGCATGTTGGAGTCAGGGCATGTGAATTTGTCTGTGCTCCACAAAATTATGGCATATGGCTATACTGAAATAAGCCAGTTTATGTCTGTAAAAGATTGATTTTAAATTGATTCAGTCCTATCACAATACTTTTTTTCTTTTTTAAATGTACAAGAGCCTTTGTGTGTCTAACTGTCCCTGAAGTGAAATG
The DNA here is from genome assembly GCA_026413425.1 of Tringa solitaria. NCBI lineage: Eukaryota > Metazoa > Chordata > Aves > Charadriiformes > Scolopacidae > Tringa > Tringa solitaria. Next base: position 5,955,080 of record JAOXJM010000009.1, on the reverse strand, counting down.
GCTAGAGGGATTGTGTTCAAATCATCCATTAAAAACAATCTCCTGGCAGAGACCAAGCATGAAAAATTCAGTCCAAAAGATGAAAGGTTCAGAAAATGTTAGGAGTTCATGGAAAGAGGGGATTTATAAGGGTTTGCAACCTATACTAGAGTTGCCATAAGCAATATGCACCCTAACACATATAGGGCCAGAGCTCCCATCAGCTTTAAAGGAAACTGGATTAAAGCTTTAAGCCTAAAGCTTCATGACTAATCATCCATGCAAGTAACCCAAACTGCCACAGGATCCTTCAAGTGGCTGTTTTACTTCAGAGAATGCTGCTGCTGGAAACTCACTGCCTTAATTCCTTAGCTCAGGTGGCAGAAATGGGAGTCCTGAATGGGAAAGATTTGATATTCCATCCCCTCTGAAAACCCAGATGGAGGAGCAATGCTTTTCCCTGCTTCATGGGAGCGAGCAGCACCGTGGGACATGTTGTACATGATTTTAAACTGCATCCCTACCAGAGGTCCTCCTGGCATGAACAGGGGTGGAGAGTTGCTTTCAGAAAGCCCTGCCATCAGGAAAGAAAAAGAGGTTACAGCAATTAATAAATGTTATTTATAAAGCACTTCCCGCACCAAGAGCCTTATGGGAGCAGCATGAACCATTAAAATAAAATCCAATTATAAAAACCAATCACAATTAAATTGTTCATATCCCTCCATGGGAGTCCTGTCTCAATCAGTCACTCTGTCTCTCTCCTATGGCCATGCTGCAGAGGAGGTTCAACTCATTTGTTTGTGGCATCAACAAGAGAACCCTCATTATCTGCATATTATAAAGCTGTATGGGCTAAAGTATTGAGATTAATATGAAATAATTAGCACTGATGAAAGTTATACCTCACTCAGAACAGCTGGGACTTGAATAGGATGCAACTGAGACTTGATTACTGTGTCATTACAGTATTAGTGCTGTGTACAGTCATTGTCATACAACTGCAAAATGCCTTTGATATGATTACATTTTAATTGAATACTAGCCCTGCTCGGGTTTGATGGCACTGCAGCGCTGGGGGTGGTAACTTCATTGTGTAATGACTTTTGTTTTGTTTTTATGAGTAGGGCAAACTCCTTAGCATTTAAAAACAAGTCCTCAAAGGGGCATTTTCTTCCTGAGAAGGCTCTAAAAAAGTGTTGATTCTGCTCAGGTTTACACCAGAAAATGGCAAAATCAGATTCATGATAAATTCATAGCCCCAGAGGACATCATGCCTGTCACTAGGCTGCACACTCTCACATGGGAAGTCACAGTGACAGGTAGGACAGAGAGAAAGTCCTGCTGTGTCCATATCAGAATCTCGAAGAGTTGTCCTACAGGGGATTCTCCACCAAAGCACCTCTGGGCAGTGGGAATTTCTCCCCCTCACCCACCGCAGAGGGGTACGTAACCAAACCCCTGCTGTGCAATGGGGAGGGGGTGCTCTTCCACCCACAGGTCAAAATGCCTTCAGAGAAAAGGAGAGCTTAAAGTCATTAAAATCAGATTTCCATTTTATAACAATTAATGTCAGATGGTTTAAAAAATACCTTAATTAGGAATTACCCTTCTTAACATCTCACTGACCGAGGCCTGAAGGTTTAAGGTTAACTCTGAATCGCATATATTTTATCCCTAGAGCTGTTTGGAGGACAGTGGTTAAGGTTATGTTCTCACTGATGTATGCAGCTGCGCTGTGATTTGCATACAGAAGTCAAATTTAAATTAACTTTTCTTTTTTTGGTAGCATTTTCTAGCAGAATGGAATTATACATACAGCATTTAAGGACTTGGGGAAAGAGAGAAAAAAGAAAAAAGATATTGTACTTAATTAGAAACAAGAAGATGGACCTGCTTCAGCGTGTCCTGGCATTGCAGAATTAACTCTCCAACACATACGCATCCAGAGTATGTGTGTATGTGGATGTACAAGGGTGTGTTAAGAAGTGATGAGCTGCCTTAAGAAATTAGGTGCAAATTTGCAGTATCTGTTGTTCTGTTGGCCAGAATCTGGACTGTGCCCTCAGCTCTGGAGCCAAACCCCCTGGAGCTTAGGGGCTCTTGATTCTGGATCTGAATTTTAATTTAAGAGCTGGCCCTCAGTCTGAACTCCTGTTTCAGACACCCCATAAAAAAGGTGGGGGTGTTCTACACAGTGCTCCAAAGATTTATCCCAACTTGTTCTCTCACTATGAGTCATCAAACAGCATAACTGCCATGTAAAATTACCTTGTTTTCTTCCTAGTGGAGCCAAGAGTAGAGCTGTTTCTGTAAGAATGGTCGGTCTTTTCCTCAGAGGGAACAAAACATGACATTATCAACCCAATTTTATAGATCAAATAATTTAATTTGAGTTTAAATTAATCTTAAAAAGGCATAGCCGCTTCTGCCAATGATCTGAATAACATAATCCAGCCACAGAACTGCTTTCCTGCTCTTGCTCACCCAGCCTGTGAGACAATGACCCTGTTTTACATGGCCCATGCCCAGTCCCACAAGAAAGGCACATACGTGCACGTGTGACCCATGACACGTGTGACGGGAAGACACATCATGTGGCTCTGCTGTTAAATCATCTCATACCCTCAGCTGCAGGAAAGCTGCTCACAAACCTCATTGCTTCGAGGTCTCTTTTGCTTTCCACTCTGAATTGTTTTATGGCTGCATCATCTCCAGTTCTTCTAGTGGCAGTGCTGTCCTGTCATGTGGGCAGCTCTTGTCCCTCCCTGGAGTCCAGCCTCCATCCATCTTCATTTTGTCGCACCAAACAAAGCCCAAGCTCCTCCACCGTGAGGAGCTCGCTGTCCCCATCGCCACCTCTCCCTGTCCCAGGGTGAGCAGGACCTTTTGCTCTGCTCAGGGGTTTAGGCCTTTCTGAGTTTTATTCTGTTGCCAGGTACTCACAAGTGGAGTATCAATGGTATGGCCAAGGAATAATGAATTTCAAACAATGCTGCTTGAATCCTTATCACCCATGCAGAGAGGTCCCCACCCTTTCTCCTTCAACTATTGATGCATGGGGCCAGGCATTGCTTTCCTACTTAACGTTGAGGTGATGGACAAATAAATCTTATAAATCATACTAAAAACAAGAGCAAAGAATGCTCTCCTCCTTCAGGAATCCAAAGCAATTTGCAGCTGGTGCCTTATGCTGGCATTCAGTTGGTTTACAACACCCCATTACTAGTTTTGAAATTGGGTCAAAATAAATATATAGAGATAACAGCTGGAGAATGAACAATGGGGTCTTCTAGAGGCAAATGCGAGTTATGAGTAAAATTTACTGCTTAGCTGGAACACTTCTGAATGCTAACAGTGCTACACAGCCAGCGAAGGCAGACCACGTGCGCCATTTATTAGCTTAAAAATGAATATCCAGGCTTTCTGCACTCATCAAACATAGCCCAGAGGAAGATCAAGCTCTTAAGCTTTCTAAACATAACTCGATTGATAGCTGGGTGCAAACCCACAGGACCTTTCAGTGCAGAAAAACTTGCCCAAAACTTTATTTAGCTCATTCATCCCTAGATATATTGGCTTTGGTGGTTTTACTGCAGACTTAGCAAATGATTCTTTATCATACAAGAAAAAAAAATAATTTATTCTCTGGTGCATCAATAAAGAGTTACTTGATACAGTCAGCAGAGGGAATACTTTACTCAGCAGTAATAAAGCTGAGAGGCCAGTAGGAGAGGGGGATAATGGGCTGATGGCACGGGAGGGTGAGTGTCTGAGTTATCTCCGCTCTTGCATCTCTGGAGCTTCTCCCTCCCCTCCCCTGCTGCACCCTGGACCATGTGGTTGGGTGCGCAGGAGACCACCAGGCCCGGAGGAGGCAGGTTTAGAGGCTGCAAACAATGCTGGCATGGCATTTCATAGATTTCCTCCTCATAAATGAGTCTAGAAATCATCCATGGGGATTTCTCCTCCCTCCCGCATACGCAGAACGAAGGATGCTCACCCCTGTGGCTAAGCCCGTCTGGCGGAGCGGGGCTGCGGTCTTAAGGAAACAGTCTCCAAGATCTGGGGGATTTTATTTAATTTTATTTATTCCTATTTCTCTTGGCTTTTCCAAAGTCAGTTCCATTTAATGAACGCAAGTTTTGCAAGATCCAGCTTCAAAGGCAGACCACTGGCAAGGGAAGGGGAAAGGAATTGACTAAAGTAAAAAATTGCAGACTCTGAGGTTTTTTGCATTTATTGAAAGGTGTTAACCATTGCCTGACCTGCAGCAGTCTTTGCGGGGATGAAAAACAGCCTGGAATAACAGAAAAGGGACTGGATGTACTAAAACTGTTTTGTTGCAGAAAAAGGGGATTTTGAAACTTTGGTTCCACAGTCACTTTTTATGGACTGTTTCCATTTATGGAATACAAACACACGAAGAAGAAAACATTTTTAACTGTTCAGCTTCACTTTGAATGTTTGACAACAAAATAAGAAACCTGAAGCTGTAGCCCTGGAACTGTCTTTTACATAAGACTTTGGATAGTTTTATTTGGAGTCCAAAAGAGATTATGCAACAAAAATCAGCATTTTCCACACAAGTAGAAAAGACACTCATTCTCTCTCCAGTTACCACACTTACTTATTAATAATTTTTGCCATAGCCATTTTAGGGAAACATATGCACTACTTCTCTTAGGATACATGTGCAGCCATGAGCTATTTAGCCTTGATCTAACTCAACAGATGCAGCCCCATGCTCTTCTCGCTGTGCAAATTACACCTCAAGAAACATTTTCAAGGTTTCTGTAGCTTCAGCTCTGAGATTTCGGCGTGATGCTCATGGAGTGAATTCTCATGAGACCAGATGCTGCAAAATTTATAATTGGAAATGCAGAGAGCCGTCATGGCCCTGGTATTGCAGGGGGGGAGCTAAGCCCACAAAAAAGCTGCGAGCCTGTAGAAACGACTGCAGAGTGATGCCTGGAGGCATTCCCTTCCCAAAGGTTCTAGGAAGGGGGAGGCTGGAAACCTGCTCCTCAGTTAAAAAGCCGTCACCATGGGGTCAGAGATTTGAAGGGGACAAAAAATGTCCATCTACACAGAGAGATGAAGAGAATCATCTTAAGCACATGGGACTCATTTTCTTGGATAAGATTCATCTGCAGATTAAGGTGATTTAATGTACATGGCTCCATATGTGCTGAGTGCCTATCCTCCCATAGGAGTCAATTGAGATCTTGGGCGCAATTCAATTACTTAAGCATTTGTTTCTTTGGAACACCCCGAGGGCACCCAAGATGTGTACAGTGGCCTGGAAAATGCAACACAGGATCTCAGGAAAAAAATTCTCTTCTGGAGGGACATTAGGAGGCCATGCAAGATACCTTTGGGCAATTAAGTTGCATTAGATGTCTATATTTGAGCAACATTGAGCTTCTCACCAGTAGGCAGTTGAGATGTGGACACCTTTCAGCTCACGAAAGTGGAACCCTTGTCCTGGACATGTCCTTGTGAACAGGACACTGGGGCTGAGAGTAGAGACGAACTTGGAGATGGACCTGAAGATAGACTGCATCGACCATACCTTCCAGGGGTGTCCAGCAGGGCAGAGGCAGCAGCAGAAGGGTTTGTGGATTCGCCACCACCACAGACCAGTCCTAATGACTGAGTGTCACTGGGTGGTCCCTGGTCTTTGCATGGAGACACACAACCCCCTTGCTGCATCTCACAGGGCTTAGATCACCCGCAGCATGGAGCATCCTGGTGAATGTGTCAGTGCATTTCTAGTGTAACTCCCTATGAGTTATGCTTTCTTTCCACTCTCTCATAATTTCCACAAAATGAAAGCACAATTATGGTTCTCACCATACAGAGCCAAATCTTTCTCACTCAGAGCCCCCGGGAATTCACCCAGCCCACTGACTCCCCAGCCCACCTCTGGAGTTACACGGAGCCGGTTTAATGATCTGAACATCACAAGCAGCAAAGTGATTTGCAGCGTCCCAGAGCAGCATCGTTTGCGGCACGCAGCTCTGCCTGTAGATGTTGCTGTGGGCTGCAGCTTGCTCCAGCCCATGGCCCGTTCCTGGTTTATAAGGTGTACAAAGCTGGAGCTTGAAGACTGTGGAAAACAAGCTGTCTGTGTCTTTACAGAGGACGCAGCTGTTTTAAATCAATGCTTGCATTTTAGGGCTCCTTCTGATTTCAAGCAGCATAGCAGACATCCTTCTGACATGTCCAGAAAGTCTTAGGAGCATCTACAGTTATTGGTTGAAATGGGGAGGTATTTTTTACAATTTTGCTCATCATCATCTGAGGGTCTCTGTGTAGGATCCTCCAGGTGAAAAATAAATGTACATTGGCCTAGGTGTCAGGGCATTTGGGGGGTTTTATAAAGATTTTGAGCTCTTCTCAGTGCAAAAACCACAGCACGATGAACACGTTATCCAGACATGAAGCTCAACAGACACTTGTGACCAGCTGGGGAGGACAGGGGACAGGGTCAGATACAGGACTTTTCTCCAGAAGGGTGTGGGGAATGAATTCAGACACACTTCCCTCTGAAGTGACAAACCCAAAGACCAGCCCTCCTGCATCTTCTCAGACCTTTGCACTGTGTGACACGGCCACAAACCTGAGAGGATTTTGGCTCTTCAGAGACATAAGCCAGATGCAGCTGGAACCCAAATCCCTCAGTTCGGGTGCGGAACACACCGAACAAGAGATGCTTTCTTTCAAGCCAAACGGCTGGATGATCTTTGCATTCATTACCTCAGAGGGATAGTTCATTTAGGACTTTTTTTTTTTTCTCTGTGACGGAAAGACAAGGCCTGTCCCATATCTGTCATACACCTTCACATTTTCCTCCCATGCTTAATGAAGAGACATTATGAAAGCACACGCTTGGGAAGGAGATGGGTGCCCGCCAGCACTCTTCCTCCTGAAGATTTTGCTTCAGTCATGAAAAAAACATCCCAGAGACAGTTTGTTCTCCTGATCAGAATCCAGGTGCCATATTTACATTTTGTCTGAAATTAATTCAGTCAGATCTTTCAAATGCAAATAGCTGGGAAAGAAATAGCCCTGGATTATTGGGGAAAGTATATATATATTTTCCCTGAATTAAATAATGCAGGTAATTGCTTGTGTTAGAGAGCAACTGCTTGTGAACAATCATAAACATTACATTCACAGATTAATGAGAGGTAGAAATGTTCTTTCTTCTCATCTTTAATAAATATTGAAAACTGACATTGACCAAAGCTACTAATTCTGCTATTAAAAGCAGGTGCTTATTCTCATTTCTGTTTCTCCTGGTTAGCTGGTCATAAAAAGATATGCTGAAGACAGAATTCATCAGGTACCAGCAGTGTGTTTGCAAAACATGCCAAAAAGAGGGCAAATCTGCTTTTTAGTGCTTTATGTTAAGCCCTGCAACAGAGTCATCAGTTCATATGCACTTGGCTCTTTCCATCAAAGCTCACCTGGGATAACGGGGGGCAGAACAGAGTGTGTTCTCCTTCCACTTGGATGTGATGTTTCGTAATATTCATTTATATGTCCAGAGGCATCTCAGAGTGCTTCGGAAAGGAAATCATGGGCTGTTTTCCCCTTTTGTGGAAACTGAGGCACAGGAAAGGGAAACAACCAGCTCCCAGCCATCAGGCTAGGAATCCTCACCACTGGTGGCTCTCCTGCCCTCTGCCTCTTTTAAGAAGGATCTTTGGGTTTGGTTTTTTTTTTATCTTCATTCACCTAAAACATCTAGAAGTGGAAGCACAGCAGGTTATTTCTGCCTGGATGTGCTTCGATAAGCAGATGCCTTTTAACCCATGCACCTGTAATCTTTGGCAGCCAAACAAGTCCCGTGTTCCTCAGTGCAACCAGATCATTAGTAGGAACAGGTGCCTTGTACCTGGCTGCTTTGGGGACATTTCAGGGCACATAAAGTGCCTTGTACGTGGGAATACCTGGCGCATTTGGCAGAGAAACAAACATGTCCTACCTTGCAGTGACAGGGAAATGTGGCAGCAAATAATGTTCTGCTGACTGGAGATGGTATCAGAGGAAAAAGTGGTAAAAATATGGTGGGTTTGGCTCCTGGGTTTCCTTAGGCATTCACAGGGCTGCAAAGCAGAATTCAACAGTCTTGGTATGGTGGCATTGGTGCATCACTTTGGTCAGCCCAGGCAGACAGGGGGTCTCTGGAAGTGTGTTCCTGGCTGCCCATGCCTCTGGCTGCCCAGAGGTCGTGCTGAGCTGGAGAACCTCTTGTGGGTGCCTGTGATGGGCATCTGCTTGGAGTGCAGCCAACTCGCTCCCATGCACACATGTCCTCCTCGTGGAAATCTGAGTGTCCAGGGGAGGAACGATGGGGTCCCTGAGTTGTTCCCTGGAGGAGTCAGGATGTGATGGGAGAAGTGACAAAGCAGTGGTGTCACTGGAGAAGTGACCACTGCCAGTGGTGGGCAGTGGTGTCTCACCATGTGCGGTCCAAAAAAGACACTAATATGGTCAAAGATGTTTTGCTGTGACTTTTGCTTTGACTCACCTCATCCACGCAGACTACCAGAGTCTGTTCAATGTGAAAATGCTGAGGCATTTCATTGGAGACATGTGTGTGAGGGTTCTGCTTGTCCCTGGCTGTGGCATTTGAATGTCAGGGCATAGGTACCCTTGGAAGGTCCAGGATTTTACTTATCCAAGTTTGCAAATGCTAGTCCAAACGTTTCCATGGTAAAAACAGAGTCTTGGGATCCCCAGAGCAGGGCTGGCCAAATTACAGCTCAGAAAATTAATAACAAGAGTAAGTTCCGTTTGGTAAAAATGAAAACATTTCCCTCTTTTTGCCCACCCTCCACTCACTTGAAGTTCTGGTTTGGTCTGACACAACTTTCTGTTTCTTTGCTTTTCCTTTTGACAAATACTTTTTTGAAATGTTTGGTGTCTAAGAATTTGAAAAGGAAAATCCGTTTACTTCACTTTGGAGAGAGTAGGAAAAGATGTTTCATCACATCTGAATCCTTCTCCCATTTATTTTTCTGAACTGACCTGTTTGATGAATACAGCTCAAGTTGGCAAATATTTTTTTGTCAGCTACTGGTCACATTTATCATAAAATAAATTCATCACGTGAGCTAATTTGCCAAGTCTGCTTGGGAATCCTGACTCACCTGGTGCTTCTGCCCTGCCAGTTAATAGCAGCCATGTGAATGTGCCCTGACTTTCCGTGAAACGGTAATAGGTTTTTAATATCACCACAAGTTAAGGCGAAACCAATGCATTTCATTTTTCTTGGAACAGGGCTAGAAAGGAAAAGGAAAATATGCATCCCGCCAGGGACTTCAAGATTTCACTCTGTGCCAGGAAGGACCTGAATTCCTCAGAGTGTCACTCACCAGGCAACCCTCATGGTTAATACCCAGTGGCAAATGAGAAATCCCAGGAGGGAAGGATTATTCTTATAAATTAAGTTGCTGTGGAAGAGGTTGGCAAACCCAGAGCACTGGCTCACTCAGTCTTGCAGGTTCACTGAGGTGCTGGGGGAGCAAGGAAGTGGGGCTGGCCAAATGGATGGACTTTTAAACAAGACACTGAAAGAAAAAAAAAACAAACCAACAACCAAAAAATACAAACAAACAAAAAACACAAACAAAAAATAAGTTAATTTGGTTGGTAGACAAGATATAAACATTTTGGTGTGGCCAGAGGCTCAGTGATGCCCCTATCACACCTGTCCTAGACTGGAAATAAGTTATGGGAAACATGGTCTTCCTCATTTAAATTAGTAGCAATTTGATGGTTGGTCTTTATCTTTAGATGGTGAATGGTGACCCTGGTTGTATTCCTCCAAGTGAAGGGTTGTGTCGCACTCTCACCCAGGAAATCCTTATGATGTCAGTGAATTTCTCTGGATTAGCAGAGATAAGAAACTATCCCAAAGCCATTTCCTGCATTTTGGAAGGTGGTGAGAGACACACCACAAATACCAACCTTATATAAAACAATGGATTTTGGATAACTTCTAAGATTATAAGGAATGCCCTACAGGGCTCTCCTTGATGGTGGTGGTAGGACATCCCATCCCGGGACAGCAATAGAACCTGCCTCCTACCAGAGGACCACTCCCTTGTACCCTTTCTTCATATCCACACCATTCATGTAAGGTGTCCTTCATACCTGACAACTCTGCTCAGCTATCTCAGCTATCCCAGAGCTTCTCCAGTGGTACTTAGTGCCTCTCCTGAGGCAATTCAGCTGAGCTCTCACTGACATTGATGGGGTCGTGGATGCTGGGGCCAGTTCAGTAGCCCCACAGTGTCTACTGTCATTACAGATAGCGTAGGTCCATCCTGCTCCTACAACACATAAATGCTCTGTGCCGCATTTACCTTTCCTATGCAGATACCTGAGCATCTGAAATGGCCCAGGACACCTCTAGTTAAGCAGAGGTGTTGATTTTTAATGGGAACTCAGACACTGACTTGTGGACACATACTTTGTTGATCCTTTGGATACAAACTCTACTCACTCAAAGACATGAAAAAGGATGCTGTGAGATCCAGGAAAAGCATTTGTAGGATTTGGGGATCTCACAGTGTTTTCCTTGTACACCCAACCAGGCTAAGTTAATTCCGAGACTGGATGCCACCCTCCGTACCCCCAGCCTGCCTGAGCCACGCTGTCTGCCACTGCCTTCCGTGACTGACTACAGACATCTGGACCTGGACTTTAGACCTTGCTCTTTTCCTTCATCGTCTCCTTTATTTAGGTTTACAGCCCACACACAGAGAAAGAAGACAATCAGCTCAGCCGTGGGGCCAGATCACAGGTTGGTGCAACTCAGGTTGCTAAGACACTACCTCAAAAACCTATAGGAAGAAGCAAAAGTGAGATCTGTTGATCTGTCTCTACCAGGACTTTTCTGTAGACAGATGAACAGGAAACCATATGGTCACAAGACAGTTGTGTGCTTTCTGCAACCACAGGGCAACTTTCTCTGCTGAACATCGCCTCACTTTGCAACTCCTTCAAAATACTTCGTGCCCCAGGAACAGTCCTTACTCCTCCACTCCAAGGACACAGGTTGCCAAACACCTCAGCTGCTCGCAGGGTGAGCTGAGGTGAAGAACGTTTGATATGACCTGGCCCTGGTGTGAGTGATTTGACCAAACCAAAGAAATATAACTCAACCCAGCAGCGGGAAAAAAAAGTGCTGGGAGAGGAGCCAGGACCTTTGCAACAGGCTCACCATACAGGCTGCCCTGAAAACGGGTTTTCTTCTTGTGCTGTTGTGTGTAACGCCTACCCTTGGAACCTGAACACCAGAATGTTTAATAATATTATTTTTTCTGCTGCAAGGAGGACAGGCAGTGCCATTTCTCTTCCAGGTCTTTTTGCTGGACTTAGATACATGCCGAAAAGCTGCTAAGTAGCTTGTAGAATTCACAGGCTGTGTTCTCCTTTGTGGTGTCAGTGTAGAAGTCTGAAATCAGTGCAGTAACACTGGGCTTTTCGTGATGTTAATGGGAAGAGTACTTTTTAGTGAGTCAGGCCAAAATCTTTTAAAGGAACATTTGTGTTATGCATGTCCAGGATGTGATACCTGCCTTAGAGCAAGCATCAAACTTTCAGGCGGGTTAAGTAAGGTGAGATGAGTCCTATAACTAATATTCCTTAATTGAGTCCTTTGAGAGCAAGATATGAGTCTTTACAATCTCTTTATGACCATTGCTCCCTTTTCACTGTCTTTTAGGTATCTTTGACATCTGCCAACATTTTGTGCTTATAAAAATCTTTTCATTATTGGATCATTTTACAGATATTAAGAGTGTGTGGCCTCACGCCATGGCTCAACCTTTACATCAGATACACTTCACTGACTTCAAAGCAAAATCAGGCACCCTGCTAATTTCATAATGGCTCTGAGATAGCTGAATGCTGCAGGGCCCTTTCTGCTGTCAGGGCTAATTAGGAAGGGATTGCACTACTTCAGGTCTGAAACTGCAGTGAAAAGCCTGAGGTTTCCAAACCTGAGCTATGTTGCAGTATTCAGTGTAACCATCTAAAATTAACCACTACTGAGACTGTTGCACAGACAGAAAAGGCATCCTGAAATCTAAAAATGGTAAAGTCCGGGAATTTCTAGTGAATCTGATATGGTGCCGACATAAGTCTGGTTCTTTGCAAAAGCAAAAAGAAGAAAAAAAAAAGAAAAAACCCATGTTACTTCAAATACTTCTTTGACGTCTTCAAAATGGATCTTCAGCAGCATTCCCACATTTGGGTGTGGGTATGACCCTCAAAGCTTGCTCTCCCACCACAATAGTTGTCTGCACTCCTTAACATGGGGGAAATCTCCATATAGAGCTGAACTGCGTGGCTTCACCCTGGTGGTCAGCTGCACTTTGGGTTCTTGGGTTTTTTTAACATTCAGCTCGAAACTGCATGGTGTGAGGAGGAGGTCTAGAGCTGAAGCAGATCAAAACAGGTACCAAAATATTAATTTAAGCTCATGGGAAAAGAAACTACCAAGTTACTTATGCTCTTGATTACTACTGCTTCTGAGGACAGAACTAAAACATAGCAGAGTGCTTAAAATATCTTGCCTGCTCTACGGAGTGTTCCTTCTTTCCAGTCAAGTGCATTAAAGGGAAATGTGGCAAAAGAAGCCTCCATCTGAGGATAGTTCAAGGGAAAGGCTTCACCTGAGCATTGAAATTCTCTCTTCCTGATAATCAAGACAAAATTCATTGAAAGTCTTGTGCATAGTCACAAGTTCATCATAGAAATTTCAAGCCCCTTCTTGGATCTAGTCTTTGCACTACAGGAGTTCATCTTTACAGTTCATTAAGTCTCCAAGGACATTTTAACTGGGGAAGGACTTCATCTGGCCAAGAAGTATGGGTCTCCAGGGATGTTGAGTAGCTCCACATGTGAAAGAGTGAAGTGTATGACCTCCCTATACCTTAGGATATATTGTAATGTAAGTAAGGTATTTATCATTACATCGCACTCGTTACCTTCAGGGTTCTTTTGTGGTGTTTTCCTATCCCCATCACTATCTGACCCCTTTTGTAGCCATCCAGGGGATGTGTGTGTGGCAAAACAGAGAATCATCTGTAGGAGAGCAGGTACTGACTTCTTAGCCCTGAAAACCCAGCAGGAAACAAGCAGTCCTGTTTCTGCTAAAGAAAAAGCTGAAAACTTCTCAATTGGCCCCAAGTATAAGACATTATGTTGTTTGTTTCAACGAGCCACTGTTTTGGCAGTGTGACCTTTGCTGTAGGGAAGCTGTGTAGGAGGTGTTATGCCATGGTCTGCTGGGTGTGAGAGGATCCATTCTCACACACACACCTGTGGGTGAGAGTGAACAGAGCCACCGTGTTTGGGTGATACACAGCTCTGTGCTCGTGGACTCATAAGGAGCTTGTCTGCCTTGCTGCAGCCACACGTCAGTCCTCTGGACTGTGAGAACAAGTGTGTCTATCCAGCCATGACTCTGACAGGCGCCAGAACTACTTTACTAGCAAAGAGCACAAGAATGGGACATGGAATTTTCCAGTATCCAGCCATTTTCAGCCGAGGGACTTTGTTCACCTAGTGTAGTTTGTTATGTGCTTAATGACCCTCTTTGGATTTATCTTCCCTGAACTTGCCCATTCTTCCCCTACAAACTCATGGTATCAGGAGTTTCACAACCTATTCCTGTGTAAGGATGTTCATTTCCGTGAAGAAACATCTTCTTTACTTTGCTTTGACTCTGCCTTCTGCTACCTTGATTTGATGACCTCTGAATCTCATTTTGGATGAGGCACTGAATGATCAATTCTGTGATACCTTCTCCATGTATCTTATGAATCCTTCCTGGGCAGCAGGACAGTTGTGCTTGAGCTATCCTTGATGTAAAGGAGGCTCTGATATGTTCCAACAACATGATCATGCCTCTCCCCAGGCAATGCTAGACAATTCTATGAGGGTTTAGGGATCACAATAGATTCAGAGAGAATAAGGGCTGAAAGAGTCCCCAAGACAGTATATAAAGCATGCAGTCGTGGACAGACCAGCAAGAATGCATTCCTCTCGCTTGCAGGCAGGTGTGAGAAGGTGTTAATTCTTTCTGTAAACAGGTTTATTATGATAACAAGATGTCCAAGCATACACAGTGACTGATACAAATTCCCCTTTGTGTGACTGTGGGTTGGTTTTCAAAAACATCTTCCTCATGCCCGTAAGGAGACCATATCCCCAGGAGATGTGTGTTCTTGGACCAGTGTTTGCATTTCTAGGACGTTTTTCTATTCCCACAACTCCCTCAGGGAGCACAGATGTGATCTGCTGGGATCCACACAGCCTAGAGTGTTAGAGGCACCAGTCCTGTGAAGAAAAAAACAAACGGCCCCTCTCAGAGGTTTCATTCATCCTGCTCCAAATGCCTGTGAATGTGCAAGCAGATTTGAGGGAAGGGCTGTTGTTTTCCTTTGAGTGCACCCAGAGAGGCTGTTGATAAACATTGGCAGCTACTCCCCAGGTCCGAGCCAGCAAACAGTCTGTACCTGTGGTCATGATGCATCAAACCTTTGGGGTTTGAAGGTAAAAGCTTACAGGAAAGCACGGCACCATTTCCCCGGTGCTTGAGAAGGCAGGGTGGCTTCCAAAGAGATGAAAATGGGCAGGATCAATGCAACACTTAAAAGCCTGGGAGGTTTTAGGGTTCCATTTCTTGTTGCTTTGGGTTTGCATCACATAATGTATTGTAATGCAAGGAGTAGATGGGAACAAACATGACGTGCTTAGTGTCTCACAGCAGTCCTGAGTTGCTTAACCCTGGAAGACGACACGTATGGTTACACAAAACCCATAGAGACAAAATCTACTGAGCAGGTTGAGATGCTCTTACCCTGACAGGTATTGGTGACACCTCCTCTCCACGGACGAATGAGTGGAAGTGGCTGTGTCATCGCTCCTCAACCATTTTGATGTAAAGTCATCTCTGCTGGCTTTTGAAGATGCTTCAAGTCACGTGGGCAGACTTTGCCTTGAGGAGTTAATGAACCTTCACAAGATCCTCCTGGCGAACTTGGCAGGTTTGATTTCATTTTGATCTCAAAAAGCTTCAGTGCCCAGGACAGCACAGCATGTGGTCAGGCACACAGAGCCTCTTTGATCTGGCCTGGTTAAATCAACTCAATGCCAGTTGGAAAAAGGTCCTGTAAGACAAGAGGAAGCACATCCCAGAGCAAAGGAGTAGAAATCTTCTACTCTGGTTCAGATATGCCAGGTAGAAAGTTATTTTCCCTAAAGTTAGATTTTTTACATTGAGCTTCTAATCTCAGCCAGCCCTTTGTTGTCAATGGAGATGCTTCTGGAGGCAGATAAATCTCAATATTTATTCAAATCTACCAAACCTATATTCAGGACACCTAATTTGAGTTACTTTTAGTGCAGAACCCAGAAAGTCCCTGAAGAATGATCATGGGAACTTTGTCTCACATGGTTCTCATCTATGATGTTTTCCTGACTGTAGGTGATGTGCAACTGCTGCCACTCCCATATATTTGCAGTTTGTGCAAAATCTTTCTCCTTAATGAAAGGTCTCTAGATATAAGACTTAGTGGCACTTAATGTCTACTGTATGTTAAAATACAGTATTTTTAAGTCATAAAGTTAAACAGTAATGCAAAAAAAAAAAAAAAAGAAAATGTGTTCTTTATTACACTGATCTAGGTGTTGGTTTTAGGACAACTATCTCATCAACTTGAGAATAATCTATATCATTTTGCTTGTAATCTTCGATTTCTTTGTTGTACTGAATGGCCAGACTCTTGACAAGGAAGAGAAAAATGCAGTTATTAGTGCTTCATAACAAAATCTCTAAATTCAGTGTAAAGCAGGAGGACGTAATTTATTTGTTCACTGCTGTGTATATAGCCTGGAAGAAACTTTCTAAACCTAGAAACCCAGATTCTAAAACTAACAAAAATTCATCATTCTAAACCAAAAACCTATTCAGAAAAATACTAGAGAAAAAGAATCTTATTACTGGGGCAAAAGTCTTTACTAGCAATATCCAAGATATGCAAAATTGAGAGCCATGTCTTACCTTACAGGGACATGACAGAGCAAAGGGAGGAAGAAGTCTCTGAGGTGTTTCTGGTGGCAAAGCAGGTTAAAGAGCACTTGAAAAGCTGTCTGTCACTTCTGGTCTCTTCCACAGAGAATGCAGCTGGGTAGTTTTGCCATGTCAAATGTGTAATCCAGCAAACTTTTCTCTCTGCAAGTCAGGTAGTAGAGCTCAGACTGTGCCACCTACCTTATCTCTCATGCAGGTATGGAACGATCTTCAGAAACGTGCTGTCCGTGGGCCCTGCAGACCAAGCTTTGTGTGTTGCTGGAAGTGTTTGAGTTCAAGCCTTTAATCTCTTTGGGAATTTGCTGAAATGCACAAACATGCCTCCATCTCTTTGAACTGGCACTAAAAAAATAAATAATTAAACTGTTGGCAGTAAGGCACAGCCTGAAGGGAAACACAAATGGGCAAAGGCACTTCTTAAGAGTCATAGCGGTGGAAAACAGGCTCAGGTCCCTTTTGCTTTGCTGCGGCTAATCTATGCTAATTTATTTTAAGGAAGTTGGAATTTGCCAGCCTTTAGGTTGAGACCAGATGCAGAGTTATTTCATGGAGGGGTATGCATGCTCCTAATTGCGCCCTCAACAAGTTTGTGGATGACACCAAGTGGAGTGCTGCGGTTTGACGTGCCTGACGGAAGGGGTTCCCTCCAGAGTGACCTGAACAAGCTTGAGAAGTGGGCCCATGTGAACCTCATGAGCTTCAACAAGGCCAAGTACAGGGTCCTGCACCTGGATCGGGGCAATCCCTAGTGTTAATACAGGCTGGGGGATGAAGGGATGGAGAGCAGCTCCACTGAAAAGGACTTGGGGGTATTGGTGGATGAAAAGCTGGGCAAGATCCAGCAATGTGCATTTGCAGCCCAGAAACCCCCTGCATCCTGGGCTGCATCCCCAGCAGCGTGGCCAGCAGGGTGAGGGGGGATTCTGCCCCTCTGCTCCGCGAGAGCCCCCTGTAGTGCTGCCTCCAGCTCTGGGGCCACCAACAGCAAAAGGACATGGGCTTGTTGGAGCGGGGCTAGAGGAGGCCACGGAGATGCTGTGAGGGCTGGAACCCCTCTGATGTGAGGACAGGCTGAAAGAGTTGGGGGGCTTCAGCCTGGAGAAGAGAAGGCTCCAGGGAGATCTTATTTTGGCCTTTCAGTACTTAAACGGAGCTTATAAGAATGATGGGAACAAACATTTTAGCAGGACCTATTGCAATAGGACAAGGGGTAGTGGCTTTAAACTAAATGAGGGTAGACTTAGACTAGATCTAAGGAAGAAATCTTTTACAGTGAGGATGGTAGAACACTGGCCCAGGTTGCCCAGAGAGGTGGTAGGTGCTCCATCCCTGGATACATTCAAGGTCAGGTTGGACAGTGCACTGAGCAACCTGACCTAGTTGATGTCCGTGCTCATTGCAGGTGAGTTGGACTAGATGACCTTTAAAGATCTCTTCCAACCTCAATTATTCTATGATTCTATGATTCTGTACTGACTACAAGGAGCCATCTGCTTACAGGTGACATGGTGCTATCCATTGCATGTGCCCAGGGAGACACATCAGGAACCCACCTTAAAGACCTTAAGCTTCAGAGATGGTACAGATAGAGACCTAGGAACCCTTCTTGTCCTGTTCCTGTTCAGGTGAGAGCCAGCTCTAGTCCATGCTTGTTCTTCCTTCTGAAAGCGGGGACTAACAGCATGCACTGTGGGCAGTGGTGGTCTGCAGACCAGATACTGGAACACCAGTCCTGGACTTCCCGTTCAGGCCACACACCAGGTCGGAGACAGTAAAGATGATCCAATTGTTTTATCTGTATCATTATAGTCTCCACTCCAGTAATAGGCTGTCATTCTGTCTGGCACCAAAATCAATCAATCTGGCATGCTTAATCAAAAAGCTGATATGTTAAAGCTATATCTAATTTACAGCTTGACCACATCTTTCATTTGAAGATGATTCCTGAGTCCTTGCCTAATACTTAAAGCTCTTTCTGTAACAACTATGTCTCTCTCTCTACCTGTTTACCTTATTTTCTAGCTATCTAGTTTAAGTATTATCCTTTTCTATATTTAATGCTCAGGCAAGAAAAAAATAAGTTAATTCAAAACGGACAGAGCTTTTCACACTATTTCCATCCCTGTATTACAGTAAGACTATATCCTGTGAGAGAACACAATTCACATATATTTTTATAATCCTAGTGGTTTTGAAAACAAAATAATGAGGCGTTACAAGCCAATTCAAGATTATTCCAAAGGACCATACAAACCCTGAAGTCTTTCTGAAGTAGAGAGAGATCCCTTTGTGACCGTCATTCTTTGTGGGCTCATGAAAAGCATAGGAAAAACACTGACTCAAAATACATGTAGAATGCATCATGTTTAAAACATACCTGAGTCCCCTATGCAAGAATAACTGAATGAGAAAAGTCTCTGCTTTGCATCATAGGAGATGATAGAACATGTAATAATAACAGACCATTGCTCTCCAGAAGGAAAAGGTTCTTTACAGGAGCAGCCCGTCAGGATGGGTGTAAATTCGGCTGCTAAGGTCAGTGGAATAGCTCCAGCACAAATAAAATCCGAATATCACTGTGTCAGCCTAACTTTTTGTTTGCACAGAGTCATGTTTTGCTCAGTGCTGTTGATGTCAGTGGAATGAGCCATGATATAAGCCAAAGCGAGTGAGATCAGAAGCAAAAAGCAAGGCAAAAACAAATATTTGAGTCAGTTCAGGACAACCTGCCTCATTTCTGATATCATTTAGCCCACAAACACAGTGCTGTAAAATTGTTGTTCAGTTGGTGATATATATCTATGCACATAGAGTAAACTCTCAAGTTTTCATATCTTTGTTGTATTCTGGGAATGCAAAACGAATTTTCAGCTAGAGATGCAGAAGTAATAAAAGCTGTGAGAATTCATGGAAAGGCCAAGAGTCAATTTCAAAACCTCATTACTTCAGCTCCTGTCAGTCCTTCAGGGGAGTCTGCAGCCAGGGTTCTCACCTCACCTACTCACAAAACATAATTTAAGTATGAAAATTAGATGGTTTTGGTGAAATGTCTAAGTGTGTCCATAAACCCGCATACTGTACTGTAAATTATATGCTTTCCTGCTCTCTCTCTGAGTGCATTTATCATAAGTTTTTCCCATGGGAGTGTTGCATGCCCATGGGACACCAAGTCACATCAGCATGGGGGGTGGCAGAAGGAGATGTGGTGGGAGAGACCCCCAGCGATGGGGAGGTTTCCTGGGCAGGTTGCTCTCAATGTGGCCACAACTTCTCTCCCACCCTGCGACTTCACACATCAAATGCACCTGGATGGTGACCTGAAAACCTGTGCCCGCCATATCTGAATGTGAAACTGGAGCTGCATTTGGAAACAGGCCATGGAAAGAGGGGGATAGAAAGGTTCCTTTGCTGGAGCACTCCTGTTTTGGGAGCCAGCACCTGGATTGCTGTAACTCAGTTTCAGGCGAAGCAAACAAATGCTGGGAAGAACAAGGAGGAGATAAGCTTAGCAGCCCTCCAAAAGGCAGTATATCTAAATTTAAGATTCCTGCAAATAGAAGGAGACAACAACCTGGAAATGGATAAGGAAGGAGCCCTTGGGAGCAATGTATATAGATCTTTAACCTCTGCATTTGTAAATGGGAAAGGCTTTTAGCTAGCATGAGAAAATGGAACAAAGGAGAAAATCTGGCCATAGTTGTTGACAGCAGTACCATAGAAGTTGGGGATAGGAATGGACCAGGGCAGGGAGTGGACCTAGACCAGGGCAAAATGGGTACAAAATCACATTATTCCTATTGCCTCACACTCCTGATCCAGTAAGATTTTACACCAGTGATTTATCAAAATAAATCCTTACTTAGCATGTTGATCACTTGAAAGAAAGGTCCAGCATCTTGGCCTGTTTTATAAGTACCTTCAAGAAGCACTATAAACCCATGCATATCGGGTAACTAAATGTTTCCTTCAGCTTCCCAGCTTCCTCCTAATCATCATACCAGGCAACTGTTCTTCATCAGTCCTGTTTCTCATGGCCAGCTCCAGTAATGTGGTGACCTTGGAAGTTTGCTTTCACTGCATCACACTCCTAAAATTTCATTAAAGTATCTCCATGGTTCCCTCTGCCAAAAATGCTTCACCTGGCTTGCTATACATGATCTCCCATTTGTGAATCTAGAGCTGTTCTCTTTAATTTAATCAAAACTTACCTTTTTTTTTTTTCTCCCCCTCATCTGTCCTTCATCCTTGTTCCCTAGAATCTTTCCCTTTGGCAATGTCAATCTTTACAGGCCTGTAGTTTTGCTCTGCTGTTCCCTACAGCATTTTTCTTTGGCAGGTGTTGTGTACACATCACTTCTGTCCACTGTTAATTTTCCATTTTCTAAGGAAGCATCTGATGCACCGTCTTTCTAGTTCTAGCAGCTCCCTTAGCTCTTTTGACACTTTGCTTGGAGTTTGGAGATTTGACCATCTGGTCTTTTTAATCCTAAATTCTGAACATTTGCTGCTCTTGACCAGCTCTTTGGCAAGATCCCTTTCACAGATTTATGCCTTTAGAAAATTATCAGTTTTCCTTTTTCAGGTCTACTCCCTTCTGTTCATGGGAAATTTATGTCACTTAAGATCTATAATACCATGGTGTGGGAGATTTGAGAACAGATAGCACTGTGGATCAGGCACCATCCAAATTGCTCTTGTCCCTCAGGATGAAATGATCATAAGTGTATCCATGGACTTGAAAAAAATCTTTAATATTTCTACTGACTTTGATAGCATCCTAATATAAGGTTTAGATGGAATACAACTATTATCACATGACAAAGGGAAAACTGCTAGAGAGATGGATAGGAGCTGCTCCCCCTTAGTTATCAGAGGTATCAGTGAGAGAAGGGTGAAAGATCCACCTTATCTTTTGTGTCTAGAAGTTAGATGTCCAAGTCTGTCCATAACCCACTACAACCTGTTCCCTCTTAGCATGAAAAAGGCACTGATGATATGTTGGATGAACCGGTCCCTGAAGGTTCCTTCTTATTTCTGTTTCCAGAAGCAGCCTTCGACGATGAGCTTAAGCTTAAAGGACTGAAGGTTTTGTGTCCAGTGTTTTGTGAGATAACTCAGCCCACAACTGCTCCTTCTAACACTGACATTTAGGTTCCCTGAGTTTACATGGGTGCAAGAGGAACCTGAGATCCCACCATAGATCTCTCAGGATTAGAGCTGTCAGTGGCTTATGAGTGAACTTTCACTTCCTTCCTATTTTTACATGACCTTGTTTAGGTCATGCCACCAAATTTTGCTGTGGGCATGGATTTCAAACAGGTCTAGAAAGTAAAACAAACTTCAGCCAAAGCCATAATTTCTGGTCAAAGCCCACCTCCACCTCTTCCAAATGCAGCACCGTGCTAAGAAAAGGGCTTGTGAGGCTCAGAGATGTTTCTGATCGCTCTAATCCCAGGTTTTGGTTTGTAGAGAAACCATTAATTTCTCCAGAGAAACTTTCACAAATTTGCATGTGAGTAATTTTTTGGCACCTCTGAGGCAATCTCCTTGTCATGCACTTCCTCTGCTCTCTACATTCACTTGCTTTTAATATATTAATTTCACCCTGGGCCCTTTCCAACAATAGCATCTCACAAAATATTGGGTATCCTGTCTTCAGAGAATTAATCTCTACATCTTCTCATTCCTTCATAATGGTCTTTATTCTTCTGTTTCCCAGCCTTCTCAAGAGTACTATCATTGACTGTGCCACATTTTGTCCAATATTCTCATATCTTACACAAAGAAATGAAAATCCTCGGGTCCAGCCTCGTCAGCGTGACACATCTAAACATGTCTCATGTGCATGTTGTAATGGGTTTGTTCTTGACTCTCAGAATACATTAAACCCTTTTTAGTGGTTTGAAAGCTCTGCAGAACATATCTCTGATGAAACAAAGCGGCAGCCAAAGTTACAAAAGCAGACAGTCTGCCCTTATAGTTTGGGGGTTTGTTTTTCTTCCATGAAACATTTGCCAAAGTCATCATAGGTGGCTTTCTTAGAAGAGGAAGCTGAGGAGTAGTAAGCATGTGTTTTTTGTCCTCATGTCAACTGGTTGAGCTTCTGAAGCCATAAATATGTAAACAAATCCCAAGCCTGTATGATACAGCTGAGATCTGACTAGCCTCATGCTAGCTCAAACATTATTTGTTTGGTTTGATGCATTTTTACTCTGTACCCTCCACCCTCCTCAGCCACAGAAAAACATTGCTAAATAAATATTGACACGTACAGAAAGATGTTTAGGGAATATAGAACTGGGACACATGATGAGAGAGATGTTTTCTGACTCTGAAACCTTATTCTTAGCAGGCCAAAATCTTTGGTGACCTTGAAGTACAAATCTGAATCCTACCCCTTTCACACAGCTGCTGACAAAGGAGCTTTGAAGGCACAGCCCAGGCACAGAAAGCCTTCACATGCAGCTGATGGCAGTGCTGGCACTATCAAAGTATCCACCTGTTTCATATTTTAATGGCCTCTACTTCATTTAATAATCTGTACTCCAGAAGGCATGTACCATTAAAAAACATTTTTCCAGAGAAAAGTCTTGTTTCCAATGACAGTGTTCTGCAGTTTGTGATTCGATATTCAAAGAGAGGACATTTTGCTGGGCGTTTTGCAGGTGTAGGATGAGAGAGAGCTCTAAGCTGCAGGCATGTCTCATTCAGAGGTAGGGAATGATTAGCAGTCACTGAAGGACGTGGGGAGAGAACCCATCCTCTCAATGCTGAGACACAGACAGTCCTTGAAACTCATCTCTTCCTAAATCAGACTTAGTCATAGGTGGGATTTCCAGGAGATATCTGTTCCTTTCCATTGGTGATGAAGAGAGACAACAGTGATCAGCTTAGACTTTTATATTTAACTCACAGCCATCTCAAGATTCAACACCAGATTAAGACACCTAAATATAGGTGTCTGCACATAACCTATGAATCCAAGGTCTTTTTATAGACAGTGAAGATCCAAGACTTTATTCAGTAGCTAACAAATAGCTATTTAGTACAAATTCAGGTGTCCTAGAACATCCAAGGCACTTACGTGGGACTGACAGACATGATTCAGGTCCTATGGGAGACACAGCCTTTCAGGAGCAGCAGTTGGAAAACAAATGTGATTTTCTGGGGAATGCCATGGAGACTATGCCTCTGGAGAGCTATAGGTGAGCAACTCCATCCACCTCAGCAGAGGTACAGCCCTTGGAGCCTGGGGGACCAAATTCATGAACGCAAACTCTCTGTGTGTTCATGGCTATCTCCAAGGTTCTCAAATTGGCACTGTTACCATTGGGACCACTGGCACCATCAATGGATGTGGCTATGCTGCTTCTGGAGAATGGGTTTCCACACGGCCAACTGGCTTCACATGGCTGGAGTGTCCTCTCTCATGAGCACAGGATCCTTTATCCAAGCATGCCTGGCACAGCAGCGTGTCCAGGGCTGTGCCACAGAGGGGTCTGTGGCCATCGATGTGAGACATATGGGTACGACGCAGAGAAGATGGAGCACATGTTCTGCTTCCAGCATGGGGTAGCTTGGGCTGCCAGAAAAATGCTTACTTCAGCTACCTGAAAATCAAGATCTGAGGCTTTCAGCTCTTGGGGATCCATTTCACAGCTTACACGGACATTTAGCCTTGTTCTCCTTCTGGCAATGGGCAGGTTTGGGAGTGCGGGATTTGTAGGTGGGGATATTTTTTAATCCAACCCACAAAGCCTTTGTACAAGAGCAGGTTTTTTGCACTCTCTGCTCAGCCATAGCAGCAATAAACACAGCAAAAGGGCTTGGACACAGGCAGCATTATGGAGTTGCTATTTACGGAGCAGATGGAGTTTGAGTTTCTGAGCAGACGAAAGCCCTTTTGTGCCCGGTGCTGCCCCCGTTGATGGTACAGAGTCCCTAATCCAGAAAGTGATGGCTTCCCTGGATATTTTTAATACCAGTTCATTTAAACAAACATATATCCACATGGAGGGATGTGAAGGTTTAAGTGATTAGAATCTACTGAATAGTCATGAAAGCTATATCCAGACACAGCAGCTCCTCAGAGCACAAATTGCATGAATATATATGAAGTGACTTATTTAAAAACACTAGCCTTTAGTGCTGCTTTCAGTTTCTTTCCCTTCATTTCATGCAGAAATAGAAGTGGAGTTTTAAAGTGCAAATCTATTCTCTTTCATGCTGCCATAAATCAAGAATAGCTAAAACAAAAAAAAGTCAAAGTCCAGCCCTCAGGTTGTGACTCACCTGGATTCTGCTGCAAAGTATAAAAGGAAGTGTGAGAATAAGAGGGTTCCTTTTGTGGAAAAAAAAAAAAAAAAGAAGCAGAACCCTAGAATTTAAGAATCAGATTGTTAAAATTACTCAATGCTCACAGTTCACAATGAAAACGGAGTGCTCCGTTTCTAAGAGGAATTGGGCAACATTTTTTTAGGGAAACTTGTTTCTGTCCCTTAAAATATCCTGTACCGATTTCCAATCAAAGGAAAACATAAAATAGCAGGAAAGTGATGTAAAATCTTTTGTTTCAAGATGAATAGTATGCTTCATTCTGATAAAACCTGAGTGAGATGAGTCATTTTGGATGTGCTCATAACCTGAAACGCATGACTTGTTTTCACCTTTCAGTTAACTGATTTTTTAATGTTTTTTAAAAATCTCTTGTCATTTCACTTGAGGAATAGATGATTTCTTTGATTATTTCATAAATGAGAGCTCTAGATCGATCCTCCTTTGGTAATTAGCTTACTCACTGGCTCTGATGGTGCAAGTGATGATTTCTTGCAGAAAAGCCCCATTTTCTTGCAGTCTATGGGTGGAAGTGGCACCAAAGCCACATTTTCCTGCAAGAGGGTGATTCACAGGCAGGGACAGGGTGGATCCATGTGGCAAATCTCCTTCTTGACCTGCCGTCACCCTTTGCATAGAAAACTCTGTGTGATAGCTTTGTGGGATGCACAAACATCTGCCTGGGATCCTGCCGAAACCACCAAACACATTTTCTAGCGGCAGCTTCAGCAGGGTATGAAATCTGGTCCCTGGGGAGGGAAAAGAGAGCACGGACCAATCCCCCTTCTTGCCACAGCTATTTGGAAAATGTTTAATGGGTATTAATTTTTCCAACAGGGAAATTGCCGTGGTTGCTGTGGGTTGTGGTGGGAATATATATACACATACACACACACAAACACACACATATATATTTATATATTTATAGGTATTTAAGTTAACATCTTTAAAGAGCACCTTGACTAGGAGTATAATAGGGGCTTGAGAAACTGGACTCAGCAAAGGGAAGGAGCACACGTAAAGTCTCTGGTCTCTGGACATATATCCAAGGATATGTGGGTGTCTGGGGCAAAGGTGTAGAGATTACCTGTTCTAGATGGGGAAATGAGGATGGGAGAAAAGCAGAGCTGGGATTTTCCAGGAAATGATTCCTTGGGAAAATGCCTGTTAGGTGCAATTCAAGGTTTTTGGCAGAATGGTCTGTTTTAATCAGTATTTTCACCATTATTTCAGGTATAAAAGTGAAAAAAACCCTCTTGAACCAGCTAGCTTGGACACTTTAAAAAATATAAAGGTATCCAGATTCACCTTGTGTTTGGAAGCTGTTTCTGAAAATTAAAATTAGTTAAATGAAGTATTCTGAATCACGGTTTGTGTATATTTGTATATGTTTATAAATACAGCTTTGCCTGATTTTTTCCACATATTTCTTAAAAGTCTGGTTTAGACAACTTGTTGTTTTTCTTTATTTCTGTCCTGGATTAGAAGTATTCCAATGCATTGATATTTTTCCAACATAAAGAAAAAGAAGTAAGTACTTCTGGCCTAATCCTAGTAATGGACTTCTCCTCTCTTTTAGTAGAAAAGGAGCAGGACTAATGAATGAGTGTCCTGGGAGCCCCCTGATCCAGCACCATCCCCCTGCACCCTGGCCAGGAACAGCAAGAGGAGCTGGGGAACGGGCACCTCCCAGGAAAAAGATGTCACAGGGACGGATTTGCTGGGATGCTCCCTTTGGCAGCTCTTTCTGGCCTTGACATGGTGTGGAGAGCAGATAATTTTTTCCACAGTTTGACCTCTCTAGTCCCACCTGCTCCCCCTCGTAGCAGTCACTGCCCATATCAGGCTGGGCATACCTGGGGTTGTCTTCTCATCCACAGAAAAGGGCTGTTTCCCCGACAATTTGCACTAGCAGTAATAGAGTCTGGGATGCTCTTGCACAAAAATTTGAAGTGGAATTTAAAAAAGAAAAAAAAGATCTCTACAGCACCCGTTGCCAGATCTCTTCATCACCTCATGGAAGTTTCAAGCCTGAAACCTCTGCAAAATAGCCCGAAATTGGGAAACAGAGGTGTAGAGGGAACTAGACACTCCTCACCCATTCAGAGACCTGAGAAATCAGTCAGGTTTTGAGAAAGACCATCATGGCCAGACCCATTGTGCTTCTGGATGAGGGTCATCTCTGCTACAGGGGCAGAATCAGAGTAAATCATAATCAGTAGGATTTTCTGAATTATTCCCATCCTCAAAACATTTTTCTCCCTTTCCATTGCAAGAGAAGAAACATCCAGTCACTGCTCTGGCAGAGAAGAAAAAAAAAAAAAAAGAAAAAAAATGAATGAAAAGCCTTGAAAGCCAGCACACAAACATGCCTTATAAGGGTGTCTTTATTTAAGCGGATGGGGTAAGGGAGCTGGAATCACTTTTTGAGGATGAAGAATTCACGGGGGAGGCTGCCATGAAGTCTCACAACGGCCCCCAGCACAACGCCGGGGTCTATGTTACCCAACCCGCCGGAGCGCCAAGGAAAAAAAATAGCTGTTTTTAAAAAGGTGTGCAGTGGGATTTATGGCATTCCAGCATTTAGTCTGGTATGAAACAGATCTTGTTTTTTTACAGTTATAGTTACAAAGAGGAGGGCTGTAGGCTGAGAGTGACAGACGTGCCGTGTTCATGAAAATTGTTGAAAGATACTTTCATTTCTAGGGAAAAAAATCATGAACCAATTGTTGAACTTACCAATTGAGTACTAAAAAGTGGTTTGTCATTGCAGGGATGCCCGAGTGCAGAAAGCATTCCCAAGGACGCTGCTTCAACCTGTTGGTTTTACATTCAGGCACTGCGATACCATTTAACAGTCAGTCAGTTGTGCCACAGTAAATGTCCTCGTTTAATAGGATTAAAAGCAACAGTCAGAATTTGTCTATTGAAGAGGAGGAAGAGGAAGAGGAGGAGAAAAAAATATAAAATGCTAAAAAAAATGTAAAGAAACCTTAGCTTTTGCATTACCCTGGATCTTGGTTACAGCTTGTCGCAAATGCTCCGTCACAACTGTTTTTGAAAGGAAAGTCGCTTTTTAATTAAATATATATATATTTTCCTGCAGATCTTCTGCTTGCCTGGGAAAGGCTCGATTTTTTTTCATCCAAACAAAATGTACATGGATTCTGCAGCTGAATCTGTATGTTCTTTGAATCACCTACATGCAAATCCCAAGATCTATACCCCACTGTCTTTTAAGAAAAAGAATTGTGAGGCATTGCAGGAATTTTACTCAAAGAAGATACCCAATAAAGAGAATGAAAGTATGAAGTACGCAAGAGAGTCTTGCTGGCATTTTCCAAACCCAATATTTATATCTTGCACCCCCCTCGTCCCTCACAAAAATAATAATTAGGGTTTATTTCTTTCTGCAAACAATATATTTCCGCGGATTTTCCCCTATTTCCTTCTAAGTATTCCACTAGGGTCAAAAAAATAAATAAATAAACCATGACTGGTTGTCTGGGGACATCCAGGCCAAGGTTCCAACAGTTCTGTACCGTACCTGATAAAGTTTTTGCTCATATATTTATAATTTTGGCTTGGACAGAAGCATGCACACCCCTTCAATCCCCCACTTCATTTATATACAAACCCCCATTATATAGCTGTACCTGAGGCACTTAGAGGAGTTTCTTCTCCTTTCATCTTGGTTTTTAATTCTCAGTGGCACCTGTGTTGGGAACAGCCTGACTCTGAGCCGTTCTCTGCTTTTCTCTCCAGTGACTGCCTGAGATCTCGTCCATCCTTTCCAAACACATGTGGGGTGGAAGAAGGCTCTGAAGACCTGTGTGGAGGGTTGCCAGGACAAGCCCTAGCAGGACAGCTGAAAACCTTACCAAACTAAACTGATTTTTGAGTATGGTAAGAGATAGAAGTAGAAAAAAGTAGAAAACAAGACCATGATCTGATTTTTTCACTTGAATCTTTGATTTCCTCGATCTCGAAAGAAGAGCATCTCTTCTCTCTCACACATGACAGCTTGCTCACCCACACAATGTCTGGTCTCCAGGGCCTGACTGAGGCACATAGAACATGGACAGCATCTTGGCAGTGCCTCCGGGCAGGAGGTTTATTTAGAGTTAATGGAAATCAGCACCCCAAACACTCTGATTTTCATTTACACTGAAAAGCTTGTTTGCATCACTCTACAAACCCTCCACAGGAATAAATACGCAAAGTCAGAAACAACCTACAGTTCAGTGCCTCTCCTTCATCAATTGCTGGACATTCTGGATCTTCACTGAAAGGGTTGTCAAACATTGGAACAGGCTGCCCAGGGAAGTGGTGGAGTCATCCTCCCTGGAGGTATTTAAAAGACACGTAGGCATGATGCTGAGGAACATGGTTTGGTGGTAACCTGGCAGTGCTGGGTTAACGATTGGACTCAATGATCTGAAAGGTCTATTCCAATCATAATGATTCTATGATTCAGTGATTCTATGATTCTGCAGTGAGCAGTTTGGTGCAGGGAGTTTCTTTGCAGCACTTACCATTGCACACTGCTGGCCCATGACTGGGTCCACCATTCCTGCTGCTGGAGCTCCTAATTTCTAAATCCCCCTGTGGTTTCAGGCTAGTGCAATTAGCTCAGAAATATTTCCTGAATGGGACAATGCATGGATCAGAGAAGAGTTTGTTTTGGCTTGTGCTGCCAGTTTCACAGTGTCCAGTGCACTCGTCATGAGCAGCACCGCAGCTGCTTGTGCTGCAGACCCAAATTCTGGGCTGAAAATTGGCACTGGCACAGAGGAATGACAGTGATTCTTACTGGTTGCTTCCTGGAGATGCGAAAATGAGTAAAAGAGCAGGAGAGATGAAGCCAGATTGAGAGATGACAGGGAACAGAAGGTGAGGAAGGAGCCTTGGTGGCGTTGGTTGGCTCGTTACCTTCGCAGCTAAAGAAACTTTTGAGCTGAAGCTCTGCACCTCTCCTCCGTGGCCTGGATTTTGGGAGGCAGACTCTGCCTGGAGCCACAGTGGTGCAAATGGGATGTGACTCCCTCAAAAACAGCAGGATGGACTCATCCATACAGCAACGTAAGGCTGGGCTGAATCTATATTGTTATAATGAAAACACAACCACAGTTTGGTCCCAGATGCTCTCTACCAGAGACATAGGAACTCTATATGCAGTCTTCCTAAACTTCCCGGTGCCCTGATGCAACTGGTTATGAAAATGAAGTGTGTCTGGCACAGCTGGAGTTGGAGAGCTAAATTATCATCTGGTAAATACCAGATGCCTTGAAAGCAGCCAGGTTTCTGCTCTGCTGTAGAACACAGAAAAGAGCCTGTGCTTCACCTTAAGCTGCCTCCCCCATCTCCCACCACTCAGCCTCACTATAAACTCCCGAAATCCCAGTGTAGCTCATGTAATCACAGCATAGTCTGTAGAAAGGTGTTTGTTCACATTAAATCTTTTAAAAATAGTGGTGACAAAGGAATATGCATCAAACAAGGCAAGTCTTAATCGACCTAACCAAACCACTTGCTAAATTCCTTAGCAGTTGTAGCACTGTAGGTATAATAGAAATAAGTGTATAATGTTTACTCTAATGTAAGAAAATGAATATAGTGGAGTAATGAAAGCCATTAATCCTGTATTATACTAACTAGTAAATTTAGAGTGTGTGGAGAGGAGAAAATATGCTATTTTAGCAGTGAGTGTCCTTATGAGATATTAGTGAAGTGAAGCTGTGATGAACCAAGCATTTTTTACATATTTGTGAATTCTGAAAGTGATGCATTAGGTGGTCTTCATGTTGCTGTCAAGGTCAAAGTGATACGAATATAATCTGAACCAGTAGAATGAGGTCTCACTAAGTGTATCATAGGGGATGCAAGACTGCATAGGTAATAAATTAGTATGTAAATCAGGGTAGTTTTAGGAGATAAAAGGGCATATTCGAGGGGTGTACTTCAGGGGCTGTTCTCCCAAGATAAGGTCACCAAGAACCGCCACGGTCCTCTTGCTGTCAAATCAGCGTGTAACAGAAGTTACTGAAGATTTTGCTGTTAGAATACTTATGTGCTCCAGAGTACAGCAGGTACTGAACTTATGTCCTGTCTGCCCTTTCTTTATTGCTTTTATTCCAACAGATCTAATAATTTTCATGGGACTACTGAGAAAAAGTGGTATTTAACCAGCCTGTGTTTTCTGCCAGCCAACAGTGGAATAGGTTATACTCCAGAATGGGACCAAGCGCTCTTATTTGGGGAATTACATGAAGTCCCATTTCTTCAGTCAAAAAATTGCTGTAAGAATAAAAATAAAGAACCCCACCCCTCTTCCTAAACAAAGAACCTGGCTTATTGCATCTCCTTTGTTTGGCTTTCCCGCACAATGTGTTGTCTGCAAATGGAAGTCCAAACTGGCTTCGGTGATGAGATTTCCAGCTTTGCGCAATCAAAAGACATGAATCTCATTTGCAGGCTGTCAGCTACAAAGCCCAAACCTTTTCAAGCACTACACAACAGAGCTAACAAGTGGAGGAGGACAAACTAGAAAAGGCAGTATTTTCGTGTGAAAAAGGAATCCCAAATACCTGGTTATATAGTGCAACGTAAGCCAACTCTCCCAGGGTAAGGAACCTACTTAGGACCGATCCCTAAAGCATTTAATCTTGCCTTTGATCATTTCTGTGTCTAGATACAGCTAGAACATAATAAAAAACTTCAAGATTAAGTTGAAAATGAATGACTAAAGAAACGAATGAAAGTTGGGGTTTTTTAATGAGAATTGGATGTGAGGTCTAACCTATAGCACTTGCTCCATCACTGGTAGAACATGAGCTCTCTACTACCGGGACACGTTGCCTCCTGGAAACATCCCCATCACTTCTGTGCCTTTCCCCAGAGCTTAGGTTTCTGCTAGGACTATCTGCATGACCTTTTTAAGAGCTAGTTAGGACAAGTGAAGCCCATTCTCTTCAGGTATAATTAATTCCTCCTCTAACGAAGGTGCCTCTGATCTTCTATAAAATCAAAACTTCTCCTTTATACTTTGTTTTCTTTTTCTCCAAGACATCTAGCAAGTGAGGAGAGGGAAAAAACAGCAATTCTGTAAAATATCAAGGATTTGGTACAGTAAGATTGATCTTTGATGCTTTATGTGGGGATTTCCTTTTTTGAATTCTATCTGCAACTGGGAAGCCTGACTGGAAACAAATCCTGTTTCTTTTTTCTTTGTATGGGAAAATGAGCTGTATTTATCTCCCAAGTTTTTAACAGGCTCATTTAGTTTTGGAGAAAGTTCAGGTTGTTTCTCTATATTGTTCTAAAAAAGTGCCAGACTTTAATTTTTTCATTTTAAAATCTAACACTGTGTAGCCAATATCATTGTTACCTTGGAGTAGGTTTCTCTGTTATTTCCCACAGCTGCAAAGAACATTACAGATATGAAATTGTTCTGGGCAGGAGCTGGGAAAGAAAAGCTGGCCAGGAATATAAATTACTTTTCCTTTCATTCATACTGAGTTTGCAGTTATTCTGGCATAAAACTAGAGTAAAACCACTCTAAGTAGGGGATTTACACCGTTGACTTCAGTGAGATCGCTTTGTTCCCAATCTTGGATCCAGTGGAGATAGAGTAACACCAATAAAAGCACCGCAAGGACACCAATAAAAAATAAGCAGAATCTGGCCCCTCTGAAGCACCTCATAGACAATTTGGAGCCCTAAGTCATGGCGATGTGCTGTGAGAAAGGTTAAGCCTGAGGCCAGCAAGGAGACCAAAGGCGGTAGTGTCTTCCTTGCTAGGAGCTGGTGCTCATGAGCCTGTGATGGTGGGAAACCGCTGCCCTGGGTGAGGCCAAAGCTCCTCTCTGAATACATATAATGTGGTTTTCTAATCCTTGCTCTGAGGTGCCAGTGGGACTTTCCAGGAGTGTCCTCTTTTTGGGTTTCGGAGAGCAGCTTCTAGTTGGGTGGCCCCTTGGGTATGAAGAGGTCAAGGCTTCCCCGCGCTCACACATTGGTTCTTTCAGTTGGCAGATGTGGAGCTCACAGAGCAGATGCTCCTCTGACTCATACAGGTGTAAATAAGGATTTCCTCCAAGGAAAGCTGGATGTTACACCTACCCGCCTTGTTGGAGCTGGTGGAGTCGCTGCTGATTCATGCTGGGAAAACTTGGCTCAATGACCCCGACCACTGGACCACACAGTCTACTCCTTTCCCCTCTCCATAATTCATGCACAGTAACACACTTGTAAGGATGATATATGCTTTCAGCAGATGTTCCCCACACCGATGTGATGAATACACATCCCGGGCATTGCACTACGGCACCAGTGCCAGAGAGAAATGCTCTGGTGGGCTCAGATCTCTAAGGGCTGATCCATACAGACAAGAAAAGCCCTTGCCTGGGGATCCTGAGGCACTGTCCCAAAATAGAGGCAGTCAAACACTGATGGCAGCAGGAGTTTCTGGGAGTTTTCTCTGATCTAAAGTGTAATAGTCCAAACCATGAAAAAAAAATATATCCCATTTAGACACGATGCAGCTGGTTTAGAGAAAAAAGCTTTTTCCCCACAGTAATTTTTATCCAAAATTTAAAGAGAAGTTTGCCAAACCTTTCTTTTCACATCATTCAGTGTATCCAGCAGGGAAGGGAACAGACATAACGGCTGGATTGTGATGCCAAGTGCTGGTTAAATCCGGACCCCTCCTCAGGTCCAAGGGGACGTATTGCCAGAACACAGTTCTTCTGAGGCACCTGGCCTGAACTGCAAAGACAGAAAAGAAAACTTGGAAATAAATGTAACATTTTGGATAGCTACCAGGATCAAAAGAAACTCCCAGCTGATAGGGTTCCTCTATAGCTGCGATCAAACATACGTAGCTGCTACCCACATAGTACTTTTAAAATCCACAGGAACAGCAAATGAATATGTAAAAAACATATTTTTTTGTGTGTCATAGAAATTTCCCATTGAGACCTATCACTAGGCCATCCAAACTGTATCCATATAAAATAGTTGAAGTTGTCAGTGAATTTAATAGAATCTCAGCACTTTTTTTCTACTGGGTTATATAAAACTCTGCTTAGATCATTTTTCTTGGAGTGTAGAAAGGAGAGGAAGTGCTTGCTTTGTATTTTGCTCTGTTCTTAGTCTGTATTGCTTGAGAAGAATGGCTCAGTAATTGCTAAATACTTTCAGCTATTTTTCTCCTCTTCCTTCACTGAAATCTTAAAAAATATCCAATCAACTCTATAGTTCAACAACTACATTGAGAAGCTATCACAGAAATTTCTTTTGTACATTTTAAAGAACCTTTGATCAAAATTTTAAAATTATTATACATTCCACTTATGGTGATGAAACTCCCTGTGATAATTACGGTTGGGGTTTTTAACCCAAGGTTTGTTCCATTGCAGTATGGCTCATATTTCTGTTTCTGCACCTCTTTTCTAGCTGAGATGTGAATCTAAGCTGAATGCCCACTTTGCCTGCCTCCAGCTGGAGTTTGTCTGAAGGGGATCAGTCCCAAGACTCATCACCAAATTATATTTTCTTCCATATTTGCATTCCTATTTCAGGTGAACACGCTAAAACATCATGGATAAAGCTACCAAAGTGGTGACTAAATACTCAAGAGAAGACCCTCAGAACTATTGACTCTGCTGAAAACCTTCCTTTTGGAGTAAAATTGCCCAAGTGCTGGGTCAGATAATTTTAGCCAAATTAATAGTTCTGCCAGTAGCAAAGTATCTTGCCTCTTGAAATTAGTTCCAGGATGGCCTTTATCTTTCTAATTGATGAGGAACCCAGTCAGCCTAGTCAGTGGTCTTCAGCCCAGGGAGAGGGGCACTTTTAGCCTTTTCACTAAAACTGAGTTTCTGTGCAGGGTTTTGCGGTGGGACGTTGATGTCAGAATTCCAGGATGACAGATGGGTGCAATGCAAGATGAGGGTCTTCTGCAAGGAGAACAAAGCAGGGTTCTTTGTGCAAACCACAGAGCTCCAACCACTCTATTCAAAAGCAATTCAAAATCCTATTCAAAGACCTCATTAACTCAGTGGGAGCCCGGTCTGACCAAGAATTTTAAGCTTAGACCCTTAATAAGGACAGTCACAAGGGGATGGAGACAGCAGGATATATTCCATTTTTTTCTAACCAGGATGAAATTAATCTCTATGCAGAAAATCAGCTTAAGGACTCTACCCTACTTAAATTCCTGCAAGGCCTCTGTAGTTCACTTGAGTAATCATTGATTGGATTCTTAAGAGATACAGAGAAGCTCTAGCTAATTACAGTACATCTGTGAATAACTGCATTTTCGGTCCTTAGGCAGTTCTGAAATTTAGAGGGAAAAAAAAAATCAACCTGAAATGAAAGTATTCAAAAATGTGGTATCTTGAAAAATAAGACTGTCAAAATCTGGTCAAGTGAAACATTTTGATTTGATTGCTACACTTTTTTTTTACCATATATAACACTGAAACATATTTTGAGGTCAAATGTTTTTTCAACATAAGAAGGTGAAACATTTCATTTTGAAAATGGCAAAACAAAATGTTCCCATTTCTGTATTATAATTTGTGGGTGGAGGATTTTAAAAAAAAACTCTGCAAAGTTTTAATACATTAATGTAGGCTTCTAGCTGACCCTCATCTGAGTTTTGGGGTTCAAAAGTTTGGCTCAGACTTCAACTTTCTGTACCCACAACACAGAGCCCTTTTCCTGGGCTAAAGCTACAGAAGAAGCATGTGCACAAAAAGGGTCTGTCTCTGTAGATGGTTAGAGTGGACATATATGGGGAAAATGGATTGTTCTCATTTTGGCAGAGAAGATGAATGTTTGTGTGATCTATGCACACAAACTGCAGCGATGTTTTAAGATCAATGGTACTGGGGACAGTCACAAGAAAAGACCATTTGCAACCCTGTAAGATTGATGCTTCCTTTCAGGAATGGGTGAAAAACACTGGAAAGATTTCTCTCTACTGTCTTAAAAGCGCTCTCAGCCTGACCCAAAGCCATCTGAGCCAACAAACTGATCAGCTGTACTACGGTGACATCAAGAGGCCACTGCTGTGCTGGAGACACAGCCGCTCTGCAAAGCTTATTGTCTCCCGGGAGCAAGAGGGAGATTGAAGAGAGCAGTAACTGGCTCAAGGACATCTCTGTGGTCAGGACACAGCTGAGATATGGCCGAGACATGCCAGGTCCCAACCCCGAGCTGCCCTGTACATGCTGCCTGCATCTGAGGCAGATTTTTGAGGCTACAAAACAAGCTGCAGAGCTGGGATGGGCTTTTGCTGAAAATGTCACCCAGAAACTGCAGTTTTCTGGGTACCCCAAAGGGTGGTTCATGACCTGCCGCTGGGGGATCCATCCGAGAGCTGCCTGCAAGGATGGGATTGGTGGGATGGATTGGAGTCAGGCATGCTGAGACCAGGCGAGGCAGAGCAGGGGTCTCCCAACCTCAGAAAAATGCCTTCACACGGGGCTTTCTGAGAAAACCAGGAGGGTGTTGTTTTTGCAAACTGCACAAAAGCCACCAAATTATTCTTCTCTTTATTTCCTGGGACATGAGAGTGGCGATAGTGCAAGGACCAACTGGCAAGGTCTCCTCCATCTCTGCTCCACTCCTGGCATACTAAAAATCCCCCCACCCCACTCTCCCCCTCTGCCATCTCTCCATCTCCTGAAGCTCTTTGCAGAGGGACGCTAGCTGCACCACGAAACATGCTCTTTAGTTGTGGGATTGTTAAATGTCTCATGGTGAAGCACAGTGGCCTTTGCCCTGGCATGCAGGAGAGGGTCTGGCTGTCGGTCCTGCTGATCCCAGCCTGGCACCAACTAAGATCCTCTTCTGCCATGGGACATCTAAGCGTTTTGACAGGGAAGTTCCTCCCACACGCAGGACCATGCTCCAGAGGGTCCAGCTTGGATTGAATGCTCAGTTTGTAGAACTGAGAGATAGCCCGGTGCCTCTCACTTCCATGTGTGGTTTTGGGGAAGGAATGGCTTGCATCACTTTCCTGCTAAGCAAAGGTTTGACCTTATGGCTAAATAGCAGAAATAATACCAAAGGCCAAGAATGTTGTAATTATTTACTGTGAGGTTCTTCATTTGAGGGGTAATTTAATTTTAATCATAGTGTTTGTCCAAGAAAATGATCCGAGGAGTCAAAATTGGGAAATCCCTTGCGATGGTGGCGTTCCCAAATGGAGCTGGGAGGCTCTCTGCAAGGCAATTTTGGGAACAGGCCACCGATCTCGAGGACAGCACTAGTCCAGCACCCCATCCCAGCAACACGCTGCTCCTGAGAGAGGCTTGTCCCTTCTCTCTGTCTCAAGAGTTTCCCTTGACAGCCTCTGTTGACTTTCAAAGGTCCATATTCTGCTGTAGACAACAGTCCCTCAGACTGCAAGTATGAGCAGTTAAATTTTACTAAGGTGCTCGTGTTTATCACAGCAAACGCCTCCTTCCAACCAAACCAGCAAAAGCCTCATGGTCCTAATTTGCCCTTCTTCCCTCCAACTCCTTCATCATCATGACTGACCCCTGGAAGCTCTCTGCTTTCCTGGGCTCAGTTTAGGTTTAATGGATTTCTCAGCGCCGAAGAGGCTTTGTTCTGCTGTGCAGATCGCCCGTGTTTTCCTACATTTCTCAGCTATTGTTGTTGGCCATGGCTGGTTTGCTAAGAAAACATATTCAGCATTTCTCTATCAGCTATGAGTGACTTTGGGTGGAAAGCTTGAGAGTGGGTGAAGGAGCAGAAGCAACCTCCATACAAGCTCCTACGTACGTGTAAATATTTGAAAGGTCATTCAGTTATTCATACAGTATGTTCTGCCAAGCTTTGTGCAGAAAAAGCTCACCTCTTTTGGTGTCTCTTAATAAATCTTTTGGGGTTTGCAAATGCAGCAGCAGGCAGTCTTGTCCCCTTTTGCAGCTAAATAATCCATTGTTTGCTTGTTTGTTTGTTTCCTGAGCAAATCAGGCCTAGGAACAAAAATATCATTAATGGGAGGTAATTGCAGATGCATATAGTGAGCAACAAGGGCAGGTTATGAACAAACCCGGGGATGGGATACGTAAAAGGGATGAGATTTTTATATGGTGACTAAGTCCCAGAAATATGTTGTTTTCCTGTTGTGGCAAGCAGCAACCCCCTAATTGGGCAAAACTCCCGTGGTTTGCAATGGGCAGGGTCCTGGTCTGACCTGTGGAACAGGACTCTCCTTTGCCCTCAAATAAGGTGATTTTGGCTCTGGATGTGAACTGCTCTTGTGGAGTGTGCCTCTCTCTCCTGGCCTGACCTGATCCCGGGTTGGCCTCTGTGCTGGAAGAGGACCAGTACTTACCAGCACTCTCAGCCCTTCGGAGTCCAATGGATGTTCACAAACATGTGTGCTGATGCTGCAGGAGTCTGGAGACACGTTGTTCCAGTGGCACGTTGCTGGTGCGTGTCCCTGCATGCAGGTGGATCCCCCATGTCCCAGCCACTTCTCCAGCAGAGCCTCCCAAAGCTGCAGGAGTTCTGAGGCAGAGACATGTAGGACACACCTCAAAGTCCAGATGTACCCCAATTGTCCTTTCCATTTTGGAGGTGATCTGGGTGATGGTTTCCTCAATGATGTGAAGGCAGCTCTAGCTGCCATTGCAAAAGGGATTCCTCTGCTAATGAGCTATTTATGAGCAAAGTACCCAGTCCAAATTGCTCATCCAGGCTGCTGCATTCAGGAGAGAGAATCAACCCATGTATCTCAGATGGGACACCCAGGGTAGGATTTAGCTCCAGGTTAAGGAGCAGCATTTTAGCATTAGATGGGGATATGTGTGTGTGCTGGTGGTGGAAGCTGTTAGGAGAAGCAATGGAGATGTGGCCCTCAGAGCCAAGAGGGGGATGGAACTGGTCCCATATAAATATCTGCTTTAAGGTAACCTAAACAGCTTCCAGATTCCACCATTGGGCCACATCTTCACAAAATGTGTTGGCACTTTAGATACCTGGCACAAAGTAGACACTTAAATTTAAGTGTTGAATCCCATATTTAATTTTATAAGGCTAGGTCAAGGTGGCACAGATGTCTCCTTCAATCATTCATATGAAAAACAATTAAACAGAAGTATTGGTTTATTAATTTATCCTTGTTGGATTATAGTTTAGATGAAACTACTGCCTTATTTAAAAACAAAGGATGGTCTTGCACTTGCATAGCTTTGTGAGTAAAAGCTAACACAGCAGCTTTCTCTACCCAGCTGAAAGAAAACAATAGTCTTATACCTCTGTGAGCACTTAAATATACTCTAGATTATTATTTTTTATGTCTGAGTAAAGCAGAAGGCATGTAAAGTAATGTATAAAATATAGTAAGGTATATCTAGAAGGAGGCTGTATGGGCATCAAGCATAGCAAACCTGATATAAAATATAATGAAAGAATAAAGCAGGTAACAGGGCAGATATAAATCCTGGTGCAATGAATAAAGCATGTCACATAATAACGATAAAAAAAATAGCAAATGGCAAAACACACATCAGCATAGACATAAAGCATAATGAACTGATGGATGAAAGTCACATTAATGAATAGATTGCTCTTGTCACTCAGAATAAGCAAAATGATCATTTTGTCTTCTGAGCCCTTAGAGAGCTTCTGGCTACACAGGACTACGGGAAGGATTTTCTAGTTTTCTTACTCAGAAACTAATAATATCTGGCACTTGCAAATACCCTTCACTGAATATTATCATCAGGTCTAAAAACCTGTCAGGTTGAAAACCTTTATGGCTGGGCTTGGCGAGGATTTGCACAAAGCATACATGGGCTGGAGACCTGGGAGAAAGCCGGGTCAGCACGTATCACAGCCCTCGGGGAGGGAGGCTGGGAGGATTACAGAATCCAGCCGTGCTGCTTCCCCAGTAACCCACCCATCCATCCATCCATCCATCCATAGCCACCTCTCTGAGGCACTCATTCACACAAATACTTATTCCCCAAATATCCCTGGGAGACACAGTCTGCTCAACAAGATGTACGTAGAAAAGCATAGATGGGCTAGCTTTCTCTGGGGTATTGTTCTTCACCTTTGTTAGAAACATATTCGAAAGTGTATTTTTCAATCATGGTGATGGGATTCACGCGTTACACTGTGACTGTTTCAAAATGCAAGGTTACACCTTCTCACTGTTTGGAGACAAGAGGCTTTATAGAGGGAACAGAGGAACCCAAGTAATTACAGAATCATGGAATGGTCTGGGTTGGAAGGGACCTTTCAGATCATCGAGTTCAACCATCAACCCAACACTGACAAAACCTCCACTAACCCATGTCCCTCAGCACCACATCTGCCCAGCTTTTAAATATTGCCAGGGATGGTGACTCCACCATTTCCCTGGGCAGCCCGTTCCAATATTTAAGAACCCATTTGGTGAAGAAATT
Source organism: Tringa solitaria (assembly GCA_026413425.1). Lineage (NCBI taxonomy): Eukaryota > Metazoa > Chordata > Aves > Charadriiformes > Scolopacidae > Tringa > Tringa solitaria. The sequence goes on along the minus strand of JAOXJM010000009.1, from coordinate 5,915,207 downwards.
TTTCCTATTATCCATCCTAAACCTCTCCTGGTGCAACTTGCCCCTGGAGGGCAGGAAATACCCTCCTGCAAGACCAGTGCTGCAGTGGGGTTGAGCTGAACGGACCAGGACAGAGATGTGAATAAAGCACTGCCTTGTAAAAAGCGCTGATTGCGGAGCATTTCTGCCTACAAGTGCCCTTCATCTCAACCCAAGGTAGGACCCCAGGACACAGAGCTCTGGTCCCAGCTCACAAGCAGCTGCACATCTTCATGGCCCCTCGACTTCTGGAGAAAGCCCTACGTGCTCCCCTGGCCCCCCAACGCTTTCAGCTGTGAGCTGGCAAGAGGCAGCGACGATTCAGCGACTGCGCATCTCCCTGTTGCATCCTTCACTTGCTGCATTTTTACAAACCTCCTTTTGTAAATAGTTTTGAAAGGAAAGTGCATTTAGCTTAATTAGGAGACTCTACCAGCAGAAGCCATTTGTCAGCCACTTAACCAAACTCTCCCTTTTCCCTGGCAGCAGCAGATGCCTGAGACCGACTGGTTTTGCAGCAGGAATTTGCGGTAGCAGACCCGATGCCAGCCTCTGCCAGAGATTTATTGCTCTGCTGGCATGCAGCACTTCTCTCATTAAGGCTCTCACATTGTTGTTTGGCTTCTTCTAAAGTGCAAATACATGAAGCAATGCTTTGGAGGAAGCCAATTAGGAAGGACAGAAGAAACATTTCCCACCGGCTGGGGCCAGGCCCAGGACTGAGCAGGATCAGGGCTGCATGGAAATTGGGAGCCTGTTAGAAGGAGGGTGTTAGAGGTTTGCGTGCAGGAAGCTAAAGGACAAGTCAGCTCTGTTGTAGGCTAGTTGTTTCTCTGGGAAAAGCTTCTTAATTTCTTTGTACTTTGTTTCCTCCTCTGTGAAGTCAGCACAGGCTTTTTAGACTAAAAAGCTTTGTCTTTCTAACCCGACCTCTTGCTTTCAGGATTCTCACCTCATCCATGATTGTCCTTATGCAGAACAATGCGTGCCCGAAACGATGTCTGAATTAGGCATAAAGATTTAGACAGGGAGTGTACGGCTGTGTTAATACCCTTCTGAGCAATGCAGGCGATTTGGCAGCTCTGATTTATTCACAGCAGCTGCCCGACACCCCAGCTCGACAGCACACCCGGACCTGGGACGCTCTTGGCCGCCGCGGGTGCAAAGGAGAGCGGCACGTGGCTCGTCTCAGCCTCTCCTCGTGCCCTCGCTGAAGGAGATGTCTCGATGGGAGATGCTTTCTGACAGCAGCAGGCTGTGAATTGAGCAGAAGAACCGAGATCCCTCAAACGAGAGGTCCCACCTGGGACAGCTTCCAGGAAGGAGTCGGGGGCAAGGCTCTGCAAAGCATGTAAAATATTATGTCCATAAGTCCATGAAAAAAAACAAGGCTGTGTTCCTTAGAGCCGACTGGCTTCCTACAACGCTGATCTTTCAGCAACGGCCTGGGTGTCTGAAGAGGCTGGTATGCAGCCCACTGAAAGGGGCCACTCAGGATGATGCTGTAAGCCAAATACGCAGTGGCATTCAGGACTATTTGAAGCCAATAGCCCAGCCTGGGCCACACTTTCTATTTGTTTTTACACGTTGCGAGCTAAGTTTGGGTATGGTATGCTCAAACACACAAGCAAGCCTCTGTCTGCCTCTAAAAGGACGGGGGGATTGCGAAGGGAAAGTACACTTTTCAAGCAAAGTCAGGTTCAAATTATGAACCAGCTTTTCATATTCACAGGAAATACTTGGTCTTCCTGCATCTTCGTTCAGCTGGGCCCACAACATGGCTTTGAGGGGAGACAGCCCCCAAAGAAAATACATTTCATGTGGAGAAGGTAAAGCAAAGCCTGTGTTTGCAGCTGATTTGTAAATGAAAGATGTTTAAACAGATCAGTTTTAAAACCCAAATATAATTTTTAACCCTGCTTCCCAGAAGATGCTCCAGACATTGTTGTGGTTTGCTGTGGCTCTACCTGCCCCAGGGGTGCTGATATAGGCAAGGTTTGATGCTTGTGTTGCCTTCGGTCCTCTTCTACATCTTTGTGCTTTCCCTGCATGTGAAGAGACTTCAATTTCATCTTGTATCATGGATCCACCAGTGAATCTTTGCATCTGGATTATGTTTTTTAATAGTAGTTAGAGGCTATGCTGAAAAATGTGCTAAAACAACGTCATTTTTAGCCTGAAAAGAACATGCCATAATGGTGACAACCAACAGTGATGTCTGAATTTTACTAGTTATTAGTGACAAGTTATTTGGTTCAAAAGTGACCTGATTTGGTTCAAAAGTGACCACAAAGTGATAGGATTTAGTCTAGAACTAGTCTGTGATCCCTTAAAACTAATAGCAACTCTTTATCCTTTATCTCCCACTCCTTCCTCTCTCCACCTGATGGTTTCATGGAGGCTGGGAAGCAGGAGTTCTGAAGCACTGAAGTAAAGCCTATAGTCATAATACTGCTTGGAATAAAATAAATAATAAACCCCCTGCCTGTAAGTGTGTATGCATAACATTGCTGCACTGTGTCTGGAGGGGGAAAAAATGAACACTCCTGTCAGAGATAATATTCAAGCAAACCTGCCTCTCCCCATCTCCAGAGCTGCAGTTTCTGGACCACAAGAGTTGCTTTGCTCTTCCAGGTGGTGTTGAGTGGGAGGCAGAAATTGTGTTGTCTATAAAGATCATTTTCCCAGTATAAACCTCATCTCTAATAGGGGGATTTCTTGCTGTATCCTCATGGACCAAACAAATTAATGGTATACTGTAGGTGTCTGATGTCTCAGCGTTGAACATCCTCAGTTCTGGAGCTCCATAGGGATGGTGGCCATCTGGTGCTGTGCTCAATGCAGGTTGTCACTGTGGGGCCACACATGGGACAGAGCTGTCTCTTATAGGGGAAGACAATTTTTAGGCTTGAGGACTAATATTAGGCATTTGCACTCATTCAACTTGAGTCGTGACCACAGGAAGAAACGTTTTCACAGGGCTATGAATATCACAGAGGCTGTAGTCAGGGTGAGGGCTCTGAGGCAGGGACACATGGTAGGACACCGTCCTGCTCTGCTCATAACCCCGGACAGGTAAGGGGGAAAGTGGCAGAAATCTCTCCTGTCCTGCATAATGGGGAGGTGAGGGCACAGCTCAGACTAGACAGCAAGTTCTTGACCCCTGACAAGCCCTCATCTCACCTAAAACTGGGGAAATTAAAACAATAGGCAAGACCGATGGTGCACTGAGTTTCTCACAGTTAACAAACACCCATCCACAGTGCTGAGATCACAAAGTGTTTCCAGGAGATGTTGCTGTTCTTCTGTTTTGTTTAAAAAAGCACCAAAACCCCAAAATAAAAACACAACCCTACAGCAATGACATTTGATGCAAAGGAAGATGAGCCCCCTCTGTGGTTAAAGAGCTTTGAAAATGTTTCCCGTCGTACTTAAAGATTGGTAGAACTAAAAGGCTTTAAAACAAATAGGACATCACACTTTGGAGGCTTCAGCCCAAACCCTCAGCACTGTGATAATGCATAAAAAATCTTTACCTCTATAAATAAAAAATACTACTTGGAAAGAGTGTTTTCCAGCTGCTACCATGGATTTGCCTTCGTGTGTGAAGGCAGGAAACTGCAGGAGGTCTCTTGTAACAGGAGACCCATAACTATACTCTGCAGAAGTTACTCTATTTCCCACCCTAAAAAGAGGCGGAATCTGTAAAAACTCATACTGGGGAGGAGTGAGACCAAACATACTTCAAATTTACTCTGCATAAAAAATGTATCCTTGAAATCTGGAGCTGTTCAGAAGCCAGGCAAGTTTTGAGTGGATTGCAGAAACATAACTTACAGTGATGCCGTCTTCTGCCAAAGCTGTCATTTCAACGTCAATAAATTTCATGTTTTCCTTGCAATGAGGTCTCTCCTCATAAACTGAGCAGTTACTGGCACTGGTTACCATCCCAGCCCTCTTCTGGCCACTGGTTTGGCCATGAACCGGGGCACTTCTGCACACATTTCTCAGTTTCCCATCTGTAGAAAAGGGATAATCATCTCTGCCCACCTCTGTGGAACCCGCTAAGGCCCCTGGATGGAAAGCTGTGTAGAAAGAAAGCAGATCTCTCTGATCTTGGTGAGCATGACTTATTATGGCCTCAGCAGTGTGGGCTCAGCTGGGCTTGCAAGGAAATTTTCAGCTGGGGTTAAAGCCATGGGCTTGGACTGAAATAAAACTCATCAAAGTGGCCATTGCCTGAGTGACCACTTCCACTCTCTCCCAGGATGCTCAGCCTTCTAGTGTGCTTTTTATTTCAGATTTGAGCATTTCTTTCGAACCAGAGGATGGCAGAGAGAACAAATTATCCACAGCAATGTGAGCTCTGACCAAGACCCTGTCCCCAGGGGTACCCCAAAGCTGCCTTCAGCCTCCTGACAACCACAGGGCAGGAGTTGTACTGCTGTCATCAGGTCTTTGAAGAATATGAGTCCATCTTCTTCCCCAGCTTGCTATGCGGTTGGGTGAAATGCAGTGTAATCACCAAACAGTGAAAAAAAAAAAAAGAGAATCCTTTCCCTTTTCTTCTCCTGTTCAGCTACCCTTAGCTCTTATTCGCAAACAGTTTCCCACAGATGCAAGACTGAAAAACACAGTGACATCCTTAATTGGGAAGAAAAAAAAAAAAGGAAAGAGAACCACATGACTTCAAAACCTGGGGACTTAAGTAATAAACTGTCAGATTTGATAAGATTCCAAAGAAAACCATGGGAATATGCAATGGGACCCAACTACACTGACCCTGCCCTGCCCTGAAATGCCTTTGTGCTGCAGAGATCCCTGGCTCTGGAGGGATCTGCACATAAAGGCATGGCCAGTCTTTTATGGACCATCTGATTTAAGTTAGGAGTTGACCCTGTCTCAGATGCAGTGTCTCCAGGGGCATTCAGCTACTTGTATTTCATACTGTTGCTGCCCAAAATGCTTGACTTTCTCTTAAAACACATCACTGTGAAACTTCGATGGCATTTGGGAACATCCACTCAGCCAGATCGAAGCTTTCCAGCACACCTCCCATAACATAACTGGATGTGTAATACTCGCTGCAGACTTGGAGGGCTACAGAACAGCTGTTTCCTGGCACTGAGGTGGAATTTTTGCATTTAGTTTCATAAGAACAATCAAGAAAACCCTCTGCCTAAGCACTGCAGGGCCCTGATGCCTTGCTGGCTAGGAATGCTCCTGGAAGCATGAAACAATAAAATCAGTGAGTACATTTGGGATGCTGAACCCAGGCACGCTGGCACACAAGTCCCCTGAGAGCTGGTTTGAGTGTGCCCAACTGTCTCATTACATTTACCTGCATTTACCTGCTGGAGAGACATCTCCCTACTGTGACAGACCAGACCTTTCCCAGGAAGCCAGAAACTCAGGTCAATCTGCTCCATGAAAGGCCTAAAAGATGACTTTTCTGTCATATAGAGTGGGGAAAAGAGAGGGGAAAATGTGTTTTTGATGAGAATGGTAATAAATATATAGCAAAAAGCACATTTAGTAAGTTCAAGGAGGGGTAGACAGTCTGACGTCCTGAACGATGGCGAAGTCACCAGGCTCAGATCTCTATATTGCTTTCCCTTTCCAGGAGCTGACGGACATAAATCACAACAGCTTTCCATGGAACCGGGAGCAAATCTGCAGATCTCAGCCAGCAGCCCTGACCCTTGGAGTCCCACCACCCTTCTGGTCCCAGAGGCCAGGGTTGCTCAAGCGTCAGCTCCCAGGAGCGCTTCCAAGGAATGGTGACTTTGCTGGCAAGGAACGAGCCGCTTCAAACAGAGGAATTTGGATGCCTCACTGCAAAAACAGTGGGTCAAGTTTAAGGTGAAATTCTTGGCCCCCTGCTTTTGTTTCTGATGATTTTTGGAGGACAGAGCTGCACCCTGCTTGGGAGCCCTCCTCTCCCCGTACACCTCACCCATGGGACACCACCTGCCCGAAGCAGCACCCGTGCTTACATTTCCCATCTGGGATGTGCAAGCAGCTACAGATCTGTTAGAAAAAGCAACACAATTTTGCTTTCTTTATTATTGAGAAAGCAAAGGCCTCATGTGACTTTGTAGATGACTTAACACATTTATAGACCAGGAAGGAAGTGGAGCCGCACTGCTCACTTCGCTTTCCAGTGGGGCGGCTGCTGCAAATTCAACCTCCTTAACTCTCAGCCGCACGGAGGGGTCACAAAATGACGGCCCAAAGCCCCACCGAACCCCCCAGATGTTGCTTCTTCAACATCAAGACAGCAACAGTGGCCCTGGGGATCTTCCACATGGTGAGTTACAGGACTGGGAAGGGGGGAACAGGGAGAGGGAGACAAGGAAAGAGAGGAGGAGGTATGATCTTTGCAGAAGGTGCAATCATTGCAAGATCACCAGGTTTCCTGACTGTTGACCTCTACGTGTTCCCAGAATAGAAGACCTAATGATTTAACAGGGATGGACAAAAGAGGAGAAGGTGGCGGGGCAAAGGCCGGCGGGGGGGGATGGAGGGGGGACGAGATCTATTACACTGGGAGGTCTTTTTTTTAACTATTTTTTTTTCCCTGGCTTTACCAATTGGGGCTCATGGAAACTGGCTCTGCTTCCTGTTTTTCCCTTGCAGCTTAGTGCAGGAGCTCTTACCCTGCAGGGGCGTTTGGCTCAGCCAGGACTGGACCCGTTGGTTAGAAACTGGGCAGACAGTGGCCATGCAAAGGGTGGGAGGGCTGAAATGGTGGGTCACTGGAGGGAGGAGGGATTTAAGTCCGGGCAAGCAAAGGGCGGGTGAGCAAAGCTGCCTCGCATCTCTCTCTATGGTCTTTTGGACACAATCTGCAGCGTTTTGGTGTCCGTTGGGGTCTGTGGCCATGTTGAGCGGCTGGGGGTGGTTGCAGATGGCAGCGAGCGGAGGCAGCACAGCCTGGAGGGACATTTCTTCCTCGCCACCTGGTTGCAGAGAGGTGCTTTCAGGTGGCTTCAAGTCGTACTGAGGATGTGGTTTCTCGCACAGCAGAGGCACTTAAAATAATCCCATCTCCGGCAGTTGGGGTGCACAGTCCCCCCCTGGGCTGGGAGCCAGCAGGGTGATAACGGTTAACGGGGGCTCTCACCCTCCTCCTTGCACAGGAGGAGTGGGGGGAACTCTACCCTGTACGTACGTGCTGAGGATGGCAGCTGTGCCACGCAGGGGTAAGACATGCCATGGTCCCCTTGCACCCCCAGCCTGTTTTCCTGGGGCAGGAGGAGCAATTCAAGCTGCCCGAGAAAATCCTCACTGCACCATAGCCCCCTCCTCACTCACACTGAGCCCAGTCAGCGAGCTGAGGCTCTGGTTTAATGGTTTTGACCTCCACACTGCCATTCCTCCTCTGTGTATTCACACTCTCATATGCAGAGACACTAAATGGCAAATAGTCTTTCAGATAAGCTTAATTTTTGAAGTGTGTGGGAAAACATTGCTTATTTCTCATAGGAATATTTCATTTTCTTATGTTCAGTCTCTATTGGCAGTTCAGTTTGATTAAATGAGCTGCAACTCATCTACTTAAAATCTGCCAGTGGGGTAAATAATGAAGGAGGTTCCTTCTTTAGTCTTTTTCCTCTTCCTTAAAAACTAACAAACAGAAATTTAGTACCTGTGAAAAAAGGGATTACATACTATAAGTTGGATGTACTGTCTGATACCGTACGGCAGCTTGCATCATTTTATAAGGTGATCTAACTAAGCCAGGGAAAAAGAACTTTCCTGCTCTTAACTGTTGCGTAAAACCCTCTGAAAAATTTCTGTAGAGGGCTATCGGACTTAAGAGTATTTAAATACGATTTTCTTGGGCTATTTCAGCAACTCGGCCCTTCCGAAGGCATTCATCAGGATTCGACTCATGAAATGAAAGGCAAAAAATTCTAGAGACCAGTTTAGTTGCTTTTTCAGATAGTAAGATAAAGGGAAAGCACTCAGTGAATGGTAGGATTTTACAAACCCGCCAGGAGCAGCAGCACTGGGGCTGCTGGAGGCAGCAAGGGAGGGGGGTGGCTGCACTTTGGCTCAAACCTCCTTGTTTTGGGGCAGGAGGGGGCCCCCTCCCAGCCCAGAGCAGAGAAACTCGGGTCTACTTTACATCTTCATGGTAACTGCAAACACATTTCCTCTGGCGTTACTTGAAAGCCAGGCACTGTAGTGGCATTTCCATGCCATATTTTAATCTTCTGGGGACATCAAAAACGTTATGAGATGGGTTAAAGGAATCATGCAATTTTATAGCGTCTTTTGCCTTCTGCTTTTCGAGCATCTAGATTACACCCTGGGCAGGCTGCTCATCTTTTTGCCACAGGCTCAAAGCTTATAATTTCATTGCTTTAAAGAAAAAGAAATTGCTGTATTTCTTGTGCATTCTCATGACCCTAAGACAAAAACATTGAAACATATGAAAGCTGAGAGTCTGCGGCAGAGCACAAGCAATTCCTGACAACCAATTAAAGATACAGCCATCACAGAGGGATGGTCAGGAACTGTTCAGAAATGGCACCCTCATGGGAAGTATGGCCAAGATCTGATGAGGAGCTGGAAAAATTAAAGGTCTGCACAAAGGTGGGAAACACAAGACAGGGAACTACAGCACATTTTCTCCAGAGGGCTACAAGCCCACTGTGTGACGTGGGCTATCTGTTATCAGCAATGAAACAGAGGAACAGAAAATTACTTCTTTTTTCCTAGCTGGGAGGGTGAATCACAAAAAAAGCCTCCTTTGTCTTTCTCAGAAGTCAGCAAAATGCTTTGAACTCTGGCACATTTTTCTCGTAAGTGTTTCACTATGATGCCATGAACAACAACAACAACAACAGATATTCCTGATTTGCACCAGTGCGTGATAGAAGAGAATGAGACACCATTCTCGGTGTTGGTGGCCAACAGGGAAAGTTTAATTACCAGAGACATTATATTAAAGATGTGTTCTTTTGAAAAATTTTTGTGTGTCTGTGAAAGACACCAGGTAATCTTTGAACAAGGAAAGGCAGAGAGTCTTGGAGTGAAACCTTGCAGTGTCCACGGGAAAGGGTTTGCAGAAGAGGTGCAAAGGTCAACTCAGGGCAAGCAAGAGAAGACGCTTGTCTTTGCAAGATGGTAAAGGCAGAAATCACATGTCCTGAGTCAGCCCCACAGTCCGGCAACCTCCCAGCCTGTCTCCAACAGCAGTAACTTCTTAGAGAAGATATTGGAAGTAGGCAGGTACCAAGTGATCCCTGCCCTGTGCATCCTCTGCAGTCAGTACATCAGAGCTTCTTGACTTTGAGGTTACATGAAAGCTGTCATGTTTACTAACTGTTGTGTTTAATAGTCTCCAGCTCTGTTCTGTTCATTTTTTCTTTCCAACTGTTTTCTTCCCAAGTTTGACGAATCCTAGTGTCATGGGGCTCTCTACGAGCAGAGGCTGTTTCATGCAAGTTCTTTTTTATTGCTGTGAATGTTATCCCTCTCCTGACCGTTAGTGATGGTGACATGGCTCAAGTCAGAAATTATGTGTAATATAGTTATGATGTTTTAGTTTATACCTTATCCTATATAAATAAAAGGATAGATAATGACTTCAAACTGGAAGAAGGGAGATGGAGATGGAGCTGAGATGTGGGGAAGAACTTGTTTGGTGTGAGGGTGGTGAGAGC